>CM053399.1:13736948-13785948 GCA_028644305.1 Xerus rutilus
ATTCATTTCCTGGTTAGAATATTATCTATACAGTTATTTCCTACTAAGAGGAACAAGTATATTTAGTGAATTATTTATATTTTTCTGGTGATTAGATGACATTCATCACTTTAGTTTTTCTTAACAGATTCCTAAGCATTTTTAGAGGCACTTTCTTTCACTCAGAAATTTTAGCACAATGATCCAGAGGCACATAATTAATAGTTTAGTGGACATTATTCCAGCAGGTGTGATTCTTCTCATCTATGTCTCTTACTAGGGAAGTTAGTCAAGGTTCCATAAATGATTTTTGAGGTTCACTTCAGAACTTTCTCAACCTCACTTTCTTATATAAGGGTGAACATATGAAGACAAATAATGCCATTCTGATCATCAGAAGACAGTTATTATAAAAAAATACAATTAAGTAAAACAACACGAGAAATAGAAGTTTAAGAGCCCCCATTACTCAATTGGGAAAAATTGTAAAAAAAAAAACCATAGAATTAATGATAAGTAGGGTAAACCTGATAATGGTGCACTTAATTTTGATTGTATTTTCAAAGTAAGATAATATTAATGTGTTACTTTTAAAAATTTTTATTTATTTTTCATACCTAAGATTTAAACCAGAGTTGCTTGATGACTAAGTCACATTCCCATCCCTTTTTATTTTTTTATTTTGAGACGGGCTCTCACTAAGTTGCTTAGGGCTTCACTCAGTTGCTGAGGCTGGATTTGAACTAGTGATCCTCTTTCCTTAGCCTCTGAAGTTGGTCGGATTACAAGTGTGTGCCACTGTGCCCACCTGTAAATTAAGCTTTTAAACCATAAATGTGTCTTGTTTGAATTGATTTGAAAATTTTAAGAAAAATTATAAGGAATCATGAAATAGTCAAATGGAGCTGGAAAACACATGTGTTCCCCACAGAATAGATAGGAATTTCTACATTGTTCGTCATGCGTGTGCATTTGGAATGTGAGGTCCAGGGAGACTCTTGGTGCCAGTAGTGATTCACAGTACCCAAAAGAAACAGGTTCTGACAGTGGACTTCCAGGATGTTTGGTTTGGAAAGCTACTCCAACTCAGTCTCTGGTTTTCTAAAAGGCATCATTTATTTCCAACTAATGATAATAAAATTCCTATAACTACCTTCTTTTTGAGGAATATCAACTGGCCCAGTTGGCTTATTTCAGAGGCAGAATATAATTTATTTTAGGACAATTGTGTGAATATGGAAAATCAAGGGGAACACTGGTTACTAAAAGTGCAATATATGTGACAAGTACTTTGTCTAGACTTTCCAGTGTCCTAAACAGTTTCACTGAACTACAGAGAGGCCATTCCTACCACTGTCCAGGCCCCTGTTGTATCCCTTTAAGAGAAGCAATCAAGTTTCCTTCTCCAAAGAAGAATCATCATATACAGAATGACTGTAACCTTGACTGATCTCAGTGTATTTTTAATTTATTTCTCAATTATAAGAGTTATATTGACTCCAGAATTATGCATAAACAATATCCCCAAGATCATATAAACAAAATAAAGTACAGCTAATAATGATCCTAGGAAAACATAAAAAATGATAAAAATCTAGCATTATGGCATTCATGTTTTACAAGATGTTTGAGATTTTATTAAGTGTATACTTAGTAGTAATTTTTTTCACTCATTATAGGGAATTGCTTCATCTGCAATTTTCATTTAGAATTCTTTAGAATTTTCCAAAATAACTTGAAGTTGCAGTATAAACATTGAAGAAATTTGCTTATTCAAATCATAGGAGATGTTTAGATTCTTAACATTCATATGGTTTCCAAGATATGTCTTTCAGATGTATGGGTCTTAATAAACTAAAAAATTAAATTTTAAATTTATTTTACATTTTTATAGAGGGAGTATATTTATACATCTTTATGAGTTAAATTATGATATTTGATGCATATATACAATGTCAAGGAAATTAAACATTTTAAAAAGTAGACATGTTTAAAGGAAAGCTCCTCTATGCAAGAATAATTCTTGGACTTAAATGTTCTATTAAAAAATAAGAAACTCAATTGTTGTATTTGCCTGGGTTCTTAAAAGAAACAAAACCAATGGTATATCTCTGTGTGTATGCGTGTGTGCAAAAAGGTGAATTCTGGGTCGGGCTTGGTGGCATATGTCTGTAATCCCAGCTGCTTGGGAGGCTGAGGCAGGAAGAGCATGAATTTGAAGCCAGCCTGAGCAAATTAATGAAGGCCTAAGAAATTCAGCGACTCTGTCTCTAAATGTTGAAAAGGGCTGGGGATGTGGCTCCGTGGTAAAGTCAATGTGGCTCACCTCTGGGTTCAATCCCTGGTACATTAAAAAGAAAGAAAGAGAGAGAGAGAAGAAGGAGGAGGAGGAGGAGGGAAAAGGAAAGAAAAGAAAAAAAGAAAAGAAAAGAAAAACAGAAAAAGAGATAAATTATGGAGCTGCAATTCCAGCTCTGCTGTGTGGCCCAGCAGATACAGAAACACATGGGAACTGAGGAGAGTCCACAGTGCCTATGAAGTCCAGATAATTAGATAATTTCCTCCTATGTGGTGTAGAGGAGAGATTCTTCCTCATTTATTTCTTTTGTTCTTTCTCTCTCTCTCTCTTTCTTTTCTTTCTTTCTTTCAGTTGGGGAGACTTCAACTGATTGATTCTTATTTACAATTGCCATCCACATTAATTTCTCTGAAACTTGTTCAGGAGGTAAGTTGAATAATTTCAGACAGGTTCAGCAGTGGTCACTCACTGAGGTCCAGTAAGATGTGCAAGGGAGTACACTGAGAACCAACAGTCCTCCCAGCCCACACCTCCCCTTTCCTCTCTAGCAGTGATCACCATTAACTGTTCCTTCATGTCCTCCTAGAGTATTTTTTATATATTTGCAATGATGCCTTTAAATACATCTGTAATATGCACCTATGGGCCTAGCGGAAGATGTTGTTCACTGTTTTGTGCTTTGCTTTCCTAATTAAAAAGTACTTCAGAGATAATTATGTATCTGCATATTAATTAATTAATTACCTAACTCAACATTAATAAGTGTTCCTTTACTACATATATTGGAGCCTCTACCAGAGCAGAGATATATCTATCTATTGAAAACAAACACCAAAGAAATGTCCATTAATATGGATAAAGTAACATGAAAAAACCATAGAGTTTCTGATATATTGTAATAAATGCTTGATATAAATGGATATTCAAAAAAAAGATTGTGACATTGTATATACAAATTAAACTCATAACAATTCTCAGAAATGTTTTAAAAATTAACTACTGGAAAGAAACATTATTTTCAGCACTTTTTCTTGGTTACTCATGGCTCTTTATAAAAGAAAATATTTTCACAAACAAAAGTGGAAAATTTTATCAAATTTCTGAAAAGTCTTTCTTAATTTTTACATCCGTTTTCTGATGCAACTATCAGAGGAGTCCTAAATGGTTCTCCTTTATTTAATTACATGACCACATTCCAGATTCTTATGGCATAGTAGATGAACTTGAAATTTAAACATTTATAAACTTGCCTTTCCCTGACTCGAAATGTGACCATACCCACATTTTTCATCATCTCCTCAGAGCTCAACTAGGTGGAAATTCATGCACAATTGAATAGCATTTTCAAATTCCAGAAGGGGTTATAAGAACAATTTCTGAATGTTTAGGGCCATCTCATAAATGTGTAAATATAAAGTGCTTTAGTTATGCTTGAAAGGTTTGTTGTGCATTTTCTTATTTTAAAATTATTTTCCTTCTTAAAGGAATGTCCTCTCTGTACATTTTAATTTTTTTTCAATTTTTACCTTTTAATAAAAGTACTATGCTTTCCTAGAAGGCTTTTATATTTTTGAATTCTTCAAGTCCTGAATGAGATAAAACCTATAAACTATGTAACTTTGGGATTGTGTTGTAAGAGAACTTACAAATTTACCAATCTTCTGATCAAGGTTGAGAATGGGGATAGAGTGAAAGAAATACCGAATTCCAGGTATTTTGCAGAGCTCCTTATGTAGATCACACTAGGTCTGGGTTTTATTTGGTTCCTACTGCAGGAAGTGATTCACTTTGTCTTATGAATGAGTATGGGGATCACTGAATGTTCTAGATTGACTCTTTACTTGAAATCTGTGGCATCCCTAAGGATATAGTAGGTGAAATAGTATATAAGAATTTTCAGCCATAAGAACCAGCATAGAAGCAATGAACAAGAGCAGATAGAAGTGGAAGTTTTTCAGTGTTAAAGCACAGAATCATGACAGTCTGCTCCATTTGTAAAGGTGAGTACCTAAGGAAATGGCCAGAAAGGAAGGCTGTAAATTAAAATCCTACAAAGGAACTTGAACCAAATTGCCACATGGGTCTGAGGTAAGGGTGATGGGTGGGTGATTTAAAATATAATTGCAAAAATGTCTTCTTTCTCTGTGTCAGTTTGTATCCACAGAAGTAGAAATAACCCAGCTTTTATCTCTCCAGATTGTTTTCACTGGATCTCTCCCATTATGGAAGAATCATTCATATGTAAAATAAGTGCCAGGATTCCAATCCTTGGACTTTGTTTCTGTCTTTCCCAGAAGTTTCTCTCTTTTCATGTGTGGTCCTGAACAATCCTGGAGTGCTCTGTGGGGCTCTTTGTTTATGTTAGTTCTCCAGTCTAAGCTTGCTTGGGTGGTTGAGCACTGGGTAACTGAATGGAGGAAGTGACCTTTAATCCCACATTGACGGTGGAACAATCTTTCCAAGTTACCATGCAGAGGAGACTTACGGGGCTTTACAGAGACTCAAAGAAACATGTTGTCTGTCACAATATTTTTCATCCTTTTCTTCCCATTCTTGGGTATAAATCCTTGAGGATTCCAGTCAAAAGTATCCTTAATGACTTAAACATTCTAGAAACCTCATCTACATCCTTGCTCTTGTAGCAAGTGTACATAATTAAATTCCCTTTTCCCCCAGGTCAAGTGCTCTCCCAGGAGACTCTTGACACTGTGTGTAAGTATATATTTATGAGAGCATACTTGCACACTTGTGACTCTCTTCATGATTCCCTGTAATAGTTTCAATTAGAACAACAACTCAACTTAAACTTACATATAGCATTCCTGTTGCGAACATAAAGACAATACAGGACCATAATGCATTTAAAAAAGACAAGTGTGACTGACATTAGAGAAAATGTTTGGAGGATTATCAGAACAGTTGCATGGAGAATAGATTATAAGCAGAATAGATCAGTGACCACACTAATAAATCATGGATAAGGTATTAAGTCACTCAATACCTAGACATAGTGGGTGGCTAAATGGGTAAACTAAATAAATCCTATAAAACGCAATTATTCCTGAAAGCAAGCCATTGCCCCTGCGAGGTTGAGCAAGAAGTTAATATCACCTTACTGCTACCTAGTGATTCACCAGTCCTCCCAGAAAGTGATGGCATAACACAGGCACAACATTAGTTTGTGTATTTATCATCTGGACCTAACCAATAGAAGCAGCCAAATCAGCCCAGATGAGGGGAAGAAAATGCTATAGATAATAGATTTTGTTGCATCCAACCCACACCTCTCCCCCAGGAAGTGCAACCCAGACAACTCTGCAGAAGCAGCAAAGTTTATTGAGAAAATAGGCACACAGATCAATCGATTGGGGTCAGCTCTCCTTTCCTTCAGAGAGTGACCCCGAAATGAGGGTTTCAGGGGTTATTATAGGGTGGGCTAGCTACATGACTCAGGAAAACAGGATTTGGCAAATATTCAACCTATTGTTATTTACAGTTTAACCATGATGACACCTCCTATGTCCCCTTTCAGTTCCTGGAACTTTAGGTAACTGGCCAGGGGGTCTGGCAGACTGTGGTTTGGCCTCATCCATGAGAAGCAAGCATAGCAAAGCATTAATCACAGAAGCACAAAAGGCAGGTTAGCAGATACATGCAGGCTTGAGCCAGAGTGACTCCATTTTGAGTCTGGATTTTACAATTTAATGTCAGCTGCTATGGTCATGATATACAAGGATCCCTTGGGGATCAACTGGGATGTGAGGGGCAACAGGTTGACTTACACTCACAGTGCATATCAACTCATCTAGTTGACTAGTGGCAATCTGTCCGTGAATGCAAATATAGACAGAAGTGTGTATATATGTGTGGACATGAAGGATTTAGGACTTCTTCTATGATAGTCTATGTCTATACTCTCAGCTTGTTTCAGTCTTAGTTTTTGCAAACACACTGACCTTAAATTTCTTTGCTTATCCCTCCAAGCTCAACTGTTGAATGCTAGTGAGAACCTTTCTCAATTGTCATCTTTGAAGATAAATATTTGTTTCTACATCAGCCTCCATTTTATTCTCTCCATTTTATTTCCCAAGGAAAAACACTTACTGTTTCTGCAACATGGCTTCAAACTATTTACCTATAAAAAATGTTCAATCATAATTTCAGTATTGAAGACCCTCAATTCATCCCATCATCCAAAAGAGATGAGTAGAAGGTAACACATGAGACCCTGAATTCTGCAACATTCAAGACTTTAATGAATACATTTACCTCTCTATCCCAAGGGTGTGGTATTGTGTTTTCTTTGCTGTATTAGCAGAGAGTGTCTACAGGGAGATATTTGGGGAACTTTGATAGCATTTGAACCTTTAAACAATGACAATTCCTGTGCCAAGAGTAAGGGGAAGAAAGTTAAAATGATTGTTTTATTTGTATCTCTACCAAATATAATTTGTGCTTCTGGGTAAACAATGATCTGCTGTATAGTTGGAACCACTGAGGCATGCACTCAGGCCAAAATAATATTTCTCATTGTTTTCTTTAGCCAAGTTGATGAGAAATCAGTAGCTGCTAAGTCCAAGAATTTTGAAGATCAGAACAAGAGGGACCAGTCATGCAGCCCCAGTCCAAAGTTGAAAGCTGGAATTTCTCTGGAGATTCCTTAGTGTGAGTTCACAATCTAAGGCTGAAGAATCTGCAGTTTAATGCTCAGGGACAAGGGTCATAGCGAAAAACAAAAACAAAAGAAAAAAAAAAAAAACACCTACTCAAGAAGAATCCAGCTTGTACACATTGTGGACTTCCTCCTTCTTCCATGTTTGGTTCCATCTGGATGCTCACCCTATTGGATGGTTTCTCCTTATTCAGGGCAGGCCTTCCTTACTTAGTTTTCTGACCAACATGCCAATCATCTCTGTAAACACTCTCATAGATACACTCAGAACGGTGCTTCCTTAATTTTCTAGTCATCTCTCAATCCAAACAAGCTGACAATCAAGATTACCTATCACATCTCTAGGAGATCTATAATAACTAAGTAAATGGCTGCAAGCCACTCATGTAAAAGCTTGGAAGAAGTTGGATACATACACTTTGGCCAAGTTTGATGCTTTGTGTCCAAGATCCAAGTCTCCCTTGCAATCTTTGAAGTAGCTCATCATAGTTTCGAGAACCATATAAGTTTGTATTTCCCTCCTAGGACAAATTGTGCCGGTTTATATCCAAATGTCCAATCTACCAGCCATTTCCTAATAAGATGTGATAAGTACTAAAGAAAGCATATCTTTGAAATATTATCATAATCATCTCATTGCATTATCTGAAAATGATGGATGTTCACAAAGAGCACTAGTATTTCTCACTACTGGATACCAAAACAGAATATTTTCCATTATAATTAAATCCATGATAAGAAAAAAACATGAATGACCATACAAAAGCAAGCAACAATCAGGAAAACACCAAGAATATAAACATTTGTTTTTAAATCTTAAGGTATTCTAAAGTAGCAGAATGAAGAGGCATAATGAAACAATAATAAAAATACATAGAAATATTTATATTTATTTCAGTATTATATTTTAAGTAAATGTTGGAGATTTTTTTATTGGTGTATATAATACACCATATATAATAATCATATATAAGAGTGGGATTCATTATGCCTTATTCCTGAAAGCACATAACATTATTTAATCAATGCCATGTGGCTTCATTCCCCAGTATCTTTTAGTGCCCTCTCCTCCAGTGTTGGAGAACTTTAACCTGCCTGAATATTTTATATCATATTTAATATATATGTATATCTATATGTTTATAGATATACACATACATACATAGACACACACATACACACATATATGTATACATGAATCACTACTTATTATTCTTCATAGGTACTTTAAATGTATTACATGCCCCAAATTACTTGATCATTAGAGTTACATGAGAAAACTTGAAATATAAAACTATAAAGCAGTATATACTTTTTTGAAGAAAATTATGAGGCCACAGGAAGGAACATATTTTGGCATTGACTATAAAGATCACAATAATTTAACATCTAGAAGGCCTTCATTAACTTAAGCTAGAACTAGTCAGAAGCTCTCTGCAATTTTTTTTCTTTCTTTTTTTGGGGGGAGGGGTACTGGGGATTGAAATCAAGGGCACTTGTCCACTGAGCCACACTGCAAGCCCTATTATGTATTTTATTTAGAGACAAGGTCTCACTGAGTTGCTTACCATCTTGCTTTTGCTAAGGCTGGGTTTGAATTCATGATCCTCCTGCCTCAGCCTCTTGAGCTGCTGAGATTACAGGATTGGGCCACCAAACTGGTTGCATCTATATTTCTTGAATTACATTTTCTACCCTTGTTCAAACTTTGTTTTTTTTTTTTTTCTTTTTAGTTATCACAGATGTATATGGTAGTTCATTGTTACTTGATTCACTCATTTATGAAAATGCTATTCTGCAGATTAGCCCATTCTCTGCATGATTTTTTGGGGGGGGAAGTACACATATTCGTGTAGTATATTGCTTAAATATCCATATTATTTCATTATTTGGGTGTTATCTGTTCATGCAAAGTTAAAAAGCTCCAGACAAAAGAAGGTTATGTCTAAATACAAAAATATAAATTTTTTATAATTTTGAATTAAAATTTATTTTTAGGTTGAAATACGAATTTTTAATCTTAGGAGGATAATGTGTTAGCTGGCTGTCATGCACTTACAGGTTACCGTGGTATCCTGGGCCTGAAAAATTCAGAGCCCAACTCTTCAAGCATCTCTGCACAGGTGCAGAAGTTGGTTTTAGAGAAGTCATACTGTGTGTGCCCTGCTGTGTTGTGTGTGTATCCAAGGATGGATCATCATCATTTCTCCTAGAAACAAGAAACATACCACTTTCCTATGCCTATTATGAGACTGGAATCCAATAAAATTAATTAGGATCAAATTTCCTAGACAAAGGACTGTCCTCTCCAAGGAAAACTGCTCTGCCATGTCTCTCCAGTGTCTTGGCGTTCACACATTTAGTAATTATATGAACTTGAAATCCCTTTCATTTTAGAAATGTGATAAGTCAACTTACATCATTATAACCAATTCCTGATATAATTAACTTATAACAAATGAAGATTTATTTTGGCTCAAGTTTTGGATATTTTAGTCCATGGGTGATTGGCCCTGGTGCTTTGGGCCTGTGGTAACAGCAGGACAGAAGGACCTGCTGGAGTAGAACTGTTCACCTCATGGCCTGAAAGAGAGAGAAAGGAAGAACCAGTACTCCTGATAATAAAAGTGTGTTTTGACCAATATTTCATTCTCACAGTATAAATTATGAAGTTTAATTGAACTACAGAAACTCATGTAAACAAGTATACAAAATGATAATTCGTAAACAGCAATAAAGGCATAAAATAAACTTCAAGTTTGTGGTCTTATGGACGGTACTGCTTTCCTGAAGGCCTCTTTGACGTCTTTGTTTCTGATGCTGTAGATGAGAGGGTTGAGCAGGGGGTTGAGGATGGTGTAGAACAGGGCAGCCACTTTGTCTCTCTCCAGAGAGTAGCTGGAACTGGGCCTTGAGTACATGAAGAGCAAAGACCCATAGAAGAGCATGACGGAGACCAGGTGGGAAGCGCAGGTGGAGAACGCCTTGCGCCTGCCTGAGGCTGAGCGGATCCTCAGGATGGCCAGGAGGATGTTGAAGTAGGAAATGAGGATGGCGAGAAGGCAGGAGAGGACAGTGAAGCCCACCATAGTGGAAAGGATCATCACATAGACCCGAGTGTCTGTGCAGGACATTTTTACCAATGGTAGAACATCACATACAAAGTGATCAATGATATTTTTACCACAAAAACTCAGGCGGAAGGTGTTAGCAGTGTGGGCTATGGCATTCAGAAAGCCTCCTATGTAGGAGCCCGCAACAAGCCCAATACACACAGAAGCAGACATGGTGCCTGAGTACAGTAACGGGTTACAAATTGCTGCATGGCGGTCATAGGACATGGCTGCTAGGAGATAGCACTCGGTGTAGGCTGCCAAGCAGGAAAAGAAAAACTGAGCCCCACATCCAGCCAAGGAAATGCTCTTATCTTTGGAGACACAGATAGCCAAGATTTTAGGGGTATATACAGAGGTGTACCAGAAATCCAAGAAAGACAGACTGCCAATCAAATAGTACATAGGTGTATGCAGCCGGGAATTGATCCTGATTAAGACAACCAGGGTCATGTTTCCTGTCAAAGTTAGCAAATAGATCATCAGAAACATTCCAAACAGAATCAGCTGCCACTGGGGGTCTGCTGAGATGCCCAACAAGATGAATTCAGTCAGGATGGTGCGATTTCCCACATCCATGTCCACAAAGGGGAAAGCCTGCATATCATAATGAAAGAGAAATAACTTAGTGATGATTTCCATTAAGAAAAATAAATAGTGTTATCAATTAAGTCCAGAAGTATTAGAAGGCTTGTGGAGTTTTATTGCTTGTTATCGGGAATTAGAAGACTTAATTTGTGAATTAAGAGCACTGGAATTTGAGTCAGAATCTGATTTTAAAGTTGGAGCTTCCACTTTTTAACTCAACAAGGTAGGGCCAGTTCCTTATCAAACAGATGACAAGAAAAATTCACAATGATTACTAATGACTTCCCGTCAGGTTGTCTGTATATGTGAAGACGATACACATAAAAACAATCAGCCATATGTTTGGTACATAGCCTTTATTCAAAAATTTCCGGTATTCTCCATAAGTTAACGAAAACTTCTTATGTATCAAGTAGTGTGATGATATTTACATGAATACCAATAAGTTGTATTCCTCCTGCCTACAAGCCGAAATACATGTGTGTGCATGCACACACACACACACACACACACACATACACACACACAATAGTTACTATTAAGTTATGTATGTAACCATTTTAATCCTCATCTCAACTTTATAAAGAAAGTGGTTTATGATAATCTTGTTATAGTTGCAGAATCTGAAACACCAAGCATTTGAGGAGCTAGCTCAAGATCACAGAGCTGCTGTGTACATCACAGCTCGTATTTGTACCCAGAATTCTCTTAATTGGCTACATGTACTCCCAAAGTTAAGCCATGTACCCCTCTCAGAAGTGCTTAGTTCTTTACTTCTTTTTATCCCTTCCTGAGGCAGTGCTATAGCTCCCTAATCATCAAAAAAGTTTTAGAGGTTATTTTTCTTGAGAACTGTCTTCCACATTTCTTCCAGAGGACATTCTCACATAATTGAGGCAATTTGTAATACTGTGGATGCTAAATATAGAGACTAAAGTTTACTATTAAAGCATTGAGAGATCATGAATCCTCCAAATTCATGATCTGAAACCCTAAAAGTCACAAACTAAAGAGGAAATATTTAATTAAACATACTACTCAGGTATTAAGTATATGATTTTCAAATGTTTAAAAAAAAATCCCCATTTGGACCCTTGACCCAGTAGTCTGTGGATTATCTATCTAGTGGTAAACAAGAGGAAAAAGTGAAAACAAAAAAATGCTGATCAATTCTATTTCTTTTTCTGTGAAGTGTCTGTACAGTTCCTTAGCCCATTATTGATTGGATGTTAAGCTTTTTGAGTTCTCTATATATCCTGGCAATTAATGCTCTGAGTTGTATGTGGTAAAGAATTTCTCTGTAGGCTCTCTCTTCACATTATTGATTGTTTTCTTTGGTAAGAAGAAAATTTTCAGTTTGAATTCATTACATTTATTGATTTTTGATTTTTCTTCTTGTGCTTTAGGAGTCTTAAGAAGTCAGAACCTATACTGATAAATTTGAGATTTGGGCCTACTTTTTCTTCTATCAGGCATAGGGTTTCTGTTCTAGTGTTTAAGTCTTAAATCCACTTTGAGTTGAATTTTGTGCAAGGTGAGAGATAGGGATTTAGTTTAATTTTATTATGTATATATTTCCAGTTACCTGAACATCATTTGTTGAAGTGTCTGTCTTTTTTCCAAGGAATGTGTTTGGCATCTTTGTCTTATATGAGATAACTGTATTTATGTGGGTTTGTCTCTGTGTCTTCTATTCTGTACCATTGGTCTCTAGCTGTTAGAGAAATGCAAGTCAAATCTACTGTAAGATTTCAGGTCATTCCAGTCAGAATGGCAATTATCAAGAATACAAGCAATAATAAATGTTGGCAAGGATGTGGGGAAAAAGGTGCAATCATACATTGTTGGAGGGACTGAAAATTGGGGCAACAATTACAGAAAGCAGTTTGGAGATTCCTCAGAAACCTTGGAATGGAACTACCATTTGACCCAGCTATCCCACTCCTCTGTTTATATACCAAGATTTAAAATCAGCATACTACAGTAATGCAGGCACACCAATGTTTATAGCAGGTCAATACATAATAGCTAAACTATGGAACCAAACCAATGTAGGTGCCTTTCAACAGATGAGTGGATAAAGAAAATATGGTATATACACACAATAGAATATTAATCAGCCTTAAAAAGAATGCAGTTATGGCATTTGCAGGTAAATGGGTGGGGCTGGAAAACATGATAAGCGAAATAAACCAATCCCAAAGAACCGAGGCCGAATGTTTTCTCTGATACGTGGATGCTAATTCACAATAAGGGAGTGGGGGCTAGGGAAGAATAGATGTACTTGGGGTTAGACAGAGGAGAGTGAAGGGAGGAGAGGGGATATGGTCGTAGTAAGGATGTAGAACAAATTTGACACAATTACCCTATGTGCATATATGGTTACATGACTGGTATGATTCTACATTGTGTACAACCACAAGAGTGAGAAGTTGTACTCGATGTATGATGTGTCAAAATGTATTCTACTGTCACATATAACTAATTAGAACAAATAAAAAAGTTCTGGATAAAAAACAAAGACATGCTTAGTGTTTATCTCAGTGTTAGAAATGTTTATTTACCTTGGAGCTATGCAAAGCAACCATGGCATCTCAAAGACCTTAGCCTCTAGTTATAGTGTTTCTATGAGGAAATTAGACAGCAATATCCTTCCCTTTCAAGTATGGCTGATGATAGGCAGAGAGGACATAATTTAATTGATGTTGTAGTAAAATGAAAACTCCTCCATTTCTCTATTGTGACATAGCAGGTCTGTTCTCATTAGCACATTCAGCACAGACTCTTGGCCCTACTTGTAAGGTTCCAGAAGTTGCAACCCTCTCTCTTTGTACTTCTCTTCTTCTGTTTATGATTTCAATAAAATCCTACTATCCATATGATTGACTATCTTACAAAAATCATACAGATCTTACCTAAGAGTGCTTTGCTCTCGTGCATATGCACAACATGATTTTTATTTCTGAATCTGCTCAAAGTTGAGTAAAATTTCTTAGATTATGGTATTTTACCATAACTATAAACATTTTTATAGGTTCTGGTATTTTACCATAACCTATAAACATTTCTTAGATTATGATATTTTACCATAAACTATAAACATAGACAGTTCATGCTATGAACTGTCTGTGACATTATCATTTGTCTACACAAATATATCTAGAGCTTATTAAGCTCATTTTTAAATAAAAGTTGGCAAAAAGTGAGAATAAATGGTCTGAGTGAATTATCTCCCTTTTTGTATTAACTGAAAATAGGTAATTGGTAGAATATATTTTCTAGTCTTTTATTCAAATCTTCCCTGCATATTTTGAAATATTTAGAAATTTAGATATTTAAATGATGACATAAAAATGACAAACATTTAAGAAAATAATCTTCCAGTCTGAGGTGAGGACCAAGGGGAGAGCACTCACACCATGATAGACAGCCTGGTGAGGGAAAGGACCTGAGAAAGACTAAGAGAGGATGGGTGGAGGGAGGTGTCTTGGATGTGCCTGGAGCATCATCTTGTCCCACAATTTGTTGAAGATATATTGATATTAGCCTTTAAACCTACAGAGACTGAAGCTATTATGAGGAATTAGTGTAACCACAGAATGAATGAGGGACACTCATTTTTCTGTCACCTCTTGAGACCAGAATTCTAGTAAAGGGTGAAGGGGAAGCATTGCAAATTCTAGGAATAGCCAGGGATGGTCCTGCATGCCTGTAATCCTAGCAACTCAGGAGGCTAAGCGAGAAGATCACAATTTTAAAGCCAGCCTCAGCAATTTAGCAACGCTCCAAGCAACTTAGCGAGATCTTGTCTTAAAATAAAATATAAAAAGGGCTGAGCATGTGTTTCAGTAATTAAGCACCCCTTGGTGCAATTCTTGGAATAAAAAAAAAGAAAAATTCCAGATAGAGTCGGGACAGATTGTACAAAATGCAACCTTATCTTAGAGGACAGGAATAAGGCCATTTTTCTCAATCTCTCCCCTAGAGAGGAATTTATATTTGCATAACTTCATCTTCAAAATTCTGAGAAAAGCTGGAAATATAAGAACTTTTCAAAATATGTATTTGATCATAAGTATTTCTGATCTCTATTTTTACACAAATTTTTTAAGTCTTGGATATGGTGAATAAATAAATTAGATGAAAGCTTGAGACTCTCCACTAAAACACACAATATTTTAGTCAGGGTTTTGACTTCTGTGGGCATCATAATTAGATCATATTCTATTTGTTATCAAAGTTCTCACTGGATAAGAAAAAATGAACTAATCACTGATCCAATAATCTGTGTGTTATAGTGTCAAAAACATAATTATTTACTGATTTCTTGAGTATTTTTTTCCACGTTATGAGTTCACTCAGGTGGTTCATTTTCACGAATATGTTGAAGTAGGCAGACCCATGTAGATTACAAGCCCAGGTCTCAAGAGGTTTTCTGTAATCTTTCTAACTTTTGGCATCTTTGAAATACCATGTGAATCATCCTGGGCTAGCTTGTGGGACACTGAGGCATCTGTTGATGCTCTTCTTGACACCCAAACTGACATGAAACTGGCCCACAGACATGGGATGGCACTACCCTATGTGATCCAGTGCTCAGCTGAGCCAAGATAACCACAGCATATCAGAAAGTCCAGCTGAAGGCAGACAAGTCTGGTACGGGAAAAACTGAATTACTGAAATGCTGTCTGGGTTCTGACTATGATCCCATTTCCTGATAGCTCTGTAATCTTAGGAAAGTCTTTCGATGATCTCCCAACCTATAATTTTAACCTCTGAAAATAAAAAGTATTTTAAATCTTACATAAATAAGATAAAAAGCTAAAGCCTGTAGAGAAAATGCGCCTAATAAATGGTGAATGTTATTATTCCAAGGGAGAGGATAATAATTAACAAATTTATGAAGTCGATCATCCTGAGAAAATATGAGCCAAGCTGTAGTGTCATTTGAGATTTTGCTAAATGATGATTTTTTTAATGTCATGTGCATTCATACAATGTTGTTAAGGTTCACATATTTTTGCCATCATTTATATGATGAGAATGTTTAGAATCTATATTGGCATATTACAAGGATTCAATACGGTATTGCTATCTGCAGCCATCATGTTGGATGGTGTACGCTGCACAATGTACAATGACTGGATCCACAGCACTTACTCATCTTCAACTGAGAGGCTGTGCCCTTTGACCATCTTCCCACTTCCCTGCTCCACAGCTTCTGGCAGCCAGCATTTTAGTCTGTGGTTGTGATTCCAGAGTTCAGTGAGATTACACAGTTCTTGTTTTTCTCTCTGACCTGTTTTACTTAGACAATGTCCTACATGTTCGTTCATGTTGCAATGAGATTTTTAACAGGTTAAAAAAAAAGCCTTATA
This sequence comes from Xerus rutilus, assembly GCA_028644305.1. NCBI lineage: Eukaryota > Metazoa > Chordata > Mammalia > Rodentia > Sciuridae > Xerus > Xerus rutilus. The sequence continues at coordinate 13,752,978 of CM053399.1, forward strand.
GTTCCTTTGGATCCACAAAGTGCCTTGAGTAATGGAGGCCATCATAAATAAGAAGAGTTAAGCTGGAGGCATCACACCTCCTGATATCAAATCATAATAAAAATATGCAGTAATCCAAACAGTAGATTACACCACAGACATACACAAGTGCATTACACAAACAGACACATAGACCCATGCAACAAATTTAAAAATCCCAGAAATCAATACATGAAATAATATTTGAAAGGTCACCAAGAATGCACAATGTGGAAATGGGAGTCTGTTTGGTATGTACTGGGGAAATTGGAAAGCACTTACAAAAGAATAAAATCCCCCCCTCCCCATCTCACACAACTCAGAAAAATTTACCTGAAATGTAAATAAAAGAACTTAAATATAAACTCCCAGAAAAAAACATAAGAGGAAACTTCTCAATATCTATTTCAGCACTGATGCTTTTAAAAGTACTAACAGAAAACAGGTAACAAAATAAACAGACATGATTTCATCAAATCATCTTATAATTTGAACAGACTGATTGGCTTTAAAGTGAAAAGTTCATTGACCTTGTAATTGGGATACTTCCCCAGTGCTAATCATCCATGTGATCTTAGGGGAGTCATCTCTTTTCAGGAGCACAATTCACAGGTAACGTTTCTGAGACTTTTGAAAGCACCAGTCTTATATTCCAGTTTGTTAACATCTCCTACACAATCCCTTATAAAAAATAGACAATCTTGTATTGCAATATACTGCAGTACAGTAGATTAAGTACCCTTCTACAAACACATAACTTTGCATGATGGGACACTGTCATAATTTTAATTGAAGTGAGTGATGGAAAGCAGGAAAAATTACAGAGTTTCTCTCTCTCTCTCTCTCTCTCTCTCTCTTATTTTTTGGTACCAGGAATTGAACTCAAGGGTGCTCAACCACTGAGGACATCACCAGTCAATTTTATTTTATTTTTTAAATTTTGAAATAGAGTCTCAGTAGGTTGCTTTTGGCCCTGCTAAGTTGTTGAGGCTGGCTTTGAACTTGCAATCCTCCTGCCTCAACCTCTTGAGCCAGTGTTGTTATAGGTGTATGACACCATGTCAACATTTACAATTTCATTCTTGTCCCCGCTCAGTACTGTAAGCTTGTGCACATTCCCTAACCATGATAGTCCTTCATTTATCTGCAAATAATTAATGGCTCTGAAATTTTTAGAATTATGCATATCTTTGAGGATATGATGATGTAATGATGATATTCTTTCCACACACACACACATTCACACACATGCACACACACACACATAGATCCACAAAATTTTAGAGTATTCCAAGCTTCCAACACCTTTCCATGTCTAGGATTTCCTAGACATGTTTCTCAGGTTAAAAATTCTAACATTCAAGGACAGCTAAGTTTTGTTCAATCCTGACAATTTATAGTAAGCCTTGATTAATTTAGCACATTTGTAGTTGCATTCTGAATCTTTGCTTCCAAAAAATGATGTTTATTTCCTATATCAATTACTGAAGTTCCAGTGTTTCAGTTTGTCAAGTCAAAAACGGGAAATCAACGTACTTTTTGGTGTCCTATCTGCTTTTCAGTGACCCGGGACATTCTGGGTCCTCTCCTATCCTCAGCTGTGCTTTTCTAAACATCTACACTGCTACCACCCTGCTCTAAATCAACATCATATTCTGCAACAAGTACTGCAAAGCTTCTAACTGGTCTACACTTTTGTTCCTCTGCAATCTATTTCAATAGGGCAGGTAGAATCGCTTTTGTAATAAAAATTGTAAAATTTTCAATTCATTCTAAGTAAAAATCAAATTTATTACAAGAGCCAAGACATCATTCATGGCTTAGTCTACAAGGTGCAGTATCTTAATAGCTACTCCTCTTCCTTCTGTTGCAGCCTCACCCACTTTTTCACAATTCCACCAACATGGCAACTTGGCTCCATTATCAAAGATTACTCTTTGTTTCTTCTACTTGATTCACAATACTCAAGATATTAGCTTGGTGCATTCCCTCTTCTGCTTTAAATCTTTTTCAAATGGCATTTTCTGACTAAAGCTCATGCTAGTAACTATTGTATGTGCCTTGCTCAGTTCTAGCCAACAATCTCGATCCTTTCTTTTCTGTTCACACTTCCCTCTTTCTCCCACAATAGAATTTCTAAGTCTTGTTTGTTTATTGAACTGTCTCTTCCTTCTGACCCAATGCAACACCCCTAAGTCCAAAGTTCTCTATCTTGTTGTCAGTTGTAACGCAGCATATGGAACAGGTCCTAGTAACAAAGGAAGCCTTGTTAAATATTTTGATAATTAATAATGAATAATTTTCTTTATATCTTTATGCTCTTTTTCTAACCTATTTATAACCTAGGTATTTATGACCTAGCTCAAACTGTTTAGGTTTAAATCTATAAGTCAAGGTATTTTGCCAGTACAGTGTATTGCATCACTACATAGAAAGATAAATAAAAAAGAAGCCTCATTCTCAAGTCCTGACATTCATCTGAAATTTGAAACAAGTTGCCAGTTACTATGAAGATGTAAAATAATAGACACAGAACTGTCAGAGCTCATGGTGCTAAAGCCTCGTATGTGGAATGGATGTGGCTATGCATCTTACCCTGTAGCAGCCCTGCCCTGCTCTCTTCAATGATGCATTGACTACTGCGTGGAATAATGTGACACTCTGGCCCCTGAAAATCAGTACCAAACAATGATAATGAGGACCCTAGGCATCCAGAGAACACAGGGCAGAGCACACCTAGAGTCTACAGCATGTCACAATATTTGGTCCTCATCCTTTCTCCACTGCATAGGTAAATACTCATGGCCTAATTCAACTACCAGATTAAAATTTACATTGTAGATAAGAAAATATTATTGGCTAGAATCTGATTTAGTAGGGACTCTGTGTGTGTGAGTGTGTTTGTGTGTGTGTGTGTGTGTGTGTGTGTGGCCCAGCAATGATCCATTAGGTGCCAAATGAAATTCTATCCCCCTTCTTACAGCAATTATTGTCAGAGACAGGCCAAATCACTTTACTGAGCCTGATCCCCAGTACCTACCTTGGATCAGAAAGGACAGTTCCTGGAAATAGCAACCCTTTCTCTGCTCTTTGGAGTCTAGGCATGACTTAGTTGTACTCAATTTATGTATTTCCTCAGCAGTCCCTGGAGAGCCTCCTCCCACACACAGTAGGGAATGTGTACCCCAGTCTCTAAGCACTCAATTAGAGTCAATCTGGAGTTTGAGGATAATGTATTACTTAGGGTATGATGATATGGGTAGCATTCTATTAAAAGTTGGCACAATGGATCTCAATCAAATTATGATCATTCATGGAACCTTAATTTCTATCAATAATTTGGTTATCAATAATTTGATTTTACCTGAATAGTATAAAGTTTAATTTTTACAAAACAAATAAGTAGTCAGGATCTAATGTAAAGCATGTTCATAACAATTAATCATACTGTGTCATTTTATTGAAATTGGCTAAAGAATAGAATTTAAATGTTCTAACAAAATACACACACAAATGATATTGAGGTAATAGATATATTAATTAACTTAATGATGGTAAGTGTTTTACAATCTATGCACATATAAAACATGCTTTTTACATTAATTGTATATTTGTAAACTATATTTTGACAAAACTAGAAAAAATAAAAATAAATAGTATACTAATACACATAACAATTACTTTAAATGCTCCCGTATGATTTATTTTAAAACAAAATCAAATATATTCATGTCAACTTAAAAAGAGAGTTACAGCCTGGGTTTCCTACATCATATAATGTTTTTTTAAAGAAATTATTATTTCATTGTTTTCTGAGTCTTCAAGCTGATAGAAGTGACATGGTTATAATCTGTGTTTTTAAAAAGGCATTGTTATCAATTTTTTACTTTAAGAATACAAATAGCTTTATTGAGATATAACTCACATGTAATGAACTGCATATATTTAATTGTTGCAATTTCCTAAGTTTTGGACATGTGGACACCCATGAAATCACCACCACAATCAAGGTAGTGAGTATCTCCAGTAAGCCAATCCCAAAAAACCAAATGCCGAATGGTCTCTCTGATTAATGGATGCTGATCAATTTACTTCATTTTTTCACATCTTTCTCCCCTTCACTTTTCATTCTCCTTCCTGCCTCACCACCACAATCAAGGTAGTGAATATCTCCAATTTACTTCATTTTTCACGTCTCATTATAATCTCTCCCCTTCATCTTTCATTCTCCTTCTTGCCTCCCCTAGGAAAATCCTGGTCTGCTTGCTCTCACTGCATGTTAATTTGCAGTTTTCAAGTTTTATGAGCATGAACTTTAAAACACGTGCTCTTCTTTTTATAGTTATTTTCATGCATTATAGTTTTACAGAATAGTGGGGTTCATTTTGACATAATCATACATGCATGGAATATTCCACTTCTGTGCTCCCCAGTACTTCTTCTACCATCTTCCCTTTCCCTGTTCCCCTTCTCTACCCTATTGTTTCCACTTCTCTTTTTTATTGTTTTTTTGAATTGTTGCTTTACAAATATAAATAACAGTGAAATTCACTGTGGGATATTCATGTAGGTACATATTAGAAGTTGGTCAATTTCATTTCATAGGTCCTCTCTTCACAATCCTTATTCTCTCCCACTCTGTCCCCTTTCTGTGCTCCACTAATGTCCCTTTTAAATGGGATTTCTGCCTTCCCCTTTTTCTCCTTATTTTTCTCCAATTTTCACACATGAGTGAAATATTCAAGTTAGCATAATGTCCTCCAGTTCCACCCATTTACCTGAAAATACCATAATTTCTTTCTTCCTTATGGCTGAGTAAAACTCCATTATATATGTATTATAATAATAATGATATATATAATGATAATGTAGGTATAATATCATGTGTGGGGTGTGTGTGTGTGTGTGTGTGTGTGTGTGTGTGTGTGTGTATACACACATACTGGGCTGGGTATTGTGAGCTAAGCTATGATAAACTTTGGTGTGCCTGTATCACTATACTATGGTGTTTTCAATTATTTTGGGTGAATACCAAGGAATGAGATACCTGGGTCTTTATCAGTATTTTTATTAAAGAAAACTTTGTGCTAGTTAATATTTTCATAAGAGCATTTTTGACATCGTTGTTGCTTAAACTATAGCTCAAAGGGTTCAACACTGGAATCACTACAACACTAAAAACAGCAACACTTGGTCCCATTCCAGGGCAGAGCTAGTGCTTGGTTGGGAGTTAATGAAGATAGATAAACCATAGTACAAGGTGATGGCTGTCAAGTGAGATCCCAACATTCACAATTCTAAATAACTGGAAAATTCATCACATTCTTACATGGTTTTCATTTTCAGATGAGCTTATGATGAACTAGGTATCATTCTTTTTGGAGAGATGAGGAATCATTTCTATGCTGCCTTGAGAGGTCAGTTACTGTGCACATAACATAATATATATCACCTTTTATTTCTCAATCTAAATCTGCATCCTTTTTGGAGAGGGAGATATGTATATTCTGTTCTTGTTGCACTTAGGATACTTGGGGAACATACAGAAAATATAGAAAAGAATGTTTTGCTGTTTCTTGAAGTCTTTGGATTCTTTAAATTTCCCAGAGATTTACATGAACACAAACACAATCTTAGTATTTTAATTGCATTTGGAATATTGTTGGAAGTATATTAAACTTTTTCTTTAAGGTACCAATTATATTTAATTCAACATATTACCAATGAAACCATGAACACAGGGTTGCATAAAAGTAGAATATATATATAATTGTAATAAGAGCATAGATTTATTTGGATTATAGAAATTTGGGCCCCATAGCTATGTGCATAACCATCAAGTGTACCCCCCACAAAAAAGAAAAGTTATTCAACGGATAATTATATGATGTGGATTGAATTTACTGTTTAATTATAATTATAAATTATACCTGCAAAAAAAAGTCAAAGTGGATCAATGACCAAGGAATGGAATCAAAAACTTTGCAACTGCTAAAAATAAATAAAGGTGTTCAACACTCCACTGTATTGGCATAGGCACTGGCTTCCTTAACAAGACTCCTACAACTCAAGAAATAAGACAAAGAATCAAGAAGTGGGATAACATAAAATTAAAATGTCTTCATAGAAAAAGAAGCAAGAGTGCAAATAGAGAGTACATAGAATGGAGAAAATCTTTTCCAGCTATTCCTTCTACAAGAGATTAATATTCAGAATATGTACTGAACTGAAAAAGCCTAACATAAAAAGATAAAATCCAATCATACATGTGTAAAATAACTAAACAGACATTTCTCAATTGCAGAAATATAACTGGCAAACATTTGAAAAAAGTGTTCAACATCTTTGATAAGGTGTCCTTTTCAAATTAATTCATGAAGCCTTGAGTCTACAGATGATATTTTATAAATCTTGAGACATCTACATTATTGAAATAATAGGCAGTGTGATTATGTTCTTAATGTTTTTAAAGAAACGAATGTTAAAATAATGAAAGACACATTTTTAGGACCTTGAATTATTATTATTATTATTATTTTTTGGTACTGGGGATTGAACTCAGGGGTACTCTACCACTGAGCCACATCCCCAGGCCTATTTTGTGTTTTATGTAGAGACAGGGTCTCACTGAGTTGCTTAGCGCCTCGCCATTGCTGAGGCTGGCTTTGAACTCACGGTTCTCCTGTCTCAGCCTTCCTAAGTGCTGGAATTACAGACTTGAGCCACCACGCCCGGCTTAGGACCTTGAATTATTGTAAGAGGATGTTCTCTCACAGAGTCCGAACACCCCTTAGTTTTCTCATTCAGGTTAACAATATTAATCATTGTAGTGGGAAAAGCCACAGATGGAGCAAATTGAGGCAAACAACCAAAGTCCCCAAAATGTTCTACATGGAAGAGTTGTTTTGTTCCATGAGACTTTACAAAGAAACTTACACCTTAATATTCAGCACATGGCAGATTTATTGATATCTTCCACAGAATTTTTTACAATATATCAATTTAAGGATTACAAATTATACTTTACAAATGAGAACACTGCTGCTCACAGTTCCAAGCTTTGTTATTGAAAATTAGCTATTACTGGAATGGCATTATATAAAAAGGCACTTAAAAGTTTAGAGCAAATTATTGTATTATTGTTTAGAGCAAATTATTCCTTCACCATTTGCATTAGCTTGGATGTTTCCGATGTTTCCTTTTACATACTTTCATTTGTTAATTAACACATCATTGCTTTCTCTCTTCCATTAAAAAATTCGATCACTTTTAATCCATGAGCAAAATGACTGATGACTTTATCACCACAGAAACCCCATGTGAATGTCTTGCTAATTAATTAATATTATTGCATTGACAAAACTCCAAGTATAGGAATATAGAACCAAACAGAGGCACAATGTCCTTGACATGGCCTGAGCATAAAGCAAGGGGTTGTAAATGGCCATAAGTGGTCATAAGCTATGACAACCAACAAATAGCACTCACTGTTGGCCATCCCAGCAGAGAAGAAGAAAGGAGGCAGGCAAAGGACATGTTTTTGTCTTCAGAGATGCAGGTTACTAGGATCTTTGAGGTGTAGACAGAAGATAATCAGAGATCAAGGAAAGACAGATTTCTAGTGAAAAAAGTATGTGGACCTGTGGAGCCAAGAGTCATTCCAGGTCAACATGATGATGGAGGGTATTTCTGACCAAGGTCACAGGGTACACTCCAAAGGACATGGCAAAGAGGACCAGGGGCATCACAGGGTCTCTTATCAAGTCCAGCAAGATGAACTCAGTCACTGTGTGATTGCCCTCTCCATTGTTTAGAGAGCTTTTACCAGGAATGGAAAAGATTTAATGGCCACAACCAACACCAAATGAGAGCATTCTCTGTGTTAAGCCCCTGATATGTGATCAACACTAAGCAGAATCTAACTGCCATTTTTCAGGTGACAGAAATATTTCTATCCTTCTTATATTGATTTTAATAAAATGCATTTTGTAATAATAAAGTGATAGTGCTACAAGGGAGTGTTATTCATGTTTTATTAAGTTTATATAGTTAGATGTTTTGTTAATTTTAAAATCTATTAAAATACAACTCACAACTAGATATTGAGAAAAGATCAAATTTGAAAAGGGCTAATTAAATTTAGACACAGAAATCAAAACCCTTTTCCATTTCTAAGGCAGGAAAGGAAAAGTTGTTCAGAACCCCTGAGAAAACTAAGGTCACCATGGGTGAGAAGGTAATGACATTTCTTTTTCCACAATCAAGAATGTGTCCCTCAGGTGATCTTCAGGGTCATCTGTCACATATATTATAAAATCAGGGGGAGAAAGGAAGTGTGAGTCCTGGGGAACTCTGAGTGGAGAACACCAAATTAATACATAGGATCAAACCAAGCAAAGCAAATTGGTGTCCAGCTTGCCAGAGTATTCACTGTGTACACCTTCTAAAACATAATTTTATTTGTTTATAGAGCAGAATTAACTTCAAAGGAATGATTCATAATATCTAAAATATTCAATACATTATATGTAATGGTTATAATGGCAAAATTATAAATAGGTAAAGCATATAGAATGTATAATTATAAATGTAAAAATACAGAATAGACACTATTATAGCATATGATTTTGAAAGCCTATTTTAATGCACAAATGTCTATCAAGACTCTGGATAAGGGTCTTGTTTTGTAGCTCAGTGCAAGAGCTTTTACCTTATGAGATCCTGGGTTTAATACTCAGCACTGAAAAAAAAAAGTATCTGCATGTACAGGGTGTAGAGGGGAGGACAATTTTCTCTGGATAGAAGTGACCAGTGGATATAGGACATTCTCATTCTGTTCTACTACATATTAAATATCCATGACCTTTGTGACAATGAAAACACACCCACACAGCTGCAAAGTAATATCAACTCTTAAGTAATATTAACTCTTGCCCTGTGTTAAACTGAACCCCACAGTCTGCATTTTAGACACTTTGTAGGTTTGTTCTAGGGATCTTGTGAAGAAACAGAAAGCAACTGGAGAACAGTCCCAGTTGACGATACTGCCTGTAGTGATAAACTACTCCATCCAGCTTTCCATGGATCCACTGGACACTGGGGTCAGGCAGAGTTAGTAATCCACCAAGATACAACTACAAAGAGGCAGGGGGTTTTATCTGTTTTGCTTATGCCTATATCTAGTGCTAAGAATGGTCCCTGGAGTATAATAGACATACAATAAACCTTTGCTAATATATGAATGAATGGGAAGCCCTGGTTCAGAAAAGAAAGAAATCATCAGGACTAGTCAGGCACTAATCCCAGCAGCTCCGGAGGATGAGGCAGGATGATCATGAGTTCAAATTCAGCCCCAGCAACAGCAAGGTGCTAGGCAACTCCATGAGACCCTGTCTCTAAATAAAACACAAAACAGGGCTGAGGATGTGGCTCAGGAGTTTAGTGCCCCTGAGTTCAATCCCTGGTATCAAAAAAACAAAGAAACAACAACAACAAAAATATGTAAAGCCTCAACTTGCTCCTGTATAAAATAAGGATAATTTCTCTTTCTTTAGGGTTGTTGTAGAGAAGGTAATTCAAGTAATGCCCAAGCACAGGGCCATCTGTGTGATAAACAATCAATAAACTATTGGCTCTCAAATTCTTTGCATGTGAGAATCACTTGGTTCTGCCCTAGGGTTTCAAACTTGGCAGGTTGTGGTTGTGGATCAGGAACTTGCTTTCCTTAAGGCAGCTCAGGTGCTTGTAAGGCAGGTATAGATTATGTCTGTAAAATACTGAAATAAATATTTTTTTTATTAGTAGTACAATCATATATCGCAGGGGCTTTCTCTGCATTCCAATGTTGTGGAAGGATTCAACGTGTGTAAAGTTATGTTCCAAAATGTTGTACACTTAACAGGACCTACAAACAGATGTGTTTGATTTTGGTTGCTAAAATGTCTATAATTTCATCCTTGGGAATCTTATTTAATTTTCTTTAGTCTTATTTTATTTATGCGTTCAAGGAGATAGCAATACTTTCCTCATATGTTTGTGGGCAGATTTTAAGGAAGATATTGTATATAAAGTGCTTAGTACTTTGCTATGTAAAATATATACATGGAAGTAGCAAGATTGCACAGTTGGAAATCAGTGGTATTTAATTTTTACATAAAATATTGCAATAATAAAAAAATGTCCTTAGTCCTGGGCTACTAACCCCTTGATGCACTTTTCTCTCTTGCTGACTCAGCGCTGACTTTTCTCTCTCGTCAGGTTTCTCCTCCTCACCTCAACACCTTTGCACAATAGTCCTTTCAGTGACCTCTCCACCCATCAGGGAGCCCAGGGTGATGTTCCTTCCCTTTCACTCTGTCACATTTTTGTTTAAGATAAATGCTTCTAATTCTATTATATTAAAATAGATAATGAACTTATTATTTGGTTCCAGTCCCTTTGAGACTCATGAAAATACAATCATTTACCTAGGAAAAGTACTTGTCATTCACTGTGGAGAAACAACAATTTGTGGGATATATTTCCCTGCTGTTTCCTTGAGAGCCCATTTAATACGTAGGAAGAGAGAAAGCCTTGGAGAACTAGCTTCAGTATTTGGTAAACAGAAAAAAAGTCTGATACCTGCAAGTGTATGCTAACCAGCAGACACACTCATCTCCCTGAGGTTATATTTTTGTATTACAATATTCTTAAAATCTACTTTTTCCATACAAAAATTGAAGTATAGTTTTTGTGTTTGAAGATAAGCTCCTATTCTCTGGAAATGATCTCATAAATGCCACATCCCCTTGCAGTTTCTTAAAGAATTAAAGAGAAGTCTAGTATCCAGAATATAAAAGGATCCCAAAGAACTCAACATTAAAATGCAAATAACTTAATCATTAAGTGATCAAATATACTAAACAGACACTTCTCAACAGAAGTACAATGGCTAAAAATTATATGAAAAAATGTTTAATACCTTTAGCCATAAGGGAAATGAAAATCAAAACAATTCTGACATTTTTTCTCACTCCAGTTAGAATAGCCATCATGAAGAATGTAAATAACAATATATATTGGCAAAGATACAGGGGAAAAGAAATATGAATACACAGATTATGGGAATATAAATTAGTACAGCCACTATTGAAATCACTGTGGAAGTTTGTTAAAGAGATAAAATTAGAACTATGATATGATTCAGTCATATCAATCCTTGGTATATACCCAGAAAAACTAGTTAGCAAACTTTACAGATACATGCCATCATGTTAATGGCATGAGATATTTTTAAAACCTTGGAAGTACTAGCAGGCACTTCACCTCGCTGAGAATCTCGAATGCTCATGATCATAATCTAGCCCTTCCTTGATTGTGGAAGGTGTAAAATGGGCCTTTGGGTTTAAGGGTCATGCAGAAAGGGTGCTTCCCCCATGTTCTGACTACAGTCCAGTCTCTTGCTCAGACTCAGGTGAAAGAAAGAGAAGGTTATGTTCTATGACTTTCTATGTAAGTTTCTTACTGCTGCCCTCAAAATTTACCCTCACACTTTATTGGTGGCTCAAAACATGAGAAATTTATTCTGTTCACGTTCTGGAGGTCAGACACCTGAAGTCAATATCACTGAAGCAAAATTACTTTGTGTGTGCAGGCCCAAATTTAATCCAGAGAGCTGTTTTTTTTTTTTTTTTTTTAAGAAACTATTTATCTCATCATCCACATTCTTTTGTCTAAAATCTACTGTCATTCCTTAGTTCATGGTGGCATCTTCCTAATCTTCCTATCTCTTACTCAATGGTCACACTGCTTTTTCCTCTTCTGATTATAGTCAAACCTGTTTTTGCTTACCTTTCATAAAAACACTTGTGTTTTCTATGAGATGAGTCTCTTAAAGACAACATATTATTGGGTCTTGTTTTTTAATCCAATCTGCCAGTCTATGTCTTTTGATTGATGAGTTTAGGTCATTAACATTCAGGGTTATTATTGAAATATGGTTTGTATTTACATTCATTTTGGTTTATTTTTGGTTTATTTTTGGTTTTTAACTTGACTTGGTTTCTCCTTTGATTGGCTTTTCCTTCAGTGTAGTCCCTCCCTTTGTTGATTGTCATTGTTGTTTTTGGTTTCTTCCTCATGAAATATTTTGCCAAGAATGTTCTCTAGTACAGACTTTCTCTTTGTAAATTCTTTTAACTTTTTTTTATCATGAAAAGTTTTTATTTCATCATCAAATCAGAAGCTTAATTTTGCTGGATATAAGATTCTTGGTTGGTACCCATTTTCTTTTAGAGCTTGGTATATGTTGTTCCAGGATCTCCTGGCTTTGAGGGTCTGGGATGAGAAATCTGCTGAAATCCAAATTGGTTTCCCCCTGTATGTAATCTGTACCTTCTCTCTTGCAGCTTTTAAAATTCTATCCTTATTGTGTATGTTAGGTATTTTCATTATAATGTGACTTGGTGTGGATCTGTTGTAGTTTTGTACATTTGGTGTCCTATTAGCTTCTTGTATTTAATTTTCCAATTCATTCTTCAAGTTTGGGAATTTTTTTGAAATTATTTCCTTGAAGAGATTGTACATTCCTTTGGTTTTGTGCCTTCCTCTATCCTGATAATTCTTATATTTGGTCTTTTAATGTTATCCCATAATTCTTGGATGTTCTGTTCATGGTTTCTTACCACCTTCATTGTGTGGTCAACTTTATTTTCAAGATTATATGTTTTGTCTTCATTGTCTGAGGTTCTAACTTCCAAGTTATCTAGTCTGTTGGTGAAGATTTCTATTGAATTTTTAATTGATTTATTGTTTCCTTCATTTCAAGGATTTTTGCTTTTTTTTTAATGTCTCTATCTCTTTCTTGAAGTAATCTTTTGCTTCTTATATTTGTTCTCTTGTCTCTTTGTTGGAATGATCAATTGTTGCCTCTAGTTACTCTTATGTTATTCTGTGTTTCAAAGATCATTTTAATTATGTACGTTCTGAACTCTTTACCTGACATTTCATCTACTATGCTGTCAGTGGATTCTATTATTGTGGCATCTTTATTTGTTTGGGGCATTTTCTCCCCCCCCACTTTTTTTTCATGTTGTTCATGTGTCTTCCTTTCTAGCAGTGCTGATCTGAGGTATTATAGTTTCTACCCTGTAATCTTGTAGTGTTCCTGACAGTTACAATACCTCACCTCTGGTATTACCAGGTCTGCAGGAATCTCAGGGATGATCTTCCTGGTCCTGGCTGGTGATTCTAGATGGAAGTAGACAGGGACAGCTGCTAGTTGGTAGATGGGAGGCCGCAGCATGGTGCTCGATATGTCTCTTTCTCTGTGCTTGTGTGTTACATCCACAGTCTTTATCCTATAGGCTTATATATTCCCTACAGTGTTCCAATACATCTCCTTCTCATCTAGTAGGTGGTGTTGTCTGTTGTGTACTGGTATCTCTCTGCTCGGGTCCAAGGTGGTGACAAAGGAGTCCCAAACTGGAGGTGTCTACTTTCAAACTGAAGGTAAAAGGAAGGGAAAAAACATATCACTCAAATGGATGATATAAACAAGCAGGGATCTCCATCCTCATATCAGATAAAGCAGACTTCAAACCAAAAATAGTTAGAAGGGATAAAGAAGGACATTTCATACTGCTTAAGGGAACCATACATCAAGAAGACATAACAATCATAAATATCTATGCCCCAAACAATGAAACATCCATGTATATCAACCAAACCCTTCTCAATTTTAAGAATCAAATAGACAACAACACAATAATACTGGTCTACTTTAACACAACTCTCTCACCACTGGACAGATCTTCCAAACAAAAACTAAACAAAGAAACCATAGAACTCAACAATACAATCAATAATTTAGAATTAATAGACGTATACAGAATATTTCATCCATCAAAAAGTGAATACACTTTTCTCTCAGCAGCATATAGATTCTTCTATAAAATAGACCATATGTTATGCCACAAAGCAACTCTTAGCAATTATGAAAAATAAGAAGGTTACAGCTATTAATATCTCCATGTGAACCTTGAAACCAGCTCTACTGGATTCCTATCAGAAATCCTGCAGAAAGTCAGCCTTCTGGGTTCTGATCCACTGTAAAAGATGAAGATTTGAGTGACCTTAGTTAACCTGTCCTGTGCCCCACCCTAAGGAAAACTCTGTAGTATGCTGTAGCTATATTATACTTTCTGGAACATGTTGCTCAAAAAAACTGTGTTCAGATAATCTATGTAGGGCTGTGATTTACAATTTAAGATTTTAGTTGTAGTCTGAGGTAAACTACAAATTCAATTCAACCAAACTTAGGTCTACCAAGTGTTAAAAGGGATGGGGAGGGAATAATCTTGTTTCTCTTAGTAATTTTTTATTTGGATACTGCCTTTTCCATGTTCCACATTAAGGTCGTTTTTGTCTTTGACTTGGAATAAGTTCTTTGACAGCATATTGCTTGGTTAGGTAAGTAACCTGAAATATGCATTAGAATTGTGAAATGTCTCCTAAAATGGCCGATCCCTAGAGTGGAACAAAACAGTCTTTGACATAAGGGGCAATGAATGCTGGAGGCGTTGCTTCAGGTGTTGCTAAAGCCTCCAATCAGGTCTAAATTGTACAGTACACTGATGTGAAGAGAGCAGTTTCTGCTCAAAATAAGGGATTCTCTGACCTGTCCTTAAAGATTCAAGCAATGTGAGCAATACCACCCATGACTCATTTAATGTGTCATGGATCTTGTATGGGTGTTGATAAGAGTTCCTTACATATGTTCAAATTTTTGAAGTATTAAACATTCTAAAGATATGATTGGCCCTGATAGCTCTGTTACCAGCCATTTGGTGTGTCTCTAATAGTGTTCATTTGTAAGGCAGGGCAAAAGATAGTGATGTAGCCTTTCTGTTTTTAATAATTACAGCTTAATCTATCTACTAGTACTTAGTCCTTAAAAGGGACTTGTGGAAGCACCCTAGGATTACTGAAAAGTTTCTTTCTACCTAATGAGACAGTGTGGCAATTTCTTAGTTTTATATCTTTGATTCAGTAGGAGTATTGTGAAGTGGTACATAACCACTTGATGCAGAGGTTGGGTTTCTCTGTAATAAATCCATTCACCAAAGGCAGGGGTTGTGAGCTTGCTGCTGGCCAGTTTGAAGCACATGAGTGAAGGCAACTGTCCTGGTGTGGGGCCATTCTCTGTAGGAGTTTGGTCTTGGTGAATATGTTGTTCAGGAATCGAACTTCTAGGAGGGCTATAATATCTCCTGGGCAGTAATGTTGGTATGTGATGTTGGCTATAATATCCCCCGGGCAGTAATGTTGGTATGTGAGCTGGCAGGTAGGACAGCCCACTTTCTGATTTATTTGGATGAGTAGCTGAGCCAGTTGGGGGGGTGGGGGAAAGGTAGGATGACTAAAGGAGAAATAAAATATTCTTGGTTATGGTGAAAGCATGATTTGAGAGCCAAAAACCTTAACAAGTAATCTCTTGGACCTTGAGCTACATGTTTTCCTTAAAGTATGCATTTTTCCCACAAACTTTTTTGGGTTATATTGTTGAAGAATGAACTGAGATGAAGATGAGGAGGTTTTATTTAATGGCATACTATACTGGAAATTTTGAAGCCCTGCAGCACATTTAAATTTCAAATCTTATTATAATTTTATAAAAGATTGTAAAATTCTAAAAATGCATATGAATCAAGTTTTAATATACTATATGATGAGTGGATGAGGCTGTCCATTATACCATTTCCTTTGAATTCTCAGGCATGGTTTGGCAGTGCAAGAGCTCTGTAACATTAACAAATTCAATAAAAAGTAAATATATATATATATAAAAACACTTGTGTTTATAGGTAGGGCTTCATGTGATATTATAGCTATAGTATTACTGCTACTACTACTATTACTAGTACTATTGTTATTATTACTTTGGTTTTGGGAATTAAACCCAGAGACAATTTTGCCACTGAGCTACATCCTCAGCCCTTTTTTATTTTGAGACATAGCCTCACTGAGTTGCTGAGGCTACCCACAAACATGTGATCCCCCTGACTTAGCCTCCCCAGTTGCCGACATTACCGGCATGCACCATCATGCCTAACTTCAATATTCTTAATAACATATGCAAAGATCATTTTCCCAAGCAGAGTAACATTCACAGTTACCAGAGATGAGAACCTAAGGGTCTATGGGATAAATTATTTAGGCTATCTACCATACACCTCATAATAATCTTTTCATTTTGGTTTTTGTTAATAATTATAATTATACAGTGAATTCCCCCCATATTGTGAACACCATTAGTCATTGAGTAATTTTTTTCTGGGTTCACTTGATGGTTATGCACATAGCTATGTGTCCCAAATTTCTGTAATCAAAATAAATCTATGCTTTTATTACAATTATATATTCTCCACTTCATGCAAATCTGTGTTCATGGTTTCAGGGATAATACATTGAATAAAATATAATTGGTACCTTAAAGAAAATGACAGTGTAATATACTTCCAATGATATTCCAAAATGCAATTAAAATACTGTGATTTTTGTTTATCTTCATCATGTAATTTTCTGGGAAATTTTAACAAATTCAAAGAATTCAAGAAACAGCAGACCATTCTTTTCCATATATTCCACATGGTCCCCAAGCCTCCTAAGAGCAACAATAACAGAATATATTCATCTCTCTCTCCCAAAAGGATGAAGAATTAGATTGAGAAATAAAAGATGATGCATATTGCTATGTTCATAGTAACTGACCTCTCAAAGCAGCATAGAAATGATTCCTCACCTCTCCTAAAAGAATGATACCTACTTCATCATAAGCACATCTCAAAATGGAAAACATGTAAGAATGTGATGAGTTTTCCAGTTACATTGAATGGTGAATGTTGGGATCTCACTGACAGGTGTCACCTTATACTTTGATTCATTTATCTTCATTAATTACCAAGCAAGCACTAGCTCAGCACTGGAATGGGACTAAGTGTTGGTGTTTTCAGTGCTGTAGTAATTGCAGTGTTGAACAGTTGGAACTATAAGAAAAAAGATGTCAAAAATGTTCTCATGAAAATATTAATTAGCACAAAGTTTTCTTTAATAAAAACATTGATGAAGACTCAGATATCTCACTCCTTGGTATTCATCCGAAAGAATTAAAATCACCATACTATAGCAATACAGGCACATCAATGTTTACAGCAACTCAACCAAAGAATAGCCATGTTTGGAACCAGCCCAGGTGCCCATCAAGAGAAAATGCATAAAGAAAATATAGTATAGACACACAGTGGAGTTTAACAGTCATAAAGAGGAATGAAATTATGATATTTTTTGGTAAATGGGTGGAATTGGAAACATCATGTTAAATTAAATAAGCCAGAATCAAATCCCAAAGGATGACTATTTTCACTCAGATGTGGAAGTTAGAGCATAATAAGGAAAAATGGGGGGAGGACAGAAATCTCATTAAAAAAGAAGAGACATCAGTGGAGCAGAGGAAGGGAACAGAGGACAAAGGGAAGGAAAGGGAGAAACCATGAAATAAAATTGACCAGCTTCTACTATGTGCCTACATGAATATCCCACAGTGAATTCCACCATTTTGTGTATCTATAAAGCACCAATTTAAAAAAATCATAAGTAAATATAAGGAAGACCAATAGAGTAGGGGAAGAGGAACAGGGAGAGGGAGGAGGGCAGAAAAATAGAAAGTATTTAGGAGCACAGAAGTAGAGCAAATTGAGTTCCCTGCATGCATTATTATGTCAGAATGGACCCACTATTCTGTATAACTATAATGTATGAAGATAAATATAAAGGGAAGAGCACATATTTTCAGGCTCATGCTTATAAAACTCAAAAACTGCAAATTAACATGTAGTGACAGCAAGGAGACCGGGGTTTTCCTAGGGGAGAAGGGTGAGGAGGAGAGATTATAATGAGCCGTGAAAAAAAAAGAAGTAGATTGGAGATGCTCAGTACTTTGGGGTGATGATTTCATGTGTGCACATACATCCAAAAATTAGAAATTACAATTACATATGTGCAGTTCATTACATGTCAGTTATATCTCAATAAAGCAGTTTGTATTTTTTAAGTAATAAATTGATAACAATGACTTTTAAAAAACAGATGATCTCCATGTCATTGCTATCGGATTATAGCCTCAAAAATAATGAAGTGAGATAATAAAAAAATCATTACATGACCTAGGAAACCCAGGCTGTTACTCTTTTTAAGTTGGCATAATGTATTTGATTTTGTTTTAAAATAAATGATACTGAGGTCATTAGAGAAGTTGTTATGGGTACTAGTACACTTTTTATTTTTATTTTTTCTAACATTATCAAAATATAGTTCAAAAATAAAAATCTTATACAAGTAAGGTGAAAAACATGTTCTATACATGCATACTTTGTAAAAGGCTTACCATCCTCAAGTTAATTAATACATTCATTACCTCGATATCATTTTTGGTGTGGTTTGTTAGAACATTTAAATTCTATTCTTTAGCCAATTTCAAGAAAATGATGCTGTATGATTAATTGTTATCAACATGCTTTACGTTAGATCTTGACCACTTAATTGTTTTGTAAAACTTAAATTTTATGCTATTCAAGTAAAATCTAATTATTCATAAAAATTAAGGTTCTATGAATGTATATTTCTGCCAGTTCAGTTTTATGGATGAATTAAAAGCTACAGAAAGTTGCTTTGGGACACAGCTCTTTTCCTAGTTTTAGCATGCTTTACCATATAAAACATGAGGTTTTACCATATAAAGCCATAATGTATGAAAGTGTGCCACTCTAAAGACCTCACTCTCTGGCTTGCAGATGTCTATCGTCTCAGGCCTCCTCCTGTGGTCCTTTTCCACACAGAACAGGGACAGAATGATCATAATGTGATTGAGATCCATTATGCCAACTTTTAATAAAATGCTACCTATGTCATCATAACTTAAGTAATACATTATCCTCAAGTTCCAGATTGACTCTAATTGAGTGCTTAGAGACTGGGGTACACATTCTCTACTGTGTGTGGGAGGAGTCTCCAAGGACTGCTGAGGAAATACATAAATTGAGTACAACTAACTCATGCCTAGACTCCAGAGATCAGGGACAGAGTTGCTATTTCCAAGAACTGGCCTTTCTGATCCAAGGTAGGTATTGGGGATCAGGCTTAGTAAAAGTGGTTTGGCCTGTCTCTGACACCAGCTGTTGTTAGAAATGGGATAGAGTTTTTTATATGGCACCTAATGGATCATTGGTGGGCCATACACACACATACACAAACTCCCTGCTAGAATCTGTTCTAGCCAATGATGTGTTTTTATGTACAATTTAAAATTTAATCTGGTAGTGGAGTTAGACCATAAATATTTGCCTATGCAGTGGAGAAAGGAAGAGGGCCAAATTCTGTGACATGCTGTAGACTCTAGGTGTGCTCTGTCCTGTGTTCTCCAGATGCCTAGGGTCCTCATTATCATTGTTTGGCACTGATTTTCAGGGGCCAGAGTGTCACATTATTTCCACACAGTAGTCATTGATTCCTTGAAGAGAGCAGGGCAGGGCTGCTACAGGGTAATTTCATAGCCATATCCATTCCACGTATGAGACTTTAGCACCATGAGCTCTGACAGTTCTGTGTTTATTATTTCACATCTTCATAGTAACTGGCAACTTGTTTCAAATTCAGATGTATTACTTAGGATATGATGATATGGGTAGCATTCTATTAAAAGTTGGCACAATGGATCTCAATCACATTTGAAACAAGAAGGATCTCAGGACTTGAAAATGAGTTTTATTTATTATCTATCTTTCTTTCTATGTAGTGATGCAGTACACTGTACTGACAAAGTACATTGACTTGTAGATTTTTAACCTAAACAGTTTGAGCTAAGTCATAAATACCTAGGTTATAAATAAGTTAGAAAAGGAGCATAAAGACTTATAGGAAATCATTCATTATTAATTATCAAAATATTTAATAAGGCTTCCTTTGTTACTAGGACCTGTTCCATATGCTGCATTATAGCTGACAAGAAGATAGAGAACTCTTGGACTTGGGGGTGTTGCATTGGGTCAGGAGGAAGAGACAGTTTAATAAACAAGACTTAGAAAATGTGTTGTGGGGGAATTGTGAACAGAAAAGAAAGGATGGAGATTGTTGGCTAGAACTGAGCAAGGCACTAGGATGAGCTTTAGTCAGAAAATGCCATTTGAAAAAAGATTTAAAGCAGAAGAAGGAATGAGCTTAGAAAATATCTTGAGAATAATGAATGAATAGAAGAAATACACAGTCGTCTTTGATACTGGGGCCAAGTTGCCATGTTGGTGGAATTGTGAGACAGTGGGCAAGGCTGCAACAGAGGAAAGAGGAATGGCTATTAAGATACTGCACCTTGTAGACTAAGCCTTGAATGATGACTTGGCTGTTGTAATAAATTTGATTTTCACTTTTAATGAAATAAAATTTTTATAATTGTTTAAATGCAGCACTGATACTACCTTCTCTCTCCTTGTATTTTAAGTATCATACTGGATGCTCTATTAAAATAGATGATGGAAGAACAGAGGTGTAGGCCAGTTAGAAGCTATTTCTGTACTTGTTGCAGAATCTGATGCTGCTTTAGAGCAGGGTGACAGCAGTGCGGGTATTTGTAAAGGCATAGCTTAGGGCAGGAGAGGACTCAGGATTTCCTGGGTTAATGTAAAGCAGACAGGACACCAAGACAGTACGTTGATTCCCAATTTTTGACTTGACAAAGTGAAACACTGGAACTTTAGTAATTGACACAGGAAATAAACAGATCATTTTTTGGAAGCAATGATTCAGAATGCGACTTTAAATGTACTAAATTAATCAAACCTTGCTATAAAATGTCAGTGCTGGACAAAACTAGCTGTCTTAGAATGTTAAAAGTTTTAGCCTGAGAAACGTGTAGGATATACATGGAAAGCTTTTGGGAGTTTGGAAATGCTCTAAAGTTTTGTGGATCTATGTGTGTATGTGCATGTGTGTGAATATGTGTGTATATGAAAATAATTATTTATTATCATTTACATCATATCCTCAAGGAAATGTATGATTCCAAAATTTCAGTGACATTAATTATTTGCAGATTAAAAATTAATGTCCATAATGGTTTGAGAATGTGCACAAGCTTACAGTATTTGGCGGGGTTGGTGAAACAAGAATGAAATTACAAATGTTTAGATTTACACGGTATCACATGCCCGCAATCCCAATGGCAGGAATATCAAAAGTTCAAAGCCAGCCTCAGCAATTTAGCAAGGCCGTAAGCAACTCAGTGAAACTCTATCACAGAATAAAAAAAATAAATAAATGAAAAGATTGGGGATGTGCCTCAGTGGTTAAGCACCCTTGGATTCATTTCCTGGTACGAAAAAAGAAAAAAAGAGAGAGAGAAAAGAGTTTTGCTATTTTTCCTGCTTTCCATCAATCACTTCAATTAAAATTAAGACAGTGCTTCATTATGCAAAGCCATGTGTTTACAGAGGGTACTTAATCTACTGTGCTGCACTGTATTGCAATACGAGATTATTTTTATGAGGTATTATATAAAAGCTGTTAACAAATTGGAATCATATAAGGTTGGTGCTTGCAAAGGCCTCAGAAACTTTCCCTGTGAATTGTGCTCCTGAAAGGAGATGACTCCCCACAGATCACATGGAGGATTAGCACTGGGGAAGTATCTCAACCATAAGGTCAATGAACTTTGCACTTTAAAGCCAATCACTCTGTTCAAATTATAAGATTTGAATAAATATCTATTTATTTTGGTGCCTATTTTCTGTTAGTGCTTTTAAAAGGGTTATATCCAAACATTGGATGCTGAAATAGATATCAAGACGTTTCCTCTTTTTTCCCCTGGGGCTTTATATTTAAGTTCTTCTATTTATGTTTTTATTCCATTTCAGGTAAATTTTTCAGAGTTGTGTGCAATGGGAGGATGGCTATTTCATTCTTTCACAAGTGTTTTCCAGTTTTTACAGCACATACTGACCAGAATCCCATTTCCATATTGTGTATTCTTGGTGACCTTTCGAACTCAAGGGCACTTGACCACTGAGCCAATTTTGTGTTTTTTTATTTAGAGGCAGGGTCTCACTGTGTTGCTTAGCGCCTCACCATTGCTGAGGCTGGCTTTGAACCCGCAATTCTCCTGTCTCATGTGTGTCTGCTTTTATGCAATATAATATACTGTTTTGATTACTGTTTTGATTTTTAATGTACTGATTATTAGTTTGGTATCAGGAAGAGTGATGTCTCCAGCTTAGCTCTTCTTTGTTATGATGGCCTGAGTTACTCGGATCATTTTTTGGATCCAAAGGAAATATAATGTTTTTTTTTCTACTTTTGTTAAAAATCTCATGCAACATGAATGAACATGTAGGACATTATCTAAGTAAAACAAGGCAGAGAGAAAAACAAGAACTGTGTGATCTCACTGAACTCTGGAATCACAACCACAGATTAAAATGCTGGCTGCCAGAAACTGTGGAGCAGAGAAGTGGGGAGATGGTCAAAGGGCACAGCCTCTCAGTTGAAGATGAGTAAGTGCTGTGGATCCAGTCATTGTACATTGTGCAGCGTACACCATCCAACATGATGGCTGCAGACAACAATACCATATTGAATATTTGTAATATGCCAAATAGATTCTAAACATTCTCATCATATAAATGATGGCAAAAATATATAAACCTTAAAAACACTGTATGAAAGTAAATGACACAAAAAAAATTCAGCATTTAGCAAAATCCCAAATGACACGACAGCTTGGCTCATATTGCCTCTTTGTAGAACTTGACCTTGTTTATTTTCTCAGGATGCTCAACTTTCATAAATTTGTTAATTATTATTCTCTCCCTTGGAATAATAACATTTACCAATTTCATTTTCATTCCAGCCTTTGGCTTTTCATCTTATTTATATAATATTCAACATGCTTTATATTTTCAGAGGTCAAAATTTAGGTTGGGAGATGATAAAAAGACTTTCCTAAGATTAAAGAGCTACCAGAAAATGAATTCATAATTAGAACTCAGATAGCATTTCAGTAATTCAATTCTTCCTGTGCCAATACTGTCTGCATTCAGCTGAACTTTCTGATATATTGTGGTTATCTTAGGTCAGTTGAGCACTGAATCACATAGAGTAGCTCCACCCCATGTCTGTGGCACAGCTCCATGTTAGTTTGGGTACCAGAGGGAGTAGGACCAGATGCCTCAATATCCTTAAAGCTAGCCCAGGATGATTTAATGGCATTTACAGGATTCTAAAAGTTAGAAAGTTTACAGAAAACCTCTAGAGATCTAGCCTTGTTATCTACATGGGTCTGCCTACTTCAACATATCTATGAAAATGAACTACCTGAGTGAACTCACAATGTGAAAAAAAAAAAAACTCTACTCTAGAAATCAGTAATATTGTTTTTGACAGTTAACCTGTACAGTATTGGATCAGTGATTAATTCATTTTCTTTTATCCAATGAGAACTTTGAAACCAAATAGAATATGATATAATTATGATGCCCACAGAAGTCAGAACCCTGACAAAAATATTGTGTTTTAGTGGAGAGTCCTCAAGCTTTTATCTAATTTATTAACCATTTCCAAGACCTAGAAGATTTTTTGTAAAAATAGAGGTAGGAATTTATTACAAATACATATTTTGAAAAGGTTTTACCTCTCCAGCCTTTCCCAGAATTTTGAAGATGATGTTATGCAAATATATATCCCTCTCTACAGGAGAGATTGAGAAAAATGGACTTATTCTCGTCCCCCAGGATAAGGTTGCATTTTATACAAGCTCTCCTGACTCTGTCTGGATTTTTTTTTTATTCTAAGAATTGAACCAAGGGGGTGCTTCATCACTGAAACACGTGCTCAGCCCTTTTTAGATTTTATTTTAAGACAGGATCTCCCTAAGCTGCTTGCAGCTTTGCCAAATTGCTGAGGCTGTCGTGGAACTTGTGATCCTTCTGCCTTAACCACCTGAGTTACTTGGATTGCAGGCATGCACCACCATGCCCGGCTCTACCTCTCTTGGATTCTTTACAGAAATCCTGGTCTCAACAGGCAACAGAAGAGTGAGTTTCCCTTATTTGTTCTGTGATTACATTTATTCCTCAAAATAGCTTCAATCTCTATGGGTTTTAAGGCTAAAATCAATGTATCTTCAACAAATTGTGTGACAAAATGATGCTCCAGGCACATCCAAGGTGCCTCCCTCCACCTTTGCTCTTTTAATCTCTCTCAGGTCCTTTCCCTCACCAGGCTATCTGTGTGAAAGCTCTGATACACTTACCATAGGGTGAGGGCTCTACACTTGGTCCTTACCTCAAACTGGGAGATCATTTTATTAAATGTTTGCCATTTTTATGACTCATTTAAACATCCTAGTTTTCAAATATTTCAAAATTTGGGGGAAGGTTGGAATAAAAGACTAGGGAATATTCTCTCTCATTTACCAACTTTCAGTCAAATCAAAAAGGGAGGTAATTCACTCTGACCATTTATTCATACTTTTCCCCAACTTTATTTAAAAATGAGCTTAATAAGCCTTTTGCGTGTATATATATATTTATGTATATATATTTATATATGTGGATATATATTATGTATACATATTTATATCTTTTCATATTTATGTACATATATATTTATATATACAATATGTGTATTTTTTTGTACTGGGGATTGACTCAGGGGTACTTGACCACTGAGCCATATCCCCAGCTCTATTTTGTGTTTTATTTAGAAACAATCTCACTGAGTTACTTAGCTCCTCGCCATTTCTGAGGCTGGCTTTGAACTTGCAATTCTCCTGTCTCAGCCTCCCAAAGTGCTGGGATTACAGGCGTGTGCCACCACGCGCCCAGCTCCCTAGATATATTTGAATAGATAAGTGATAACATAGTAGAGTTCATAGTAACCATGGTGGCTATAAACAAATGTTTATGGGTTTTTATTAAAAAAATCATCTAAGATAGTTTTACTATTGTTTGAGCAGATTCAGAAATAAAAATCACATTGATATTCATATCAATACCATTATGATGCCTAAGAAGTTTTCATTAACTTAGGGAAGAACACTGGAAATTTTTGAATAAAGGCTATGTACCAAACACATGGCTGATTGTTTTTATATGTATCTTCTTCACATATTCAGACAACCTGATGGGTAGCCATTAGTAATCATTGTGAGCTTTTTATTCTCCCCTGTTTGATAAGGGACTGGCCCTATCTTATAGAGTTAAAATATGGAAGCTTCAACTTTAAAATCAGATTCTGATTCAAATTGGAGTGCTCATATATTAAGTCCTATAGTTCCAGATAATAAGCAATAAAACTTCACAGGCCTTCTAATACTTCTGGACTTAATTGATACTCTATTTCTCTTATTGGAAGTTATCACTAAATATTTCCCCTTCATTATGATATGCAGGCTTTCCCCTTTTGGGTCATGGGAGTGGGAAATCGCACCATCCTGACTGAATTCATCTTGTTGGGCATCTCTGCAGACCCCCAGTGGCAGCTGATTCTGTTTGGAGTGTTTCTGATGATCTATTTGCTAACCATGTCAGGGAACATGACCCTGGTTGTCTTAATCAAGATTGATTCCCGGCTGCATACACCTATGTACTATTTGATTGGCAGTCTATCTTTCTTGGATTTCTGGTACACCTCTGTATATACCCCTAAAATCTTGGCTATCTGTGTCTCCGAAGATAGACGAATTTCCTTGGCTGGATGTGGGGCTCAGTTTTTCTTTTCCTGCTTGGCAGCCTACACTGAGTGCTATCTCCTAGCCGCCATGTCCTATGACCGCCATGCAGCAATTTGTAACCCGTTACTGTACTCAGGCACCATGTCTGCTTCTGTGTGTATTGGGCTTGTTGCGGGCTCCTACATAGGAGGCTTTCTGAATGCCATAGCCCACACTGCTAACACCTTCCGCCTGAGTTTCTGTGGTAAAAATATCATCGACCACTTTTTATGTGATGTTCTACCATTGGTAAAAATGTCCTGCACAGACACTCAGGTCTATGTGATAATCCTTTCCACTATGGTGGGCTTCACTGTCCTCTCCTGCCTTCTCGCCATCCTCATTTCCTACTTCAACATCCTCCTGGCCATCCTGAGGATCCGCTCAGCCTCAGGCAGGCGCAAGGCGTTCTCCACCTGCGCTTCCCACCTGGTATCCGTCATGCTCTTCTATGGGTCTTTGCTCTTCGTGTACTCAAGGCCCAGTTCCAGCTACTCTCTGGAGAGAGACAAAGTGGCTGCCCTGTTCTACACCATCCTCAACCCCCTGCTCAACCCTCTCATCTACAGCATCAGAAACAAAGACGTCAAAGAGGCCTTCAGGAAAGCAGTACTGTCCATAGGACCACAAACATGAAGTTTATTTTATGCCTTTATTGCAGTTTATGAATTATCATTTTGTATACGTGTTTACATGAGTTTCGGTAGTTCAATTAAACTTCATAATTTATACTGTGAGAATGAAATATTGGTCAAAACACACTTTTATTATCAGGAGTACTGGTTCTTCCTTTCTCTCTCTTTCAGGCCATGAGGTGAACAGTTCTGCTCCAGCAGGTGCTTCTGTCCTGCTATTACCACAGGCCCAAAGCACCAGGGCCAATCACTCATGGACTAAAATATCCAAAACTTGAGCCAAAAGAAATCTTTATTTGTTATAAGTTAATTACATGAGGAATTTGTTATAGTGATAGAAGCTGCCTACCAAATTTATAAAGTGAAAGGGATTTCAAGTTAATATAATTAGTAATATTTTTTTCAGTGGGGCCAGGGGAAGCTGGCAAGAGGCCGGGGCCAGGGGAAGAGAAATCTCTGGGCACGTCAGTTGGCAAGGGGCCAGGGCCAAGTCTTGATGTTTCAAGACCAGAGAGAACAGGGTGTTCCCACCTGTTCAGGCTTGTAGCACTCCCTGTAACCATACTTGTGTGACTGGGTCCTCTACACAAATGATAAAATCAGGAACCAGTGTTGTGCCTGTGATATGCCATCACTTTCTGGGAAGATTGGTGGATCACTTGGGTAGCAGCAAGGTGAGGCAGACCATTTTTTTCTCAATCTTTTTTTCAGGAATAATTACCTTTTATAGGATTTATGTAGTTTCCCCATTTTCCCTGCCAGCATGTCTAGGTATTGACTTACATAATCCCTTATGCATGATTTATTAGTGTGGTCACTATTTCTCCTGCTAAAAGTCCATCCTTCATGCAACTGTTTTGATAATCCTTCAAACATTTTATCTAATATCAGTCACACTTGTCTTTTAAAAATGCATTATGGTCCTTTATTCTCTTAAGATTGCAAGGGGATGCCTATAGATAATTTTAAGCTGAGTACCCATTCAATTTAAACTACCTCAGGGAATATGAAGAGAGTCACCATGTGTTCCCATCACTATACACTTACACACATGCCAAGGAATTTCCTGGGGGAGCACTTGACCATGGGAAAAAGATAATTTATTTATGTAGACTTGCTGCAAGGGTGAGAATGCACAGGTGGTTTCAAGAATGTTTACATCATTAAGGTTGCTTTTGGTTGGAATCTTAAAGGATTTGCATTCAATTGTGGGAAGAAAGGAATGAAAAAATACTGTCAGACAAAATGTATCTTTTAGTCTCTGTAACATCCCACAATTCTCCACTGCATGGTGACTTAGAAAGATTGTTCTGCCACCAATGCAGGATTAAAGGGCAACTCCTCAATCAATTTACTAAGTGCCAGTTTACCCAAGCAAGGTCAGAATGAAGGAAACAGTACCATGGAGCATCCAAGGATTGCCAAGGACCACACGTGCAAAGTGTGAAGTCAGACATGCTCAGAGAAAGCATGTCAAGGAACAGGGCCCAGAAGACACTTGTGGGAAAAATAGAAACAGGATCTAAGATTGTATGAGTGACTTTTCCATGATGGAGGAAATCTAGTGAAAACAGTCTGGAGAAATGAAAGCTGAGTTGTTTCTCCTGTCAGTAATAATTGACTCAGAGAAAGAGAATATTTTGTCATTCCTTCATTGCGACAATATTATAATCACTTATCCACCATCCCTACCTCAGCCCACTCTGGTAACTTGGTTTAAGCTCCTTTGTAGGATCATACTTTATAGGCTTCTTCTCTGTAATAGCCATTTCTTCTGTTACCCACTTTTAGAAATGGTGCAGATTCTCAGGATTCTGTGCTTTCACCTTGGAAAACCTCCACTTCTATTCTCTCTTGTTCCTTGCTTTTATGCTGTGTCTTATGGTTAAAAATTCTTACATACTATTTCACCTACTACATTCTTACTGATGTCACGAAATTTAAGTAAGGAGTCAGTCTAGAACATTGAATGATGCCCATACTCATACATGACAAAGTGAGTCACTCCCTGCAGTGGGGATCAAATAAAACCAGACCCAGTGTGATCCACGTAAGGAGCGCTATGAAACATGGAATTCTGGATTTCTTTTCCTCTATCCCCATCCTGAACCTGTATGTAACTGCTTATACAACACAAACCCGCAGTTAACACATGTTATAGATTTATTTCACTCAGTGTTTGAACAGTTCAAGAATATAAAACCTGTCTAGGGAAGTATGGTATTTTTCTAAAAATGGTAAAATTGAGAAAAAGGAAATGTATAGAAATGGCATTTTTTTCCACGTTTTGTTGGTGCATTATACTTGCATTAGTGGTGGAGTTTGTGGTTACATATTCATACATGCACACAATATAAAAATACAATCTGGTTAATATCATTGCCCAGGACTTCCCATTTTCCTCTTCACTTCTCTTTCTCAGGGTATCTTTCCTCTATTCTATTACTTTCTCTTTGATTTTCATGACTTTATGCCTCCAACCTTTCTTTTCCCTTTTCCTCTGAAGCTTGAAGATATGGGAGAAAACATGACCCTTGGCTTTCATTTCTTTAAGAGGGAAATCATTTTAAAATAACAAAACACCCATAAATTGTTTAAGCATAAACTGAAGGGTTTTATATCTATGTTTTCAGGAAGCACTCTGAAACTTTCAGAGTTTGTTATTGTAACTTCTTGTGCAATTTTAGATGCTCTTCAATTTTGCTGGATTTCCACCTGATTGTGCTCTGTGGAGAGGATAGAAGATGTGGCAGTAAGGAAGCAAATTTGCAACAATCAATCACATTGCTGGATTCAGACAATGGAGAGACACTGTTAGGAGATTTCCCAATGCAAGAGGCACCAAGGCTATAGGACTACAGAAAGATAAAAATATACAAGTTTCATATATAATGCTTATATGTATTATACATCCTAGGGTTTTTGTGGTTGAAAAAGAAAAGTAAGAGCACAAACTTGGGACAGGTAATGGGAACTCTTTCCTCCCACTCTGATGGGCTCTGCCTGCTATGGCTGCCTTTCCAAGGGAGTGTATCAAATGTTTACTTAAGAAATACCCTGTTTACAGCTGGAGGAGAAATGTGCCCATACTGGGTGGAGATTTAACTCTCTGGAAAAGGCCTGGCCTCTTTTGTGGCACTGTCAGTGGTGGCCCCAGAGCAGATGCAGGCAGAGAAGCCTGGGGTGGGAGGAAGGCCCCTCGCTACCCCTGCTCCCTGCCTGTCTGTGGTGCTAAGACCACTCCTGCTTCCCCATGGCCTTGCCCCAAACATTCCCATCTCTCCATTCCCTTCCTCCAAGATTCTCAGCTCCTTAACATATCACTTGTCTCCTATCCTAGAAAACCAGTGTTTGGAGCAATAAGATTATTATTTTTGCTTGAATCTTTTTCTAAGAAAAGGAAAAGAGCTGGCACTGTGGGAATCTACATGCTGTTGGCTGTTTACCTCTTTAGAAGACAAGAGGACGGTGTCCCCTAAGGAGGGGACCCTAACTCTGCCCTTGCCTTGCCATAAGGCCCCTTCCAGCCCTGCCCACCAAGTGTGCCTCCCACTGTTCAGCCTGCCCTTGCATGCCTCCTCACCCTACATCTGGAGGCACTGGTGGCTCTACTCGAGATGGGTCTCTGGTCATCCCTCCCCTTGATTAGTGCCCCCACTCACCCAGGCCTGTCTGGCACACACAGACAGCTACTGGCAGGCAACCTCAGAGCAGCCACGCTTCTTTATCATCCCTCTAGACAGGCAGGTTTTGGAGGCTAAAGGCCAGGGACACTGCCTCTTCCTCCCATACTGAGCTGGAGCCTGACCCTGCCCTGCCCTTGGCTCAGGGCAGGGGGCTCCTGTCCTTGACATGCTCTCGAAGGGAAACCAGTGAGTGCAATGTAGTACTGGCCACTGTTAGCATCCACTGCCATTGCCAAGAGAAGAATTCACTGCCGTTGGTTGCCCAGGGATCCCTAGGATTGCAGAGGCTATCAAAGGGAGCCCCCAACCCAGACACACTTTTTTTTCAAGGAGAGACCACGGCAGGAAGGAAGCTTATTTGGGGATGTTTTAAAATCTTGTGCCCCAGGGCCACCTTCCCATCAGCAGGGCAGGGAGTACAATGACTTCTTCAGATTCGGGTGGGGTAGTCTTGGGCATGAGGGAGGTTTTAAGCCAGGTACAAAGTTAGTTTCAAATACTAGTTAATAAATCTATTTTTCTTTATTTTCTTTTTTTGCACAGAAGCTGATAATCTAGGACCTATGTGTGAACAACTTTATATAAATATTTTTTGTACTTGGTTTACTTGAGTTGGTATGATACATATTTAAGTTCCTTGAACACTGTGGATCCCCCTAATGTGTATGAATGACTGAGGCTTTGTAAATTAAGGGTCATTTGTGTGAATAAAGCTATTTGATGGGGTCAAAGAAGCGAAAAAAAAAACAAAAACAAGAAATAGTAACTCAGGAAACAGTGAATACTCACCCCTCTCTGCTTCCTCCTAGTTGACCTTCCCAATCAAGCAGTCATTTTATTGGATTAGATGGACAAAATTCCACATATTTTATAATGCTATCTTCTAACAGCACAGTTCAAATATAATGGAAGTTGAGGACACTGAAGCTATCAATCTGGAAAAGATGCATGATTTTAGAGTCAAGGAAGGTCAAGTTTATAGATGTTTATATTTCAGATGCATCCACTCTGCCATGAGAAGTTGGCATGGTCTTTTATTAATTAAATAAAAGAGAACCAATCAAGAATTCTCTATGATAAATTGCTTTAAAACCTAAGATTCACAAATTGAGAAACTTCTGAGAAAACTGATAAAATTTTCCACTTTTGTTTGTGAAAAAATTTCACTTTATAAAGAACCACGAATAACCAGGAAGAAGTGCTGAGACTATCATGTTCCTTTCCAGTAGGTGATTTTAAAGGATTTCTGAGAATTTGAACAAGATTAATTTATAAATACAATTTCATAATCTTTATTTGAATAGCCATTCAAATCAAGCATTTATTAGAATATACTAGAATTTGTATTGGTTTTGTTTTGTGTGTTGTTATAGTCACTAAGGGACATTTTTCTAGTATCTGTTTTCATTGCATAGACAACAATGAACTTCTGTATTTATGAATGTTAAAACTCTGACTCTTATAAAATAGTATGGCAAATACCTAGGAAGGGAGTATATAACAAGTGATAGAAGTTCCTCCTGGGATTCTGAATCATTGAAGTCTGTTTACCCTACAGAGTGCCATGAGCCACGTTCTTATGCACAAAGGCCACATTCCTAGATATCTGCACAACTGAGCCCTGATTATGCCCTTTGCCAGCACCTGTTTCCTCGGCTCTAGACTGTCATAATGGGAGGAGAACTTTCTCAGAGTTCAATGCAGAGTGACTGAATAACTGAAATTACTCATGACCCACTTCAGTACTTTCAATTTCAAGATATTGATTTTACATAAAATCAGAAATATAATTCATGTCCATTTCCTCATGGACCAAATATTTATTAAAACATGACTATGGGCAATCAATGCATTTATCTACCACTCGCTAAGGATTCAGAAGAGAACAAAATAAAAGATAGGCCTATCCTTGTGCTGCTTATGGTCCAGGTTGTCATGACTATGGAGCTAGCTGATTTCTTGGAGAAATGGTGAGTTTTATATGGTATGCTCAAGACCTTCAAGAGTTCTCTCTTGCCATGTCCTTGTCCATCTCTGATGTTCTAGAACATAGTCCTCTTACATTTTTCTTTACCTATTTAGAGCAGGAGTTCTTCATTTGGGTGCACTGGTCACTAAGGAGAGCAGATGGGTTTCAGAAGCCCAAGATTTCTCCTGCGAATGGGCCTAGGAAAGGTTGATTGTGTCTATCTATTGAAGAGGGCCTGTTAGATTCTTATTAGGGTCCTTGTTTCAGAGTTGTTGCTCTACAGGCTTTATATTTGTGATGTTCAAAATGAAAGACTTCTAGAATGATGCTGAAATTTTCTGAAACAGCTTTTGTCAGGGAAATTAGGGAGAAGGACAAACATGGAGTACATGACATTTAGAGTTGCTTAAATCTTAGGTTCTAGATTAACTCTTAAAATGGTTGTCAAACATTAAATATTAAAAGCATTTCCCATTTTATCATTTTGAACCTCACCAAAAGAGTAAACTTGGGAAAATAATAGGGAACATTATCAAGAAGAAGAAAGAATATGCTGTTAATCCTTCTAGACATTGTGAGAAAAATGAGACATCTTAAATGAAGAATTATCAGTTTTCATTTAATAGAATTTCAAATAGATTGCCAGCTAAGTGTGAATCCTAGCTTCAACAGCAGCAAATATTTGTAGAGCCATTGCGCATACCTTCAATAAATTTAAAAAATATGTATAAAATTTAAAAATACCCAATGCATATCCCTATAGTCTAGAGCTTACCATTCACTGATTGGTCCAGGCAGGTCAGATGCTTACCTAGCCAATCTGTTTCTTCTGGCTTCAAGGAAAGCCAAATTTTGCAGATACTTTTATGGT
>CM053399.1:13786448-13812358 GCA_028644305.1 Xerus rutilus
TTCATAGATTTTTAACATCTTCCTCATTTATACTTTATGAATATAAAAATAATGTTTTACTTTCTGCTTTGCTGAAAAAAAAATATTTTTCTGAATAACTTATAGAATGTATTATGTAAACCATGGTACATTATTAGTATATTGTGTTATATGAAAAATTAAAATTTTTGAGATAAAATAAAAAAAAAAAAAAAAGGTACACTTAAACATTGCTGGTGGGATTGCAAATTGTTGCAACCAATCTGGAAAGCAGTATAGAGACTGCTTAAAAAACTTGGAATAGAACCACCATTTGACCCAGCTATCCCACTCCTTGGCCTATACCCTAAAGACTTGAAAACAGCACACTACAGGAAAGTAGCCACTTCAATGTTTATAGCAGCACAATTTACAATTGCAAAACTGTGGAAGCAACCCAGATGTCCTTCTATAGATGAATGGATAAAGAAACTGTGGTACATACACACATTGGAATATTATTCAGCAATAAAAGAGAATAAAATTATGGCAAATGGATGGAACTGGAAAGCATTATGCTAAGTGAAGTAAGCCAATCCCAAAAAACCAAATGCCAAATGGTCTCTCTGATTAGTGGATGCTGATAAATAAGGGGGGTGGGAATGAGAAACATAAGAGAAATGGAGGAACTCTGGATGCGGCATGGAGGAGGTGGGGGGCAGGAAAGGGGAATGGGTATAGTAAAGATGGTTGATTGAGATCGTCATCACTATTATGAAATAGTGATGTATGTATGAAAACATAACTGGTGTAACTTTATCTAGTTTGCAACCAGAGAAATGGAAAAACTGAGCTCTATATATGTGCTATGACTTGAAATGCAATTAAATAAACTAATTAAAAAAAAAAAAAGTGTCTCCTAATGCTCTGCTCAACCTAGTTTCCACTAAGATGAGCTCAATAGCATAAGCCATACTAAAATCTCATCTTTTCACAGTGTTACACTTTTAACATGTCCTTGCACCTTTTATCTTAACTAAGCTTGACCAAAAATCAGTGAAAGAAATAAGTAATATACTAAGAGTATTAAAAAAAAAAGATCTGTTACATGAGGCTAGCAAATTAAAGGATTCTCAGCTACTCAGGAGTGAATCCTGAGGTACAACACAAGTCTCTTGATGCCACCATATTTGCTTTGGGGCTGGAGATGCAGCTCAGAGGTGGAGAACTTGCATAGCATACATGAAGGCTTGGGTTCTATCCTCAGCACCAAAAAATAAAATAGTTGTCAACATTATATTGCTTATTTCTGCATTTCTTTGGCACAAATATCCAGCATAGATGCTCTTCCTGGGAGTGATCTTAATATTTGAATTTCAAAAACAGTATCTCCAGAAATAAAAAAAAAAGACATAGATTTTGTTTCTCCTACTCCCTAAACAGGAAGCATCCCTGAGAACATACATGTATCTAACAAAGATAGTGAAAAATTAAAATACCTACAATGCCTTAGCCATAGTAATAAAGTAATGATGGGTGAAAATAACTAGTACTAAAATTGTTAAAGTTTTTTATTTGATGATTTTTTGTGTTCTACAAGCACTGTGCTGTTTTTCTTGTATTATTTTATTTAAATCCTACTATTATTTTATTTAAATCCTAGAATAGACAATGTTATTCTCTCCTTTTGCAGAGTGGGCATGTAAGCTACAAAAGATTAACTTGTGGAGAATCACAAAGATATACTAATGGAGTCTAAATTTGTCTCAGCTAATGTAAATCTCATGTCCTTAACATTTGAAATAATTTAGAATTACTGTCAATAATAGATCGAGTATTAAAATATAAAACATTTGATGGTGTGATTTTCAGAGTTTCATTAAAAGCCCATAACACACTTAATTATATTAAAAAATCATATCTTCTGGTGAGAAGCTATGATTGTAATTACTAAAATGTGCCTTTCTTAGAACTCACATTTATTAATATGCACTATTATCAAAATATGATTTATTTTACATTCATGGTGTAAAGTACATGCTTCCATTTCCTCACAAATTTGACAAATATATTTCTTGTTTCTCTGCAATATTCTCCCTTATGCTGTTGAGATTTTGCAGTCACTCTTTGAGCCCAAAGAGAACTTACATTTCTAAGAGTCTCTGAAAATAACTGTAAGATTCCCTGAGTTATAGCAGGTGGGTAAAAAGTTCACATCAACCATACTATTTGCTTCTGTTCATATTAATCCTAAAGGTGTACAAATCTCTTATCAATAAAATGATTGTAACACTTATTTAACACACGAGTCACTCAGAGCTTCTGTAAATGTGGGCCAGAGGATGATTAAGTAAATGAACAGCATAATGCATTTTTTGCAAGGTCATAAAGTTAAAAGAGCAGGACTCTTTATATCTTTTCCTTACCTTTTGGAACTACTTGACTGTTATTTTATTCCTTTGCTTGTCCAACTCTTTGATGACTAAATTAACTAAAAAAAAAGACATAAAAACATATGACTCCTTCTTAGAGAAGATACTCACTATTAATGTCCCAAGGTAAGCAGGAGGCACAGTTAAAATTGACTTAGAGAGTACCCATCACATATGGAGGACAACCCAAAACTATGCATTCAGCAATGGGGATGTGTCGCTCTCTCTCTCTGTCTCTCTCTCTCTCTCCTTTTTTGTCCTTTCTCTGAAAGTTAAATATCCCAATATAACATGTCAGAATAAAGTACCTTTCAAAATATAAAGTTCATCACAGCAGTGTAGCTGCAATTCAGTTCACAGTTACTTGCAGTTATAGAGTCTTAAGAAGAGACTCCAAAGTAAGCATCTTAACTTATTCAAGTAGAATATATTTCTTGTTATTTTGACTCTAGGGACTGTGTCCCATAGGTTTCTTCATTGTAATCTACTCACTTTCTCCCTCTGAAATTAAGGAAATCACAGGTTTTTTTTATATGTCTTTCATTTACCCTTGGGATATGTGAGCCCAGAGGAGAATGAGTTTTGAGCCCCATATTCCTAACCACCATTATGCAACCATCTTCCCTTCTCCCCTGATAAGCTCCCTTGGGAAGAATTAAAAGAGTCCTCAAAACTGCAGTTTTACTCTCCCTCTGGGCCTGGTTTCTATAAGGGGCTGTCTACATAGGAGACCTTGGGTGACCTGGAAAATGGCTAGGGAGCTGAAGCAGAGAAGACACCATGCGAAGGATCAGAGAACAGGCCTATTTTGGGCTTGGAATCCTAGGTCTGTGGAATCAAGATTGTGAGATTGTGTATTTCACTCAATCTCTCTGTGCCTAAGCTTTTTCATTTGTATTGACTCAGATAACTCTAGAGGTTGAATAATAAGTGTGAATTCCTGCATCAAATATATGTAGATAATCAATGATTTTCCCTAACCCTAACACACTCTTGGCTGCTCTCAGGAATAAGAAATAGTTATCAGTACACATAGCCAAGATTGATATGCGTAAGAAACTCCATCCTCCATCTGACACAAGTTGATCAACATCTAATAATGATGTGCATTGTTTAAGTTACTTTGAGAAGATTAATTAATCTCAGCATCATTTCATTAGTACATTTTGCACTAAATAAAGAACTCAAATACTCAGATGATGATTGTTTATCACTAGCAATTCATAGGAGAAATTTTTACATGATTTCAGTTGAATCTAAATCCCCAGTGTTTGTTCATTTGTTTTAATAATGCCTGTAGGGAATGCACAATAAGCTCCTATCGATGCTGAGCATGAAACATCAGTGGCAAAAAATGAAGAGTTATTAAAAAACAAAAAATTCTCATCTAAGTGTGGATTAGTTCTCTCTTGAGAACAAACTGTGATAAATTAAATGAGATTAAAGTTTGTGAAATTGGAGTATGAGTGTGGGTTAAAAGATAGATTACATAACACTAAGAAGTGAGTAAGAGTTTAAGGATATCAGACGCTTAGGTAACATCATAGTGGTGAAATGAGGCTATGGACTACAAAGGAGGAATTGAATCAAATGAAATAGAAACTAAGACACATGAGTATATCAACAGTGACAGGTATATAGAACTCTGAAGGAGTGGTTTTTAATATATCCTTTATTTTCTTTGTTGAAGAAGTTTGTTATCTATATAATGAAAATAGGTACTAGGAAAATGTTAGTAAATATAGTAACATGAGAAACAAAATGAATACAATTTCTAGTATATAATAAATGCTTGATTTGACTGGCTACTCAATAAAAGATTGTGAAATTGTATGCATGAATTAATCTTGTTCAAATTCTCAGAAATCCTTTAAAAATTGCCTATTGGAAAGGAACATGATAGTCTCAGCACTTCTTCCTGATTATTCATGGCTCTTTATGAAGGGAGTATTTTTTCACAAACAAAAGTGGAAAATTTTTATCAAATTTCTCAGTTTCTCAATTAATGCATCTCAGTTTTTAAAGCAATTTATTATAGGGGATTCTTGATTGGTTCTCCTTTATTTAGTTAATAAAAGACCATGCCAGCTTCTCATGGGCATAGTAGATGCATCTGCAATTTAAACATCTATAACCTGACTTTCTCTGATTCTAAAATAATACATCTTTTCCAAATTGATAGTTTTATTGTCCTCAAGTTCCATTATGTTTGAATTGTGTTGTCAGAAGACAGCATTATAAGATATGTGGAATTTTGTCTATCTAATCCAATAAAATGACTGCTTTAATGGGAAAATCAATAAACAGGAAGCAGAGAGGAGTATTCACTGTTCCCTAAGCTACTATTTCGTCAATAACTTTTGTGTTCTTTTCTTTTTCAACCACAAAACCCTTAAGATTTATAACACATTATATATGAAACACACACACACACACACACACACACATATATATATATCTATATATATATATATATATCTATATATATCTTTCTCTGTTCTTACAGTGCCTTTTGCATTTGGAAATCTCCTAACAGCATCTCTTTCTCTGAACTTCAGTTGTGTGACTGATGTTGCATATTTTCTTCCCTTCTTCCACACTTGGCATCCTCTCCACAGAGCATAATTTGTGGAAATTCATGTAAAATTTGAGAGCATTTAAAATTGCATGAGAAGTAACAATAATAATCTCTGAAAATTGAGTGGATCCGTCAAAAATATAGAGATATAAAACCCTTCAGTTATGATTAAATAGTTTCTGTGTGTTTTGTTATTCTGAAATGATTTTCCCTCTTAAATGAAAGCCAAGGATCATGTTTTCTCCCATATATTGAAGCTTCAGAGGAAGGAAAAAGGCAAGTTGGGAGGTAAAGTCATGAAAATAACAGAATAGAGGAATTGGACCCAGGCAACCATATTAACCAGATTGGCATTTTTATATCATATGCATGTATAAATTTGTAACCACATGCCCCTCCATTGCACACAAGCATATTGCAACAACAAAAACTTGAAGAAAATAGAAAAAAAAGTATCACCTCTATACATTTCCATTTTCTCAATTTTAACCTTTTTAGAAAAATAACACACTTCCATAGACAGGTTTTATATTCTTGAACTGTTCAAGATCTGAATGAAATAAAATCCATAAAGTGTGTAACTTTAGGTTTGTGTTGTGTAAGCAGTTAAAATTTTAACATCTCTTTTGTCCAGATTGAAGATGGGGATAGAATGAAAGAAATCCAGGAATTCTATGTTTCATAGTTCTCCTGATGTACATCACACTGGGTATGGGTTTTATTTGGTCTCCAGTGCAGGGAGTGATTCACTTTGTCTTATGAATGAGTACGGGGATCACTCAATATTTAGACTGACTCTTAAATTCTATGGCATCAGTAAAGAATGCAGCAAGGGAAATAATACATAAGAATTTTCAACCATAAGACACAGCATGAAAACAATGGGTAGAAGTGGAAGTTTTCCACGGTGGAAGCAAGAGTCCTGAAAGTCTGCACCATCTCTAAAGGTAAATGCAGAAGAAATGGCAATTAGAAGAAGGCTGTAATTTAGGATCCCACAAAGGAGCCTGAAACAAGTTGCCATAGTGGGCTGAGTTAGGGATAATGGGTGAGTGATTTATAATACTGCTGCAATGAACAAACAATAAAATATACTGTTTCTCTGATACCAAAACCAGACAAAGATACTTCAAGGAAAGAAAACTGCAGTCTAATATCTCTGATGAACACAGATGCAAAAATAATTAATGAATTATAGATAAATTACTGTAAAGAGTCACATTAAGGGGCTGCAGTTGTGGCTCAGTGGTGGAGCTCTTGCCTAGCATGTGTGAGGCCCTGAGTTCCATTCACAGCACCACATAAAATTAAATAAATAAAATAGAGGTTAAAAAAATCACATTAAGATGATCAAATGGGTTTCATCTAGGGATGCAAGGTTGGATCAACATAGTGAAATCAATAAATGTAATTAAAACAAGTAGAATTGAGGAAAAGAATCACATTATTTTCTTAATAGATGCAGAATTGGCCTTTGATGAAATTTAGCACCATTTATGTTAGAAATGATGGAGAAATTAGATATATAAAGAATATACCTCAACATTATCAAAGCTATAAATATCAAACTCAAACTGAACAACTTAATAAACAGAAAAAAACTTAAACTTTTCCTCTAAAATCATGAAGAAGAAAATGATGTCCACTCCCAACACTCTTATTCATTATAGCTCTTGAAACTCTAGCCAGAACAATCAGGCAAGATAAGGAAGTTAAAAGGACACAATAGGAAAAGGAAAGACCTAATTATCTCTGCTTGTTGATGACATGATGCTGTTTGGAAAACAAACAAACAAACAAACAAAATCCACCATAAGACTTATAGAGCTGATAAATAAATAGAGCAATGTAGCAAGATACAATCTCAACATTCATAAACCTATAGCTTTCAATAATTGATCTATAGCTCCAATAATTAATTTAATGGGAAGGAAATCAGGAAAACTCTCCCATTTACAATAACCTCAAAGAAATAAACTGGGAATTAAATCCAACCAAGCAGGTGAAATAACTCTACAATGCAAACTATAGAACACAATACAAGAAAAAAAGACAGTAATTGAAGATTTTAGGAGATGGAAAGACCATGTTCTTGGATAAGAAGACTTAATGTTGTCAAAATGACCACATATCCAAGAATATTATATATCTTCAGCACAATTCCCATCAAAACCAATGACATTCTTCACAGTGCTAGAAAACACTCTGTAAAATTCATTTGAAAAAATAAAGGACTTGGAAGAACCAAAGCAATTCTGAGCGAGAGGAGGGAAACTGTTAAGTATCACAATACCTAATTATACTACAGAGTAATAGTAACAAAGCAGCAAGATGTTGATGTGAAAATAGACATGAAGACTGATGGAATAGAATAGAAGACAGAGACAAACCCACATAGTCAGTCATCTGACACTTGACCAGGTGTCAGAAATATACACTGGAGGAAAGACAGCCTTTTTAACCAATGGCATTGGGAAAAGTGTATATCTGTATGTAGAAGAATGAAACTAGATCCCTATCTCTTACTCTGCAAAATGTCAAATCAAAGTGAATCCAAAACTTAGGAATGAGAGAAAAAATTTGCAACTGCTAAAAATATATGTTTCAATACTCCAACATATTAGCATAAGGATGGCTTCCTTAATCAGACTTCTAAAGCTCAAGAAATAAAGCAAAGAATCAAGAAGTGGGATGGCATCAAACTAAAAAACTTCTTCATAGGAAAAGAAAAAAATTAAGAGTGTGAATAAAGAGCCTGTAGAATGGAGAAAATCTTTTCCAGCTACTCATTGTACAGGGGTTTAATATTCAGAATATATAAAGAACTGAAATGCTTAATGCCAAAAAATAAAATCCAATCAATACACATATACAATAACTAAACAGACATTTCTCAAATGGAGAATAAAATTGGCAAATAAATATAAGAAAAAAATTTAAACTCTCACAATCAGGAAAATTCAAATTAGATCTACATTGAGATTTTATCTCACTCCAGTAAGAATGGTAATCCCCATAGTACAAATAATGAGAAATACTAGTGAGGATGTGGGAGGGAAATTTATACACATATATTGTTTGGAACAGCAAGTTAGTGCAACTACTTTGGAGAGCAGTATGGAGGTTCTTCAAAAGAATAGGAATGGAACAGCCATAGAACTCAGCTATCCCTCTCTTTATTGTTTATCCAAAAGATTCAAGATCAGCATGCAATAGTGATATAGGCACACCGATGTTTATAGCGGCACAATTTGTGCTAGTCAAGTTATGGAATCAGCAATGTGCCTATCAATTGATGAACGGATTAAGAATATGTGGTAAATACACACAATGGAGTATTATTCAGACTTGAAGAAGAATAACATCATTCTGGTAAATGGTGAAAATGGTGAACATTATGCTAAGTGAATTACTCAGAAAGCAAAGGATCAAATGTTTTCTCTCATAAGCAGAAGCTAGAACAATATAAAGGGAGAAACAGGAGTGGGTGGTTTCCACAAAAATAGAGGGCAGATTAGTGGGGTAGAGGGAAGAGATTGAGGTGGCAGGACGAGAGATAGGAAAAGGAAGGAAATGTGAAATAAAATTGATAAAATCATGCTGTGTACTTGTATAAATAACCACAGTGAATTCTACCTTTATGTATATTTTCAAAGAACCAATGAATAAAATTAATAAACAGAAGGAAGAACCATTGAGCAGAAGAGAAGGAGCAGGCATCAGGAAGAGGGTAGGGAAAGAAGAAGTTCTGGAGACTGAAATGGAGCCAATTATATGTATGACTATGTCAAAATGAACCTTCCTGTTATGTATAACTATAATTCACTAATAAAAATATTTTAAAAATAAACAAAACAACAAAATACATTGATGTTAACTTAAAAAAGAATAAGTGACTCAGTTTTCTGCATTTAAAAATGATAATTTTATTATCTATTTTATAGGCTGATAGCAATGATATGGATGTAACTTGTTTTTTAAAGCCATTGTTTATCACTGTTTTTATTAAAGAAAGCTTGTGCTAGTTAACATTTTCATCAGTGCTTCTTTGTGTCTTTATACCTTGAATTATGCATCAAGAAGTTCCACACTAGAATCCCCACAGCTCTGAATACAGCACCAATTCACCCTGTCCCAGGTCATAGCTAGTGGTTGGTCAGAAGTGAATGAATAGAAAGGAACCATAGCACAGGTGACGGCTGGCGGATGAGACCTACATGTGGAGAGTTCCTTGAGGAGCCCTTAGTGGAGCAGATATGCAAGATGACTGCAGTGCGAAGGAGTAGGAACAGTGGAATTGGGGCAGATCAGAAGTGATACTGCTGCCACATAAGGTCAAAGTGAATGTCCCACTGGTGGTGATCCTTGAGTTTACAAAAATACCAAGGTAACCTGGGACCTAGGGACATAACCTGGGAATAAAGTAAGGGGTTGGAGATAGCCACTTAGTGGTTATCAGCCATGGAGGTTGACAGGTAACATTCAGTGTAGGCCAGTCCAGAAGAGAAGAACAGCCAGGCAGCCAGCAAAGGAGATGCTTTTGTCTTCAGCAAATTACTGTATTTGCTTCACTCTTTGAATTAGCTTGGATATTTCTGATGTTTCCTTTTGCCTGGATTTATTTGTTATCACATTGCTATCCTCTCTCTCTCATTAAAGAAAAAAATTAATCACTTTTAATCCATGAGCAAAATGATTGGTGACATTATCATCATGGAAATCCAATGTGCATGTCTTGCTGGTTAACATTACTGCACTGAAAAAACTCCAAGAATAGGAATATAGAACCAAACAGAAGCACAGTCTCTTTGACATGACCTGAGCATAAAGCAAGGGGTTGGAAAATGCCCATCTAGTGCTCATGAACTATGATAGCCAACAGATAGCACTCACTGCAGACCAGCCCAGCAGAAAATAAGTGAGTTGGACAGCCAGCAAAGAAGATGCTTTTGTCTTCAGAGAGTGGTCACTAGGATATTTGAGGTGTAGACAGAAGACAATTGGAAATCAAGGAAAGACGTATTTCCAGTGGAAAAAAAGTATGTGGACCTTGAAGCCAAGAGACATTCCAGGTCAATACTATGGGGGCATTTTCTCCCAAGGTCACAGGATGCGCTCCAAGGAAGATGACAAAGAGGACCAGGGGCATCACAGGGTCATTTGTGAAGCCTACCAAGATGAACTCAGTCACTGTGTGATTGCCATTCTTCATCGCTTAGAGACCTTTTAGCCAGAATGTAGTGGAGAAGATTTAATTGCCACAACCAACACTGAATGAGGCATTCTCTGTGCTAAGCGCCTGAGATGTGATCAACACTAAACAGGAATCTTACTTCCCTTTTTCAGGTGATAGGAATTTTCTTAACCTCAATAAATTTATTTCAATAAAATGCAATTTATAATAAGAAAGTTATAATGCTACAAGGATGCTTATTCATGTTTAATTAAGTATCTACAGAACTCAATATGCTGTTTTAGGCATGAAGATTTAGAAGTGAGCCTAAAAGGATGACTCTAGAATTACAAAGACTTTGATCTAGAAAGGAGAGGTACATTTTAAAAACAGATTTTTTGTTGATTTTAAAATCTATTAACCATAAAACTAGATGTTGAAATGAAATTTGAAAAGGAGATGATTTAAACACCTCAAAACTCTTTTCCATTTCTAAGATAGGAAAGGCCAAGTTGTTCAGAACCCTTGAGAAAAGCTAGGGTCTCCATGGGTTAGAGATGATGCCATTTCTTCTTCCTCAATCACAGAATGTGTCCCTCAGCAGCTCTTCAGGGGTATTGTCACATATATCATAGGATCAGGGGGAGAAGCAAAGTATGAGTCACGGGAAACCCTGAATGAAGAGCAGCAAATTGATCCATAGCATCAAACCAAGCAGAGCAAGAGTGATGAGCATTTTGCCAGTGTATTCACATGTTGACTTTCCAAAATATACTCTTTGTTCTCAGTACAAATATACATGAATTTATTTCAAAGGAATG
This sequence comes from Xerus rutilus, assembly GCA_028644305.1. NCBI lineage: Eukaryota > Metazoa > Chordata > Mammalia > Rodentia > Sciuridae > Xerus > Xerus rutilus. Next base: position 13,797,411 of record CM053399.1, read on the forward strand.
ATTCATAATATATAAAATATTTTCATATAGTACATGTAATGTTCATGATGACAAAATTATAAATTGTAAAGCATATAGAATGTATAATTGTGGATGTATAAATACAGAATAGACAATATTATAGCATATAATTTTAAAGGCCTATTTCACTGCACAAATGTCCATGAAGACTCTGGACAGGGGTCTTGGTTTGTAGCTCAGTGCAAGAACTCTTGCCTTATGAGGCCCTGGGTTTGATCTTTGGCACTGAAAAAATACTATTTGCATGTAGGGGATATAGAGGGTAGCACAATTTTGTTTAGATAGAAATGATCAGTGGATGCAGGACATTTTTAACTTGTCCTAATACATATTAAATAGCAAGTAATCCAGGACCTTTGTGACAATAAAAACACAACCACACAGGTACAAAGTGTTACTAACTCTTAAGATTGTGGCCCTATGTTAATAAACTGTATCAGAGTTTCACAAGGTCTGCATCTTACCTGGTCACTTTTCATAGGATTGTTCTAGGTATCATGTGAATAAATAGAAAGCAACTGCAGAATATTCCCACTGGCCATATCATCTGGAGTGATAAACTACTCCATGCAGCTTTCCAAAGCTTCACTGGACATTGAGGTCAAGCAAAGTTAGTAGCCCACCAAGACACAAATGCAAGGAGGCCAGTGGGTTTTATCTGTTTTTCTTATTCCTCTATCCAGCACTAAGGACAGTTCCTGGGGTGTAATATGCATATAATGAATATTTGCTAATATACGAATGAATGGGCAGCACTAGTTCAGAAAAGAAAGAAGTCATCAGGACTGATTTTTCTGGATGGACTCTCATGATGACATTTTACTTTCAAACCACCACAGAATTTCATTTGTATCCCATGTATACTTCCTGACACAAGTGACCACTGGCCATTTGTGTTCTTTGCAGACAGGTATAGGAAAAAGATAGGAAACCAGTGCACAAAGTAGCCTGACAAACCAGTTGTTTCCAGAATGTACTGTATCTGCCAAGATTTTTGCAACACATTGTCCCTATCTATGTGCTGCAATGGATAGAAGTAGTTCTTAGGAAACAGAACTGACTTTGCACAATTGTCCTCTCAAAGACCTCCTCATCCATTAAGGAGCCCAGGGTGATGTTTCTTCCCTCTCACTGAGTCACAACTTTAAGATTAATGTTCTTAGTTCTATTATGTTCAAATATATAATGAAATTATTAATTGGTTCCAGTCCCTTTAAGACTCATGAAAATACAATTTTTTTGCTAGAAAAAAATACTTATAATTCACCTTGGGCAAACAAAGATTTGTAAGATGCATTTCCTTGGTGTTTCCATTTAATACATTGGAAGAAAGCAAGTCTTGAAGAACTGACTTTAGTATTTGGTAAACAGAACAAAAGTCTGATACCTGCCAGTGTATGCTCACCAGCTGACATGCTTATCCCTCTAAGGTTATATTTGCAGGTTAAATTTTTTTTAAATGTACTTTTTCCTTACAAAAATTGAAGTATAATTTTTGTATTTGAAGATAAGCTTCTATTCTCTGGAGATTATCTCACAAATGCCACATCCCTTTGTCTTTTCTTAAAAAATTAAGCAGAAGACTAGTAACCAGAATGTAAAAGAATCCCAAAGAAATTAACATTAAACAGCAAATAATGCAACCAGTAAGTGGCAAATATACCGAACAGACACATCTCAACAGAAGTACAATGTCCAACAATTATATGAAAAAATGTTCAATACCATACCTTTAGCCATCAGGGAAATGGAAATAAATCAATTCTGATAATCTATCTCTCTCCAGTTAGAATGTCCATCATGAAGAATGCCAATAACAATAAATATTGGCAAAGACACTGGGGAAGGGAACTCTATACACTGTCCCTGGGAATGTCAATTACTACAGCCACTATTGGAATCAGTGTGGAAGTTTCTTAAGAAGAGAAAAATAAATCCAGCTATACCAATCCTTGATATTTACCCAAAGAATTAGAAGAATTTACAGATACATGCTACCATGTTTATGGCACAAGATATTTTTAAAACCTTGGATGTACTAGCAGGCACTTCCCTTTACTGACAATCCAGAATGCTCATGATCATAATTCATCCTTTCTCTGATTGTGGAAGGTGTAAAATGGGCCTTTGGGTGTAAAAGCCATGCAAAGAGGGTGTTTCTCCCATATTCTGACAACAGTCCAGTATTTTGCTCCAACTCAGGTAAAAGAAATTGAAGGTTGTGTTCCATGACTTCCCGTGTGAATTTCCTACTGCTGTCCTCAAAGTTTATCAATTTGGGGCTCAAAACACTAGAAATTTTTTCTATTGAAGTTCTGGAGGTTAGACACCTGAACTCAATATCTCTGAAGCAAAATCGACATGTCTGCTGGGCCACATTCCATTCAGAGGTTTTTTGTTTATTTGTTTTTTGTTTTGTGGAGAAAATGTTTCTTACATCATCCTTTTATTGTGTTTACAGTCTAGTGTCATTCCTGAGATTGTGGTGGCATCCTCCAATCTCTGATCTAATGGTCATATTGCTTTTTCCTCTTTTGATTATAGTCAAATCTGTCTCTTCTTAACTCTCATAAGAATACTTATAATTATAGATAGGGTCCAACATGATATTATACCTATATAATATTATTATCAACATTAATATTTAGTATTGGTGATTGAACCCAAAGGCATTTTTTTGCCACTGAGCCACATCCTCAGCCCTTTTTTTATTTTTTATTTTGAGACAGGACCTTGCTGAGTTGCTGAGGCTGCCCTCAAACATGTGATCACCATGCTCCAGCCTCTCCAGTTGCTGGCATTATAGGTGAGCACCATCATATGTAACTTCAACATTCTTCATAAAATATGCAAAGACTTTTTTCCCATGCAGAGTAACATTCACAGATACTAAAGATGAGAACCTGAAGGTCTCTAGGAGACATTATTTAGGCTACCTACCATACACATCAACATAATCTTTTCATTTTGTTTTTTTTTTTTGGTTTATAATTATAATTACACAGTAAATCCAACTCACATCATGAACACAATTATTTATTGAATAATTTTCCTTTTTCTTTTCTGGGTACACGTGGTGATTACGCACATAGCTATGGGTCTCAAATTTCTATAACCTAAATAAATATGTGCTTTTATTACAATTATATATTTTCCATTGCATGAAAAACTGTGTTCATGGTTTCATGGATGATATGTTGAATAAAATATAATTGTTACCTTAAACAAAATGACAGAATAATATACTTCCAATGATATTCCAAAATGCAATTAAAATACTAAGATTATGTTTGTCTTCATATTATTCTCTGGGAAATTTCAAAGAATTCAAAGACCTCAAGAAACAGCAGAGAATTCTTTCAAACTCTCTTTACCATATATTCCCCATGGTTTCCAAGCATCCTGAATGCACCAAGAACAGAATTTACTCGTAACCCTCTCCCAAAAGGATGAAAATTTATTGAAAAATAAAAGATGACACATATTATGTTATGTGCATACAAAGTGATTTTTTGAAAGCACATCTCAAAATGGAAAACATGTATGAATGTGATGAGTTCTCCAGTTATATACAATGGTGGATGTTGGGATCTCATCTGATAGCTTTCACCTTGTACTATGGTTTATTTATCTTCATTACCATCCAACCAAGCACAAGCTGCACCCTGGAATGGGATGAATTGGTACTGTTTTCAGTGCTGCAGTGATTCCAGTGTTGAACACTTTGAGCTATGGTTTAAGAAATAAAGATGTTAAAATGCTCTCATGAAAATATTAGCTAGCACAAAGTTTTCTTTAATAAAAGTTTAAAAGTTTTAATAAATGTATTAAAAGTTTTCTTTAAATAAAGTTTTCTTTAATAAAAACATGGATAAAACCCAGCCATCTCACTCTTTGGTATTCATACAAAAGAACTAAAATCATCATACCATAGTGATACAGGCACATCAGTGTTTATAGCAGCGCAACTCATAATAGCCAAGCTATGGAACCATCAGCAGATGAATAGATAAAAAAATGTGGTTTAGATGAGATGTCTCCCAAAAGCTCATGTGTGAGACAATGCAAGAAAAGTTTGGAGGAAGATTGATTGTGTAATAGACCTACCCTAATCAGTGGATTATCCCTGATGGGATTAACTCAGTGGTGACTAGAGGCAGGTGGGGTGAGTTGGAGGACGTGGGAATTGGGGGCATGGCTATGGGGTATATATTTTGTATCTGGAGAGTGGAACCTTTCTCTCTCTGCTTTCTGATCACCATACAAGCTGCTTCCCTCTGCCACACTCTTCCCCCATGACGTTCTGCCTCACCTTGAAGCCCAAGGAATGGAGCCAGCCTTGTATGGATCAAGATCTCTAATACTGTGCACTCTCAAATAAACTTTTCCTTCTGGGCGCAGTGACACATGCCTGTAATCCCAGAGGCATGGAGGATGAGGCAGGAGGACCACGAGTTCAAAGCCAGACTTAGCAATGGCAAGGCACTAAGCAACTCAGTGAGACCTTGTCTCTAAATAAAATACAAAAATAAGGGTGGGGATGTGGTTCAGTGGTTGAGTACCCCCGAGTTCAGTCCATGGTACTCCCTAAAATAATAAAAAAAACCCTTTTCCTTCTCTTCAGTTGTTCTGGTGGGGTCCTTTTAGTCATAGCAGTGAAAAAGCTGACTAAAACAGTATGCATACATCTCCCAAGTCTTTTCTTGAATGGCTTGCAGTCGTTTACCTAGGTATTACAGATCTCCTGGAGATGTGATAGGTAATCTTGGTTGTCAAGTTGTTTGGATTGAGAGATGCCTAGGAAATTAGAAAAGCACAATTCTGAATCTATCTGTGAGAGCATTTGTAGAAATGATTGGCATGTTGGTCAGCAAACTGGGTAAGGAAGGCTTGCCATGAATGTGGGGAAATCATCCAATAGGGTGAGCATCTAGATAGAACCAAAAGTGGAAGAAGAAAGAAGTCTGTAAGTATAAACAAGCTGGATTCTTCTTGAGCAGATTTTGTTTGTTTGTTTGCTCTGTCCCTTTTCCCTGAGCATTAAACTGCAGATTCTTCAGCCTTGGATTGTGAATTCACACCAAGGAGTTTCCAGGGAAATTCCAGCTTTCAGCCTTGGACTGGAGCTGCATCATTGGTCCCACTTGCTCTAATCTTCAAAATTCTTGGACTGAGGAGCTACTGATTTCTCATCAACTAAGCTAAAGAAAATAATGTGAAATATTATTTTGGCCTGAATGCATGCCTCATTGTTTGCAAATATACATCAAATCATTATTTACCCAGAAGTACAAATCATATTGGTTAGAGATACAAATGAAACAATCATTTTAACTTTCTTCCCCTCACTCTTGGCACGGGAATTATCATTGTTTAAAGGTTTAAATGCAATAGGAGTTCCCCAAATTTCTCCCTATTGACACTATCTGCTAATACAGCAAAGAAAACACAATACCACACCCTTGGGAGAAATAGAGAAATAAATATATTCATTAAAGTCTTGAATGTTGCAGATTTCAGGTCTTATTGTATTCATCTCTTTTGGGTGGCAGAATGAATTGAGGGTCTTTAATATAGATGATATGACTGGACAATTTTTATAGGCATACAGGTTGAAGCCAGGTTGTAGCAATAGTAAGATTTTCTTAGGAAGTAAAATGGAGAGAATAAAATGGAGGCTGAAGTAGAAACAAATATTTACCTTGAAAGACTTTACAATTGAAACTGTCTTTCACTAGCATTTGACAATTGTAGCCTTGGAGGGATAAACAATGCTCTTTGAGGTACAGTGTGTTTACATGAATTGAGACTGAAATGGCTGAGGTTCTCACACTGTACTGGATCTTCAAAATCTTAGACTGTCATTGAGAAAGTCCTAAACTGTTTACATCCACATATATAAACACTTACGTCTATATTTCTATTCACTGGGAGATTGCTACTAGTTAGGTAGATGAGGTGACATGCACTGTAAATGTCAGTCAGGCTGTTTGTCCACACATCCCAGTTGATGCCCAAGGGACCCTTATACATCATGGCCATAGCAGCTGACATTAAATCTATGTCTATGTTTATATCTATATCATCATCTATATCTATATCTATATCTATATCTATACCATATTCTTCCCCTCATCTGGGCTGATTTGGCTGCTTCTACTTGTTAGGTCCAAATGTTAAATACAGAAAATACTGTTGTGCCTGTGATATGCCATCACTTTCTTGGGAGGGCTGGTGGATCACTTGGGTAGCAACAAGATGAGATTAGACACCTTCTTATTTAACCTTGCAAGGGCAATGACTTGCTTTCAAGAGTAATCAACTTCGATAGGATTTCTTTAGTTTAGCCATTTTTCCTGCCAACATGTCTAGGTATTGCCTTACATAATCCCTTATGTATAAATTATTAGTGCAGTCAATGATGTCCCCAGTTTATAATTCATCAGAAATGTAATTGTTCCGATAATCTTTCAAGTGTTTTATCTAATGTCAGTCACACTTGTCTGTTTTTAATGCATTATAGTCCTCTATTGTCTTTATGATTGGAATAGAAATGCCTATAGGTGAGTTTAAGCTGGGTAGCTATTCTAATTTAAACTATCTCAGGGACTATGAAGAGAGTGACAAATGTGCTCCCATAACTATACACTTACACACAGTGTCAAGAGTCTCTTGGGGGAACACTTGACCTGGGGGAAATTATGTAGACTTACTGCAAGGACAAGGATGTAGAGGTAGTTTCTAGAATATTTTAGTTATTAAGGATGCTTTTTATTGAAATTCTCAAGGATTTATGCCCTAATACTGGAAAGAAACCAATGAAGAATAATGTGACAGACAAAATGTACCTTTGAGTCTCTGTAAAACTCTGTAAATCTCCTCTGCATGGTGACTTAGAAAAATTGTTCCACCCCCAATGCAGGGTTCAAGCATATCTCTTCCATCCGCTTTTGCAGTGCTTGACCATCCAACCAAGCAAGCTCAGAATGAAAGGCAAAGACAGAAGCAAGGTTCAAGGATTTTAACCTTGACAGTTTTTACATGTGTGATTATTGCAGAATGAGAGAGATTCATTGAAAACAACCTAGAGAGGTGAATGCCGCGTTGTTTCAATACAAATTGACTCAGAAAAAGTATGTATTATATTTATATAATATGGCATACTATATAATATATATTTATATAACATATAATTATATATTTATATAATATAAAGTGTATTTTATTGTTGGTTCATTGAGATTGTAATGTAAATCACCTATCCATCATCCCTACCTCACACCACTATGGCAACTTGGCTCAAGGTCCTTTGTGGGATCATAAATTACAGCCTTCTTCTCTGCCCATTTCTTCTGCTACTCACCTTGAGAAATGGTGCAGACTCTCAGGACTCTGTGCCTTCAATTTGAAAAACCTCCCTTTCTAGCAGCTCTTGTTCACTGGTTTCATACTGTCTTTTATTGTTGGAAGGTATTAAATACTATTTCATTTGGCAGGCACATTCTTACTCATGCCACACAATTTAAATAAAGATTCAGTCTAGAATATTTCCTGTTCCCCATAGTTATTCACAAGACAAAGTTCATCAGTACCAGAAATGGAGACCAAATAATACCCAGACACAGTGTGATCTATAGGAGTTCTGCAAAACACCTGGAATTCTGGATTTCTTTCACTTTATCCCCATCCTCAGCCTTGATCAGAGGGGATGGTAAAGTTGTAAGTGCTTATACAACAAAAGCCCAAAGTTACACATTTTATAGGTTTTATCTCATTCAGTTTAAAGATATATCAGCCTTCTATAAAAATATAGTCCTTTTCTTAAAAGGGAAAAATTGAGAAAAAATGAAAATATATTGAGTTGATATTTATTTAAGAAGGAAAATCATTTTAACCCAACACAATGCACAGCAACCCTTTAAACATACTAAGCCTTTTATATTTCTACATTTTATGAGATGGTACTAAACTTTCAGAAATTGTTTTATAACTCCTTCTGGAATTTGAAAATGTTATTCAATTGTGCATGGATTTCCACTTACATGAGCTCCAAGGAGATGATGAAAAATGTGGATATGGTCACATTTAGAGCCAGAGAAAGTCAAGTTTGTAAATGTTTAAAGTGCATCTACTATGCCATGAGCATCTGGAATGTGGTCATTTAGTAATTAAATAAAAGAAAACCAATCAGGACTCCTCTATGATAGTTGTGTCAGAAAACAGATTTAAGAGAGATTTTTCAGAAATTCAATAGATTTTTCATTTTTTTGTGTGAAAATATTTCTCTTTATAAAGAGCCATGAATAACCAAGAAAAAGTGCTGAAAATAATATGTTTCTTTTCAACAGTTAATTTTTAAAACATTTCTGAGAATTGATACAAGGTTAATTTGTATATACAATGTAAATATTTTTATGAATATCCATTCACATCAAGCATTTAGTACAATATATCAGAAAATATATGGTTTTTTCATGTTACTTTATTCATGTTAATGGACATTTCTTTAGTGCCTGTTTTCAACAGATAACAAAGAATTTCTGTATGTTAAAACTCTTTAGATGACTCCTACTTATAAAATATTTATCTTTTTGGAAAGCAAAATTCTGGAGAGAGAGTACAAGTGACAGGACTTTTGTCCTCTTTGGGATTCTGAATCATTGATGTCTTTTTTCCTACAGTGTGCCATGAGCCATGTTCTTGTGCACAAAGGCCAAATTCCTAAATATCTACATGCTTGAGTCCTGATTATGCCCTTTGTCAGCATCTGTTTCCTCACAGGCTGTGGTAGTGGCAGGAGGACTTTCTCAGAGTTCACTGAGGAGTGACTGAACTAGTGAAATGACCTATGACCCTCTTCACTACTTTCAATATCAAGATGTTGATTTTGCATAAAATCAGAAATAGAATCAAATAAAATAATGCATGCACATTAGGACATAGGCCAACTATTTATTGAAGGAGAACTGCAGAAAATGCAATTATGTGCAATCACCAGAGATTCAGAAGAGAAGAATATAGTTCTTATCCTTGTGCTGTGTATGGTCCAGGTTGTCATGACTACAGAGCTAGGCAATTTCTTGGAGAGATGGTGAGAGGTTATGTAGTATGCCCAAGACCTGAAAAAGTGTTCATGGCAGCCCTTTGCCTGTCCTTGTCCATCTCTGATGTTCTAAAACATAATCCTCTCAATGATGTCACTAACTTTTAGAGCATGAGTTCTTGATTTGGGTGCACTGGTCACTAAGGAGAGCAGATGGGTTTCAGGAGCCCAAGATTCCTCCTGAGAATGGGCCTAGGAAAGGTGATCTGTGTCTATCTATTGAAGAGGGTCTGTTAGATTCTTATTAGGGTCCTTGTTTCAGAGTTGTTGCTCTACAGTCTTTAGATTTGTGATGCTCAAAATGAAAGACTTCTAGAATGATGCTGATGCTTTCTGAAACAGGTTTTATCAGAGTAATTTGGGCAATAGGAATAGAGTAAGTGAAATTTCCTTTGGGGTGGCTTAGATCTTAGACTTTTTGGACTTAACTTTTAAAACTATTGTCAGTCAAATATTAAACATTAAAAATTCTTTTCAGTTTTATTGTTTTGAACCTACTCAAAAGCAGAATGTTGGGGAAAACAGCATGGAACATTGTCAAGAGGAATAAAGAAGCAATGCATACTGATATTCCTTGTAGGCATTGTAAGGAAAATACGAGGAGACATCCTAAATGAAGAATCATTGGTTTCCATTTGATAGAATTCCAAATCAGAGTGTTGTCTCTGAATCATAGCACCGCAGAAACAAGTGTATAGCAATTGTGCATCCCTTCACTAAATAAAAATTAAATTAAAATTTAAAAATACCCAGCACATATCTTTGTAGTCTGGGGCTTACCTTTCACTGAATGACGCAGGCAGCAGAAGTGCTCACCAAGCCCATCTGTTCTTTCTGAGCACAAGGAAAGCTAAATTTTGGAGACACTTTTATGGTTAAGTCAAGATTGTGTGATTTTATGCTGTCCAATGGGTTATACCAAAAAAAAAAAAAATCAAACATACATTGCAATTGTTAATAAAAACATAATGTGATCCATATATTAAGAAAATTAATTCAATGTTTGAAAAATATAACTTCAATAAAAATATAATAAGATTTATTTTGCATGTAAATGTAAAGGAAAAATTAATCTATTAAAAGAAGCTATCTTCTGTACTTTCAAATTAATACTTCTGTGAATATAAAACTCCTATAAAATGATTACATCTTTTCAATAAAAGGAGAAAGTTTTGTAAACTCATGAGGTGAAAACTGAAATTCAGGTGGGTTGTTTACGAAGGAAAGATTAAAGGAGGTTCTTATCATTATCCTCCATATTCCTCAGTGTTCTTTATTTTGTAGCACTGATTTTTTTTAGTAACAGTATATTTTTTATTAGTAATGGGAATGAAATTATGTGTTATTTATGTGATATAAATAAAAATGCATAATATTGTTTTTATCAGTATTTGTATATGTTAACTTTAATCTGTATCATTTTATAAAGAGTAATACACTTAAAACTTTTGCCTTTTTTATAATTTTGTATCCCTAAATTGATAGCCAATGAATATATCCCAACTTCAACTTAGCAGGGAAAACCACTCTTGGGTAATTGTTATCATCTTCTGAATGAAAGCAATACAGTAGGTTTAGCATATCCCTTATTGGCTAGAGAAGTAGCATGTAGTGTAATTATAGAGCTGATTATGGTGTAAAATTATGTGAATCTGTGAGTATAAATTTCCCTGTCTGCCCCTACACCATAGCCCTAAGAAGGCTGAGTCAGTGCCTTTTCTAGTTCTCTAGTGTATATATCTCTGCTTTGGCAGAGGCTCCAGTACATCTAGTAAAGGAACACCTAGTAAATAAAAAATTTTGAGTTAAGTAATTAATTAATCAATATGCATATACATAATTATCTCCAAAGTGCTTTTTAATTAGGAAAGCAAAGCACAAAACAGAGTGAACAGCATCTTTCCATAGGGATGTATTTAAATGTATCACAGCAAATAGATAAAAGTACTCTAGAAGGAAATGAAGGAACAGTTAATGATGACCACTGCCAGACAGGAAAGGGGAGGTGTGGGCTGGGAGGATGGGTTGCTTCTCAGTGTACTTCCTTACATATTTCACTGAATCTCAGTGAGTGGCCAATACCAAACGTAAATGAAATTATTCCACTCACTTCTAAACAGGTTTAGAAAAAATTAATGCAATTAAAGTGGAAGGCAATTGTAAAAATGACTCAGTCAGTTGAAGCCTCTGCACCTTCTAAAAAAAAGAAGAAAAAAAAAGAAAGAAAGAGGAGAGGAAAGAACCTATCCAATGCACCCATGTAATGGGGAATTCTCGGAGCTTCCTATTCACTGTGGACTCTCCTCAGTTCCCAGGTATTCCTGGATCTGCTGGGCCACATTGTGGAGTTGGAATTGCAGCTCCATAATTCATAATTCTTCCTTAATTCATAATTCTTCCATAATTCCATAATTCTTCCTTTCCTTCCTTCTCTGCTCCCTTCTCTCTCTCTCTCTCTTTCTTTCATACCAGGGGTTGAACCCAGAGGTGCTTTACCATTGAGCCACATCCCCAGCCCTTTTTTTAATATTTTATTTAGAGACAACGGTTGTGCTAAGTTGCTTAGGCCTTGCTATTTTGCTGAGACTGGCTTTGAACTCGCAATCCTCCTGCCTCAGACTCCTGAGTCCCTGGGATTACAGATATACACTACCAAACCCAACCCAGAATTCACCTCTTCATACACATGCATACACACACAGATGTATCATTGGTTTTGTTTCTCTGAAGAACCTAGGTAAATACAACCATTGAGTTTCTTATCTTTTAATAGAAGATTTAAGTTCAAAACTTTTTCTTGCATAGAGGAGCCTTTCTTTAAACATTTCCACTTTTAAAAATATTTAATTTCATTGAAATTATATACATGCATCAAAATATCACAATGTAACTCAAAAAGGTGTACAAATATAATGTTTCAATAAAATGTAAAATAAATTTTAAAAAGAAAAAAGTTACTTTATTAAATCTCATATTGCTAAAAGATATATCTTGGAACTCATGAAAATTAAGAATTTAAACTTCTTCCATGACTTGAATAAGCAAATTCCTTTAACTTTTATACTGCAACTTCAAATTATTTTGGAAAATTCTTAATAATTCCAAACCAAAATTTTTCATGAAAAAATTGCCTATCAAGAGACTGCTTACTACTAAATATACACTTAATCATTCTGAAACATCTTCTATAACATGAATGCCACAAGTCTATCTACATTTTTATTGTTTTTTTTTTATATTTCCCTAGAATCATTATTAGCTTCACTTGATCTTATTTATAGGGTATTGGGTATATTGTTTATGCATAATTCTAGAGTCAAGATAACTTTTATAACTGAAAAATAAGTTAAATATACACTATGTCAGTCAAGGTTATAGTAACTGAATATATAGATTCTTCTTTGGAGAAGGAAACTTGATTGTTTCTCTTACAAAGATACAATGGAGGCCTGGACAGTGGTTGGAATGGCCTTTCTGTAGTTAGGTGTCGCTGTTTAGGACACTGGGAAATCTTCACAAGATACTTGTCACATATATTGCACTGTTAGTCACCAGTGTTTTCTTTTCTTTTTTTAAATATATATATATTTTTTAGTTGTAGATGGACACAATGTCTTTATTTTACTGCTTTGTATGTGGTGCTGAGGATCAAACCCAGGGCCTCACGCATGCGAGGCAAGCGCTCTACCGCTGAGCTACAATCCCAGCCCCAAGTCACCAGTGTTTTCATCTGGAATAGTTTATTTTCCATATTCACGCAACTGACATAAATAACTGATGTTCTGCCACTGTAATAAGCCAACTGGGCCTGTTGATATTCCTCAAAAAGAAAGTAGATTATAGGAATTTTATTATTATTAGTTGGAAATAAAATATATATTTTAGAAAACCAGAGATGGAACTGTCATTGTTTTCCAAACCAAGCATCCTGGAATTCCACGGTTAGTCCCATTTCTATTGGTTACTGTGAATTACTACTGGCACTGATAATCTCCCTGACTTAACACAGCTTCTGAACCCAGGTGATCAGCAGTGTATACCAGTCTTTTGTGTGTGGAGCTCCTGTGTTTTCCATGTCTACTTGATTAATGCATAGCTCCTTAAAATTTTTCTTAAATTTTAAAACCAAAACAAACAAGTCATATTTATGGTTTAAACACTTAATTTACAGGTTAGCAGAGTGGCACATACTCATAATCTCACCAACTCTGCAGGCTAAGGCAGGAGGATCACAACTGGAGGCCAGTCTCCACAACTTAGTGAGGCCCTGAGCAACTTAACAAGATCTTGCCTCAATAAATAAATAAATAAATAAATAAATAAATAAATAAATAGGACTGGGAATGTAGCTCAGTGGTAAAGTGACTCTGGGTTAAATCCTTGGTATAAAAATATTTATTTTGAATTTTAAAACAATAATGCATTAATATTATATTATTTAAAAAATATAATCAAAATTAAGTGCACCAATATCATGTTTACCCTGTTATTTTATCATTAACTCTTTATATTCTCTCTGGAAAATTTTCTCTATTGATTAATGGGGCCTCATAGACTTCTATTCCTCATGTTGTTTTACTTTACTTTTTATTATAACTGTTTGATGATTGGAATGACTCTATTTGGATGCAGAAGCCCTCATAAGTTCACCAGTATATATTAAAGTGGGGCCAAGAGAGATCTACAATGGATTTCAGAAATCATCTACAGAATCCTGACTGGTTAACTTAAAGACAGAACTTCTATAAGAGACATACAGATGAAAAGGAACACACCTGCTGAGAATAATGTCCACTAAATTATTAGGTATCTCCGGATCAATGTACTAAAGTATCTCAGTGAAAAACAGTATATCTTAAAATATTACATCTTATTATTTCCTTAAAATAATATATTAAAGGAAAGGACAGTGGTGAATGTCATATAGTTACTAGGAGAATTTAAATAATTCAATATACTTGTTCCTCTTAGTAGGAAATAGCTGTATAGATAATATTTTAACCAAAAACTAAATGGGAGCAAATTACAATTATGCTTTTATAATTATGTCAATATTATGTATAATAATAATGCAATAATTAAAAAAGGTAAGAATATTTTGTATCAAAGGAATCTTAATAAAAGCAGGATCAAGTGTTACATTTTCAAGTAGGAGGAAAGTTTTTTTGGCTTAGGTTCTTCATTTTTAAAGTAGAGTAACATGAAATTCAATCCAAATTCTTACATTTTATGGTAAATTTCATGTCCTGTATTACCATTTCACCATATTAGATTCTTAACCTATCATATGCCCAGGGTCAAAATCCTATACTTTGCATTATAGTATATCAAAGGAGATCACAAGGGCAGCTCTGCTTTATATACAAATAACCTGCCAACAATTGAATCTGCTCCCTCATCACAAGGAAAGTCGTGATCATTTGAAGAGTTTATTCAGAGCCTCTTTCACATCCTTATTCCTCAGGCTGTAGATCAAGGGATTCAGCATGGGAAACACCACAGTGTAAAAAGTAGAGACAATTTTGTCTGTGCCAAAAGAGTAGCTAGTTTTGGGGCGAGAGTAGATGTAGAGGATGGAGCCATAGTACAGGGTGACAGAGACCAGGTGGGAGGAGCAGGTGGAGAAGGCCTTGAGGCGGCCCTGGGTGGAGCGGATCCTCAAGATGGTGGCGATGATGAAGAGGTAGGAGGCCAGGATGAGCCCAATGGGGGTGATGACGTTGGAGCTCAGCAGAAAGTACATCAGAGCCTGGTAGCCCTCTTTCCTGCCACAGGCCAGCTTCACCAGGGGAAGCAAGTCACAGAAAAAGTCATCAATGATGTT
>CM053399.1:13812858-13834323 GCA_028644305.1 Xerus rutilus
AGGCCTTGAGGCGGCCCTGGGTGGAGCGGATCCTCAAGATGGTGGCGATGATGAAGAGGTAGGAGGCCAGGATGAGCCCAATGGGGGTGATGACGTTGGAGCTCAGCAGAAAGTACATCAGAGCCTGGTAGCCCTCTTTCCTGCCACAGGCCAGCTTCACCAGGGGAAGCAAGTCACAGAAAAAGTCATCAATGATGTTATCTTTGCAGAAGTCAAAAGAAAACGTTTTCTTGGTGATGACAGAAGAGTTAATAAAGCCTCCAAGATATGAGGCTGCTGCTAAAAATGCACATAACTTTATCGGCATGGCCTGGGAATAAAGCAGTGGCTTTGAGATGGCCATATAGCGGTCATAAGCCATGGCAGCCAGCAGGTAACACTCAGTATAGCCTAGCCCAGCAGAGAAGAAGAACTGAGCCAGACAGCCAGCAAAGGAGATGCTTTTATCATTAGAGATGCAGGTCACTAGAATCTTTGGAGTATAGACACAGGACAACCAGAGATCCAGAAAAGACAGATTTCCAATGAAGAAATACATGGGTGTGTGGAGCCTGGAGTCATTACAGATCAGCACAATGAGGGTGGTGTTTCCTGCCACTGTTAAAACATACATGATAAGGAACACCACAAAGAGGGGCAGCTGCATCATGGGGTCTCTTGTGAAGCCCAGCAGGATGAACTCTGTCACTGTGTGATTTCCCTTCTGCATGATTTAGCATATTTTACTTCAGAAGAGTGAAAAAGAAAGTTCTACATGAATCATTCTGCTGACAATAAAAATGAAACCCTAATGTGCTAAATATATAATAGTACAAATCTGGTAATTTAATTCTAAAAGGCAATAATATATGTGATTCTTTAGATAGTTTTCATTTGGTACTTAGTTAAACAAAAATTGTAGTGACTATGATAGTTTTTTGTATTATACCCCTCTTCTTGGCACTGAGAAAAATTCTCACTTCCTATTAATTTCTTAATGTGGGTTTAATAAACATCGATTTTTATAAATAGACTTATTGTTTAGTAAAATGTAAGACAGTTTCACTTTGTTGCTACTCTTCCTCCATTAGAGACTCACTGACCTCACATGGCTAAATGCAATAATTAAGTGTGAGTCATATTTTGATTTGATGTATCTGAAGTATTTGCTTTATTTTTGTTGCTGCAAAATACTTTCTTACTTGATTTACAGACTATGTACCTGTTTGTATTTATTTTAGTTCTCTTGCTGCATTTCTCAGTGTTATTATGCTAGTTTTTGAATTGTAGATTGCTTTCAGAATCAACACTTGGATCTTCTTGTTTTTACCACTCTAATCAGTCCCTGATGATCTCATGTAGTCCAATCACTTTAAATGTTCCTACTATGTGAATGAGTCTGGAAGTTTTATTTATTTTCTGTGTCTCTTCTGCATTCTCCAGACACTTGGATTCAAATACCCACTGTTACAGGATATCCATTGGACATCACAGAAAAAAAAATATGTTATTGAGAATTCTTCCTAACCTTCCTGTTCTTTCAGTGACACAGCAGAAATAGGCTTTATTCCAGCTCATAGAAATTCATTTACTATAATTCTTGACTGAGCCTCACTTTCAGTCTGATTGATTGGTAATATCCACTGGTCTCTACCTTCAAAATATGTACAGAACTTGACCAGGTTTCCCCAGCTCCAGCATTTCTACCTTGGGGGGAAGCCACCATCATTCCCACAAGCATTACTGCAGATGCCTCCTGGCTGTCTCCCTGCTCCTATTTTTAATAGGAGACTTTCAACTTGGTGGCCAGAGGTTTCATCATAATGTGATCTTGTCACGCTTCCATTCTGAGCACTCCAGTGACTATTTATTCAAAGCAAAAGCAAAAATCCTTGCAAAGCCATCAAAGGTCCTTGTGCTCTGGTCCTCTTCTCTCTGCTCCCAGTACCCACTGTTCTCTCTTCCACTGCTCACTCCATTCCAGTCATGCTATTCGGCTTCTGTCCCCAGAACAGACAGGACATATTTAGTGCCTTCCTGGAAGCTCTTCCTTTGGTTGGGATGCTTTGCCCACTGTATCGTCATACCTGAAACTCTCACCTTCTAAATTCTCACCTGTCTCTAATAGTACATTCCAGGATTTCCAAAATCAGTGCATTTCTGTCCACTGGTCTCACATTTCTTTTATCTCTTCCCCACCTGAATCTCACCACTGAACTGCCTACTCTCCAGTATTCCACACATCCCACTAATGAAACTGCTTTCCTTCCTCTCCACTAGAAAATGCTTTTTCCATTTGCATTTAAGAGAAAGCATATGTTACTGTAATGCATATCTCATGTTGATTTTTCCTTTCATTATGAGATTATATGGGTTTCTGATTTTAATTTAAATACTTAATACAAAAGAAGAATAATTTCATGGTGACAGAAAATATTTGAAAATATAGATCTATGAAAACTCAAATAGTTTGTGGTGGAAAAGGTGAAGACTTCTCAATGCCACCTGACTCTTAACATCTTTTGATTTTAATATACTTCTAGTCTCATGTTCCTGAACAGCTAAAATTTTTTAACTCTTTACTTTGAGTCAAGTCTTATTCTTGGTGCTTCACATGTGATATTTCATTTATTCCTCACGGCACACCTTTCTGTATGTTCAAATATCAATGGCAATCATTTTACAGATGATCAGATTGAGATTTAGTAAGGAGCTAACAATTACACAATTATGAAGCGGTGCCTCTTTCTCTGGAGACCTGGTACTTCACTAGTAAGCCACTTTCTTTCCTTTTGATATCAGTTGAACACATGTGAGTGGGCTCCAGTGAGTCTCTTTCATGTAGGATTTGACACCTTAGCTAAAACCAAGAGCATAAGGCTGCTAAGTTCTGATGATCTCAGGCAAGTTCCTCCCACATGTGGGCAATGAATGTCCAGGTTCTTCCCAAATCATCTGCTGGAATATTCCTGTGTCTTTCTCATAAAGCCAAGCCTAATTATGAGTCCAGAAACATTCTACATACCCCACTCAGGACCAGCACACTTACCAGCTACTCACAGTCATGACCAACATAGGACCACACCGCAAGTCCAGGTGACTTATGCTTGCTCAGTGTCCCCAGTGTATTTGATTTCTCTAGCACCTCAGGAGTTCAGAGTTTAGAATATCTGAAAAAGCGATTAACTGAATAGTGAATTGACATGATTAGTTTGTTCAGTGTACAAGAAGAAAATGATTTTTAAAATGATGGTGGTGATGATGATTATAATATATTGAGAACCTCGTTTTTGTAGAATCTCTACCAAGGAAATTTTAAATGAATAAAAGCTTCAATAAATACTGTCAAATAGCTCTTCTAATATGTGTTGTAAATAATATCATAGTCTAGCACATATATACAGAACAATTAATTAGCCTGCCCATGACAATTTAGAGGCATTTGCAAATAGAATTTAAGACTAAGGCAATTTGATCATAAAATTCATAATTTTTATGCTACACTGAAGGAAGTTTGGAGAAGTATAATCTTGGAATACCCATCTATCTCTGGCTCATAAAAAGCTGTCACAGTGACAAGAATGGGAAGTTATACTCTATGTATGTATAAGATGTCAAAATACATTCTACTGACATATATAACTGAAAAGGACAAATTAAAAAGAAAAAAAGAAAAAAATTCTATCATAGTTCATTTAACAGTGGCCAATGTCATCATTTTAAACAATGTATCATACTTGCTTAAAGTCACTTGTTAAATTTCTACATTATTGATCACAATAATATTTCTTGCACACATTGTATGTGCCAAGGATTCTACTGAATGCTTTAAAAGAGTCATCTCATTTCAACAGTAATAGCTTTGTGATGTAAAAGTGATTACCAATCCTAGTTTATGGAAGAGGTTTGTGATCCAAGAATGGGTCTGTGTACACTGCTCAGGTTCACACAGTGTGGATACTGGTAGAGCCATGATCAGAACCATTTCTCCCAGTGCTTCTTATCTGTCCATAGCCTGCACATCTGTCTGGCATTTACTGTGTTCTAAATTCTCTGCCAGGTATTAAGGTCAAGAGGCATAACTAAGGTCTAGACCTGATAACCAAAAGGCTGTAGTTTAATGGAAGAAATTAAGAATTTTGAACAAATAAATGCAATAGACTATGATAACATTTTCATTCCTGATTGTGGGAGGCTGACCAAGACAGACCCTTCCCCACTTCCCCTACTTGTAGATTCTCCACTTTAAGGGGAGGGACTTTGTGTGTGATGGTAAGTGTTTACATAGAAGGAGAAAGTTTTCTGCATAAGTAGACCATTAGCAATAGATAGGAGGATATTCTTGTCAAAGGAAAGTAAGCTATTTGTACAAAGTCCCAGAAGAAAGAAACAGAAAGGGCTATAGAACATGTCCAAAGGGCAATTGCATTGATTTTATCTTCCTACAAATGTAAGCTGCATGACACTAGCTGTATTTATCCCATATTTTTCAACAAATATTAAGCATAGTCGATTGAAAAATTATTACCTGGTGTTATGTTATATAGCTCAAGAATAGGGAAAGCAGAATTGAATCTCAGCTCTATCTCACTCTGACATGTTCACTATTAACCACTTCTGCATCCATTTTTACCTGCAGAACTGCTAGTAATGTTACCAACTCTTCATTGATTAAAAAAAAAAAAACAAACACAAAATATGACTTTTGGAAACTATGATAGAAAATCTGATTGACATGTTTGTCCTTGTTATTTTTGTCAGAATTGTGGGCAGTGGCACATGAATCATTGCTTTGAACTCCATAGCCTCGGACAGCTAGACTGCCCTTTTGGGTCTCTGTCAGTACAGCGGTGCTGAAAGACATGTCCCTTGCAGGTGGCTGCTGTTAATGAGGCAGATTCCATGCCTGGTGTGGGATTTATGGGTTGGATAGCTTTGAATTCAGATGCCTGCTACCCTTGGATGAGAGAAATATGGACTCAACAGCCTTGAGGCACAAGCTGTCTGGAGCAAGAGGAAGATATCATGCAAATAGATATGCCCCAATTAGCCTGATCCTGTTGACTTTGTTTACCTGGAAGAACTCTTCCTGAGAATAAAGCCCTTTGATGTACTTCCTGTTCAATACAGGATTCCTGGGCTTTTTCCTTTGTTAGAGGAATTAGATCCATCTGCTTTTGAAACAATTTTTCATGTCTTTTGTCTTTTATTTCTTATTAATTATTTCAGAGTTTTAATTTCTCAGCCAGTTCACACTTGCATTTAGTTTACTGATCCCTTGCTGTACAGGACACAGTGACAGGAAAGGTTTCAATTCATGAAAAAGAAGCAGATCTTGTTAAACTCCAAACATTTATTGATCTCATATTTGTGCAAACTGACAGTATGGACATGATATAAATAATTCTCATTTTGTTGATAAGGAAACAGTAGAAATATTAAGGAGTTTATGCAAGTTAGTTATTGATGTGATTGGTATTAAAACACAGATGATTGAATTCCTATAATTTTTCTTTTACCTTAAAAGTTTATGTGAATACTTCCACCACCAACTCTCAACAGCT
The DNA here is from genome assembly GCA_028644305.1 of Xerus rutilus. Lineage (NCBI taxonomy): Eukaryota > Metazoa > Chordata > Mammalia > Rodentia > Sciuridae > Xerus > Xerus rutilus. The sequence goes on from CM053399.1 coordinate 13,818,402, forward strand.
CTAAAACAGCTAGTGTTTATTTTGTTATATCACACTGATGGAATTATCCATAAATTTGGATAGGTAACATATAAATGAGAGAAAATACAAGAAGTAATGTTTACTCAGGAAATTCTATGTGCCAGATACTTTATGGAGATTTTAGTATACTTTTTAAAAATGTTCAAAATTAATCATTATGATTTCCACTTAGTGAAAGAAGAAACTGGGTTTTAGAGAGATCAAGTAATTTACCCAAGGTCACACAACTACAACCTGAAAGTTTGCCAGTTGTCCATAGAAAGTACAACCTTTGGGTGAATTTATTATTCTATATTTTTGATCAGTTTGTTGACCTGTCTGAGCTTAAGGTTTGACATCTTTAGAATGGGATAATGCTTCTCTCATAGTACTGTAATAATTTCATGAAATTTAAGGTATATGGTTTGCTGAATGATTATAGGAAACACTAAGAAAAAAGAAGACTTTCTTCAGCAATGATCTTTCTAAATGTTAGATATGGAAAATGAAAAACCTCAAGATAGTAAATGCTGGGGAAAGAGAGTGAAAAAGAAAGCCATACATTGATAGCTTTTATCTCTTTCAAGGTAAGTCCTATTCAGATGCTGGCCACAGGTCCTGGAGAAAGTGTTTCATCAAACCTAGAACAACAGTCTCTGGGGGAATGTTAATCTCTTTCAAGATAAATCCTCTCCAGGCGCTGGCCAGCGACCTCCAACCCCAAAACTTAAATTCCTGAGTGCCCAAAGTTACACGCTCACTGAATCACCTCTCAGTATGACCTATATAAGCCCAAACTCCTCCTTTGCCAATGGCTCATTTTCCACCCAAAATGTGGGTCTGTTGGAGATGCATGACCCTGTTCCTGCATGAAACATTGTTCCTGAATAAAAGGCTGAGATGATCCATAAAGTTTGTGTCCTTTCGGATCCTTTTGTGCTAACCCTAAAGATTTAGAAAGAGGGTTCAAAGATCTTCCTAATTCCAAAGCAACAGCTCTTTCAAGTACAATATACACTTGGCTCATAATAATGGGATAGGAAAGTCCCATTCTGTTTTACATGGCATGTTTGATTTACATATTTGATTGCAAAAGAGTCCAAAGGCTAGATCTCTAGACAATTTCTGGATTGCAAACTCCATATCTGCCCATCATCCACAGGCTGTTCTTCTTCCACAGTGTGGTATCAAGGACATGGCCTGGAAAGTCATGATATGACTGAGCGTATCATGTCTATGACCACAGGTGTACAGAGAAACCATTAGAAAGCCTGGCAAGTCCCAGCTTTTTTTTAGCTGTAAAACACCTTGTTCTCTTTCATGATGAATATAGCTGCTCTATATGTTAAGAAAAGCCTTTTATTTCCCTGATCTTTAACTACATTGCACTAGGGGAAAGATTGAGATGGATTATCAGTTGCAAATATTTGAAACTGATGGTATGATGGACTTTTGGCATATCTTGTATCCCTCAAAAATAGTGAGATTTCTTCATCTCTCAGTCTGTTGCCTTTAACTATTGCTGTTACCTGACATCTTGTTTTTATTTGGAGATTTGTAGCCTTAAATCCATGTAAGTAAGATCTATATTCACATTTCTGGTTACTCATTGGCACATCAGATTAATAAAACTTCTTTGAACATTGCCTAGGCATGATGTGGAAACCACGGGAAGCTGCAGAAAGTGCCAATGACTAATTAGGATCCAGGGAAGAAAAAATTAAATCTGGGAATATGCAGACTAATTTGGTAGACATTGTAATCTTGCAAAAAAAATCCTTAAAGTGGCTCCAAACTCTATCCTTCTTATGGCATCAAAGTCCCAGGCCTCTGAGGACTAAAAGGATGTCAATATGTGAAGTTAAAAAATAATCATATGTCCACTTCTTTAAGACAGATAGGACCAAAAAGATCCAGTGAAAACAATCATTTGATTAAAGGTAAAACTTAGAACAACAAGAAAACTCTAATACACAGCTAGTTAACCAGAACTGCCTTAGACTATAGTTCTTCTTTGTTAGACTGAACAGTTTCTGATTTTGTGTTTGGGAGCTAATTTAAAGCAGTAATACTGCAACTTAAGCACAAAACACTCCATGTTGGCAATGCATGTCTTCTAATTATATCCCCAAGAACCTGGCACACACCAAGTGCTTATAAGTTTTGCTAATATGAGAGGATGGATCCCAGAACAAGCCAAATCATCCTTCACACCAAGCCTATTCACCATAATTTCCACTACATTTTCTCTGACTTTGAGAGCAGACACATTTTCAACATTTGGACCTGACATTCCTCATGACCCTGAAAAATAAATCTGCTTTAGGGTGGCTAGCTAGTTGTTCCCACAAAGTTCCACCTCAGTTTCTAATCAATATGAGAATAAAATTTAAGTAGAAGCCGGGCACGGTGGCTCACGCTTGTAATCCCAGCACCTCTGGAGGCTGAGACAGGAGAATCATGAGTTCAAACCCAGCCTCAGCAAAGGCGAGGCGCTAAGCAACTCAGTGAGACCCTGTCTCTACATAAAACACAAAATAGGGCTGGGGATGTGGCTCAGTGGTCGAGTGCCCCTGAGTTCAGTCCCTGGTGCCCCCCAAAAACAATTTAAGTAGAAACTAGTACAGTACATCCTACTCTGCTGTCTTTAAAAATATTAAATTAATTTATATTTGTTTCAGATTGCAGAGTTATAGAAAACGCTGTAGAATTTAAGCTTCAATCAGCAAGGAGAGGGTAACGTGGATGATGTTTATTGAAGAGTTGTTCACATTTTCTGTCCCTTGTCACCATCTCTCTGCCACTATTGTTTACCTCTGACAAAAACAGATTTTCATTTTTTTGGTATTGTTTATTAAGTTTTTTTCCCAACCAGCTTTTTGAAAGCAGCTTTCACATCCTTGTTCCGCAAACTGTAGATCAAGGGGTTCAACATGGGGATGATGATGGTGTAGAACACAGAGGCCCACTTGTCTTGGTCCAGGGAGTAGCTGGATGTCGGCCTCAGGTACATGAACATGACTGTGCCATAGAAGAGGGTGACACCAGTAAGGTGAGACCCGCAGGTGGAGAAAGCCTTAAGGCGACCTTCAGTGGAGCGCATTCTGATGATGGCGATGAGGATGAACACATAGGAGATGAAAATGATGAGGATGGTGCTGAACTCGATGAAGCCGCACAGACTGAACAACAGTATCTCACTGACATAGGTGTCTGAGCAAGAGAGGGCCAGGAGAGGAGGGATTTCACAGAAGAAATGGTTGATGATGTTGGAACCACAGTAACTGAGGCTGAACGTGAGAGATGTGTGGGCCACTAAGCTCACTAGTCCAGCCAGGTAAGAGCATAGCATGAGAGTAAAGCAGACCCGCCTGGACATGAGAAAGCTATAGTGGAGGGGTCGACAGATGGCCACAAAGCGGTCATAGGCCATGGCCGCCAGGACATAGCACTCCGCATCCACAAAACCTACAAAGAACGCAAACTGTGTGGCACAACTGGAGAAGGAGATGACTTTGTGCTTTCTGAGGAAGTCAGCCAGCATCCTGGGGGCAATGGCTGAGGAGTAGCCCAGGTCCACAAAGGAGAGGTTGCAGAGGAAAATATACATGGGTGTATGAAGCTGAGCATCTGATATGATCAGGATAATCATACCAACATTCCCCACCACATTGACCAAGTAGACAAGGAGAAAGACCACAAAGAAGATCATCTGTAGCTGAGGGTCTTGAGTGATGCCTGTAAAGATGAACTCCGTCACTGTTGAATGGTTTTCTTTATCCATAATTCTGATGATACGTGTGTCTGTGTTCCTGTCACTGCAAATATTCAAACTAAAGATAAGCAATCATATACTTGAGACATAGTCCTGTAATACATGCAAGCTTTGTTTGAAGTGAATCTCAAAAACTCCTTCCACTAATTAGATTCCATAACTGATGGGATGACTGAAATGACTTGGATGAAGGTAATGGTTCTGTCCTCTTCTGGTGCCCACACACAATGGGAAAAGATGTTAGCTTCTTGGGAATGGTGAGGTCTGCTTCTCCAATGACCTTGGTGCTCTGAGGTCATTTATCACATGACACCAGATGTTTGAGGTGGCCCAGGCAATTATCCATCTTACCAACTAGTAAGGAAGATCAATTTTGATTGTTCCTTCTGTCTTTCTAAAACAAAGTAAACATAAACGTAGACAATGCATGCACATTAATTCTCCTTGCAGATTAGGATAAAGAGGGACATGGAAAACCCAGGAATCTCAAAGTATAACACATCACAAGCACACAAAAGAAGATGAAATTTTTAGTGAAGAGGATCAGGTACAGAAGATAAAGCAGTGAAAAATAATGATTTTTAAAACCCTAGGACCTGCTGAGTATTCACTATAGGCCCAAACTTAACTGAGTTCTTTATAAGGGTGACATAATTTCATCCAACAACTATTATATGAAAAGAACAAGGCTATCCATTAAGCAATTTAAACAAAATCAACAGCCAGATCACAGAAGAACTGAGCTTGTCTAACTCCACAGTCCATTATTACCTTCTATGTGATTTTATAAAAGGTAAATCTATTTCTGTGTCTGCCTTTCATTTTCTTGTCCTGTCTGTCATGCATGGGAAAAAAAAAACTTAATCCTTTGATTTTTCTTATCTTTATAAGTCCTTGGGGATGAGGAATGGGACTTAATCAGATGAAGACACAGCTGTGTCTGTGGATAATTCAATTGCTTAACCAATAGCCATTGCATAACTGACCTCAGAGGTAAGAGTGAAAGGACCCCACTCAGAGGGAATAGAGAAAGCATTGTCAAATTCAGTGGTCACACAGGAGCATATATTTATGAATTTTGTTCCATTGGTTGGATGAGTATCCATTCAGTTAAAAAAACTGAGGATTGTGGACATAACCAAACCAACCAGCCAACCAAACAAACAAGACAAACACAGATAATTTAAAAATAAGTAGCATCCATTAGTTCAAAAGAGAGGATACAGACACTATTTGCTTTAATTGGTTTACTGCTCAGGAAAGAAAAGGAAGTAGAAGAGTGCAATGTGTCCTGCGTGGGCTGTGCACATTCATAATAAGTTGTTATCAATCCTAAGATTTAAAAATTATGAAAACTCAACCTTAGCTTTTACTCTCTCTGTAGAATATAATCCATCACGAAAAAAAGATGGATCTTTCTTTACCATTTTCTGCCCCATGTTGGCCAACACTTTTCCAATTTCTTATAAAATCAAACATACATAGCAACTTGATATTCAGCTATTGAGTATATTGAAAAAGAAAACCTAGAAATAGCCTACATGTTCATTGATAGGTGCTTGTGTTCATAACGTGGAACACACTACTCAACAATGAAAAGAGCCATGTATTGTTACATATGTCATGGTGAATAAGTCTCAACATAATTAGACTGAGAGACAAAAAATAACATCAAAAATAAAACACCTAATTCCATTCATAAAGTTCTAGAAAATGTAAGACAGTCAATAGTGGCAGAAAAAAGCCTATCAATAATTGTGCTTGTAGTGGTATATGAGAGGTGTATGGGGGCAGGGAATAAAAAGACCCAAGAGAACTTGTGGGTATGTCGAATTATTTACAGTATTGTTTGTGATATTTCATGCATGCATACATATACTAAAACATCATATTTTATTTTTTCAATACATTCAGTTATACTTTGATAGAGCTGGCTGAAAAGACAGAGTACTTGTCCCACTCCAGCTCAACTGTTTACTACTACATGTGAATACATACATTATTTTGTAGGTTAGGTTTATTGAGAAACAAATCATATGCTGAGGGGAGTTTACATTATGAGCTAGTTGTGGAATCAGAATTGAATCTGGGACTGCCAACTTTCCATAGGATGCTATGTTCGTTTTCCACCCCCTAATGCTTCCAATTAAAAGCACCCATCATTAACAATGATATAATGTGCACCACTTGTTAGCATGCCTACTTCAGCAAGGGGAAAATAATCCTATTGTTGAAAACAGAAGCCAGCTGTGTAGTTTTGTAGCTAAGGAAGCAGAACCATACCTCAGTCTCTACAATGCTGGCATTACACCAGACTATAGAATTTAGAGTAAGAGAAAACTTCTAAGAACACAGCAACAGCAATCAGGAGTCTGACCCACAGCTGGGTATGTGACACTCAATTCATTTCACTCAATTAAAAAATATGATTAGAAAATAACTCTTGCCTTATAGATGCAAGATTCTGGGTGAGACAGGATGAAAAGTTTCACCAATTAAAAAGTACATGCCTGCTCTCTTTCACAGTGGTCACACAAATACACTATACTTTATTCTCTGCTATTGCTTACCACTGCACTGCTTATCTTCTTGGAGTATCTTGGAATTTCATTGGTTATTTGGGGTTAATGCACTCACCTTAATAATTTTTTGCACAAATTGGCTTAACTATATGTTATGGTTTGAATGTGAGGTGTCCCCCAAAAGCTCATGTGTGAGACAGTACAAGAAAGTTTAGAGGAGAAATGATTGGGTTGTAAGAGTCTTAACCCAATCAGTGAATTAATCCCCTGATAAGGATTAACTCAGTGGTAATTGAAGTGGTAGGGTATGGCTGGAAGAGGTGAGAATTGAGGTGTGGCTTTGGTTATATATTTGTATCTGGCGAGTGGTCTCTGTCTTTCCTGATCACTATGTGAGCTGCTTCCCTCTGCCACACTCTTCTGCCATGTTGTCCCTATCTCATCTGGAGCCCTGAGGAAGGGAGCCAGTTGTCTATGGATTGAGACCTCTGAAAACTTGAGCTGTCAAATAAACGCTTCCTCTTCTATGGTTCTTTTGGTTGAGTCCTTTTAGCCACAGCAGCGAAAAAGCACTATGTATAAAGTGCTAAATTCAGTGGCTGTCATGTGGCCAGTGCTTAATGAATTTGGGCATGGTGTGTAAATATTGATGTTTTAATTTAGTAGATGAGTGCACTCATAACTCTAAAACATATCCAGTGCTTAATCTCATAGAGCTGATGCATTGGGAACTGTTTATCCTTTAAGGGGGCATTGTTTTTATTTTACAGTCCTGCTATTATATGAAATAGAAAGTAGAAACTAGGCTATACTATCTAAACTCAGGACTTGAATAAAGCAAAAGAAAACTTTATTTATTTTTATCTTACATATAATTCAGCCTTTCTGATTCTTGAAGAAACAGTAGGATATTTAGGTAATGAATCTATGCCACTATTAATAACAAACTGATATATTTAACAAGATACCAGCAAAAGTATCATCTTATAGAAGTGAATTCAGGGCAAATGTATTTTAAGTTTTTATGTATAATCTGAATTTGCAAATTTATATAAAAGGAATACTATAGGAGGAGTCTAGAGGCTTTAGTTATAGTCCTATTTTCATTCATTAATTATTTGATTTTGGTTAATTGCTGCATTGAAGCAGCTTCTGGATCTGTTAGCTAGAATGAAGAACATAAATTATCGAGGACTATTCAATTCTAGCATTTTATGAATTCAGTCTTATGAGATAATTAAAAGCCAAACCCATGGCCTATGTCTCTTCCTGAAATCTTAAAATAGCAGGGATCTTGTGTAAAGCAGAACCTATTCTCAGGTAAGCATAAAGTTGTGTAATATTCCATCTCCCAAAGATCACATCTCCTCCCCCTTCTCTCTCAAATATGATCTGACCTGTTTTACATGTGTTGGTGAGAGAATGAACTTCTTTTCTTCTTTGATGGGCAGCATTGAACAAATATTCTGAGAACAATCCAAAAATGGTGAATAACCCTGGGAGCTGGTTCAGAGGTTCTTACTCATCCCATCCTGATCACAAGCGCAGGGGCATTTATGTCTTTGAGTCACAAGTAATTTCCCAGGAGAAATACGATGAAATAATTTTCTGCACTCACAGGAGACTCGACGATTTGATGAATTGCAATCTTCTAAGGATTCTCACTCTTTTCCTTCAGTCTTAATGATAAACACAGGAATACATTTTTCAAGACTCTTAAGTGATGATTGAATCCAACATAAGCACTACTTGGGCTTTTGTCCAGTCTAAAGACACCCACAAGGTGCGATTTGGGGGATGACTGAGAAAGATCTTTTTGCTGATGCTAAAATCCTTTGAAAGAGAAGGATACTTTGCATGTCTTATAGGGTGACATTAATGTATTAATGTAATGGTTAAAGCAAAATAACTAAAGACTGAATTCTACTTAGAATCAATAAGAAAGGGAAATAATTTCTGGGAGGTGTTGAATGTGACAACATTCATTTTGACATAATCAGCATAACTCTGTTGTGCTGATGGTGTCATAGATGTTTGCATATATCTATGCCCATCAAATTGTACACACTGACTATGTGCAGTTCTTTGCAGTAGATTAATTGTGAATTGATACAAATGTTTAAAAATCACTTAAAGTGGCACATGGTCTAATAGAAGTTCTTTGGAAAAGCCAGCATTTACCTATGAAGAAAATGAAAGATACATTAAAAACCACTCCTTTGGGGTTCTATATATCTGTCACTGTAGATATAATCATGTGTCTTTGTTCACTTTCAGTGAGTTAGTTTCTATTTCCTTTCCTTTTTTACATGAAAGAAATTCAGCGCTTCCTTTGGCAAAAAGAACTTTAAGATCCCAGGCCTGAGCAGATGGAAGAGCTTCCTTATTTTCACTTTTCAATTAAAAAGTAATGTTTATTTTAATATGTAACTAATCAGGCACAACTACAAATTGAAAAAAGGTAGATAATTGCATAAGTATGAAGAATCTCCATAAATGTAACTTAAATCTTTTTTTTTTTTTTTTGGTACTGGAGATTGAACTCAGGAACATTCGACCACTGAGCCACATCCCCAGCCCTATTTTGTGTTTCATGTAGAGACAGGGTCTCACTGAGTTGCTTAGCGCCTCACTGTTGCTGAGGCTGGCTTTGAACTAGCGATTTTCCTGTCTCAGCCTCCCTAAGTGCTGGGATTATAGGCTTGTGCCACCATGCTTGGCTAACTTAAATCTTCAAGACTTCTGAAGGAGTCTTGCAACATTCTAGCTCAGCATGTAAATTTCCAAAATGATGAAAGCACTTGGCAAGGCTCTAAGCCATTTTCTCCCTTAAGTTACTTAAAAGCATCAATGACAAGTTTGTTTTATATAAAATTTGTTCAATAAAACTCCACTTTAACATTTAGAGTGTTTTTACATATAAAAATGGAGGTAGCTTTAAGGCTGGTACTTGATAATTAATTAAGGACATATGTAACTAGTGGGATATCTGGCAATCCCATTGGGGCATGAGTGAGTCTTTGTTGTTGAAGACCATCCTATACCTGGCAGGACTTGTGAATCCTGGCCCCTCATTCACTAGGTTTTATAGCATCTCCCATCATTATGGAATTGTAAATTTCTATAATGTTCCTGGAGAATAAGCACTTCCTCCACTGAGATATCAAATAACTCCTCTCAATCCGAAGGAGATGTAGTGTACCAAGTGTGACTTGAGCCACTCCACTTCCTCCTTCTAACAACTTTGATTCACTCTTTCTACGAGCAGCCAGTTTCATCCAGACTCTCCCACATGCTGCTCCAGAGTTAGCCAATTGTCCCCAGAGAAAACTGAAAAAGTTGTCATTGTAGTTTATGTGTTATTCATATTTAACAGAAAGGGTATATTTAGTATCCTCTTTTGGTATTATGGGGCTAAGCAACCCAACATGTTAGCAGTGAACTTTATAGAGAAAAAATGAACTATGTCTGAATTCTAGCTCTGATCTGAATCAACTATTTGAACAAGTTGCTTCTCTAAGAGCTGGCTCACTTACCTGGTGTGGGGTTGACAAATGCACGTGTTTAGAAAGGCACTCAGCAAGTAGCACATGTATAGTAAATATTAGTTGTTATTGTCATTTGGCTCTGCTCTCTCCTACTGATGACCAGGTAGACATGAACAACTGGATGAACAACTTCTCACCTTCATTAATAATTCACCTGAACGCCTAAGCTCCTCTAGAGTGAAGATCACATCTTTATTAGTCCGCATTATCTCTGTTAGTTGCTGAGTAAGTTCTTACTGTTTGGTCACTGGGTTTAAGGGTCCCATGGTTTTTATTTTGTTTGTGTTGATTTTTTTTAGTTATACATAACATTGTGATTTATTTTGACATAATTATAAAGGCATGAATATAATTTGCTCCAATTCAACCCTCAATATTTCTCCTCTCCTTCCCTTTCTCTTCTGCCTCCTCCCCTGCTCCCTTCCTTATACTCCACTGATTTTTCTGCTATTTACATTTAGTTCATTTAGTTAATTTTTCTTTTCTTTAGTTAGTGACTTGGGGATGTACATATGGTGAGATTCACTGTGGTATATTTAGATATGTACATAGGAAAACTATGTCAGATTTATTCCACTGTTCTTCTCTTATCCCTTCTGGTATATGGAAGTTTGGGGAAGGAAGGAAGGGGGGCAGAGAAAGAAAGGGAGAGGGGGCGGAGAGGAGAGGATCTCATGGTTATTAATAAAAACTCATTGTGACTTAACTTTCAGTAATCTATAACTTTCAGTAATCTATTCTTATAGACCCATTCCTTGCAAAATCCTGTATCTAATGTGAATCCTTCAAAAGTGCCATAGAGATCATATTTCATGCTAAATTTTGATTGGTCCTCATCCTATTATCCGGGAGACATCATCTGATGCCTCTTTGATAACACTCCCACTAAGATAGAAATGAACTGTCTTCTTATTCCAGAGCTCTTCTGGATATCCTGCTTCATAGCCTGGGACTAACTGGGTCCCACCACCCATCCTATCCTTGACCCAATTTCTCCTTTGTAGTCCACAGCCTCATTTCACCACTCTGATGTTACCTAAGCTTCTGATATCCTGTATCTCTTACACTCACTTCTTAGTGTTACGTGATCTATCTTCCAACCCCCACTCATACTCCAACTGCCCAAATTTTAATCTCATTTAATCATATGTTCCAAAGGAACAACTAATGTTGTGTTAATTATGTGTTCCAAAGGAACAAATAATCCATACTTACATGGGAATTTCTTTTTCTTTTTTTTAGTAACTTCATTTTTTGCCAATTATGTTTCATGCTCAGCATTGATAGGAACTTATTGTACTTTCCCAAGGGGCATCATTAAAACAAATAATCCCTGGGGATTAAGATTTAACTGATATCAGGCAAATATTTCTCCTCTGAATTGCTCGTCATAAACAGTCATCCTTGGAGTATTTGAGTTCTTCATTTAGTGCAAAATGCATTAATTAAATGATACTAAAATTAATTAATCTTCTCAGAGTAGCCTGATCAATGTAAATCATTATTAGATATTGATCGACTTGTGTCAGATCCTGAGCCCTTTATACAGACGATGTACTTGCAGGATGGGGTTTCTTGTGCATCTCAATCTTGGCTATGTGTACTGATAACTATTTCTTACTCTGGAGTGTGGGTAAGAGTGTGTTAGGGTTAGAGAAAATCATTGATTATCTACATATATTTGATACAGCAATTCACATCCATTATTCAACCTCTAGAATCAGCTGAGTCATTAGAAATCAAAAAGCTTAGGCACAGAGAGATTTAGTGAAATACACAATCTCACAATCTTGATTCCACAGACCTAGGATTCCAAGCCCAAAATAGGCCTGTTCTCTGATCCTTTGCATGGTGTCTTCTCTGCTTCAGCTCCCTAGCCATTTTCCAGGTCACCCAAGGTCTCCTATGTAGACAGCCCCTTATAGAAACCAGGCCCAGAGGGAGAGTAAAACTGCAGTTTTGAGGACTCTTTTAATTCTTCCCAAGGGAGCTTATCAGGGGAGAAGGGAAGACGGTTGCATAATGGTGGTTAGGAATATGGGGCTCAAAACTCATTCTCCTCTGGCTTCACGTATCCCAAGGGTAAGGAGAGAAATATAAAGATGAATGATGATTTCCTTAATTTCAGAGGAGGAGAGTAAGGAGATTACAGTGAGGAAACCTATGGGATGCAGTCCCCAGAGTCAAAAGAACAAAATATATATTCTACTTGAAAAGGTTAGGATGCTTACTCTGGAGTCTCTTCTTAAGACTCTATAACAGCAAATAACTGTGAACTGAATTGTAGGTGCATTGCAATGATGAACTTTATATTTTGAAAGGTAATTTATTCTGACATGTTATATTAGGGTATTTAGCTTTCATAAAAAGAAAAAAGGGAAAGACTCTACTACTGCTTGATGCAGAGTAGTTTTGGGTTGTACTCCACATGTGATGGGTACTCTCTAAATCCAATCCAACACTGCTTTCTGCTTACATAGAGACAATGACAGTGAGTGTTTTCTGTAATAGGGATTTATGTCTTTTTTCTGATTTTTTTTCATGAATGTAGGCACAGAAGAGGAACAAGAAAAGGAATAAAATAACAATCAAGCAGTTACAAAAGGTAAGGAAAAGATAGAGTCCTGTTTATTTAACTTACTCACCTGAAGAAAAATCCATTATGCTGCTCATTTCCTTAATTGCCCTTTAACCCAAAGTTCCAGAAGCACTGAATGGCTAGGAAACTGTGTTCAATAATTGTTACATCCATTATTATTGATAAGAGATCTGTACATCTTTAGTACAAATATAAACAGCAAATAGTATAATTGATATGAACTTTTTAACCACCAGAATTATCTCAGGAAATCTTACCGTTATTTTTAGAAACTCATAATGTAAAACCCAGATTAATTCTCTTTGGTCTAGAAGATTAACTGCAAAATATCAATAGCATGAGGGAGAATATCACAGAGAAACAGGAAATATATTTTTCAGAATTGAGAAGAGATAGAAGCATATAATTCACACCATGAATGTAAAACAAAATATATTTTGCTAATAATATATATTAATAAATAGGAATTCTAAGAAAGACAATTTTTACCAATAATAAGCACAGTGACTCACCAGAAAATATGACTTTTTAATGTGATTATGTGTATTTTGGGCTATTAATGAAGCTCTAAAAATCATACCACCACATGTCATATGCATTAATGCCCAATCTATTGTTGACAGTAAGTCTAAATGATTAAAACTGTTAAGAAGATGAGATTTACATTAGCTGAGTATAGATTTGGACTTCATAAATCTGACTTTGTGATACTCCACAAGCTAATATTGTGCCTTATGTTTCCATTCTGCAAAAGGAGAGAATAACATTGTCTATAGAATTTTTAAAACATAATATAGAAAAAAAACCCACAGTGCTTGTGAAGTACAAGAAATCATCAAACAAAAAATTTTTAACAACTTTAATACTAGTCATTTTTCACCCATCATTACTTTATTAATATGGCTAGGATATTTTAGCTATTTTATTTTTTACTATTTTTGTTAGATTTATGTTCTCAGGGAAATTTTCTCTTTTGGGAATTAGAGAAACAAAACCTGTAACTTTTTTTTTTACTCCTGGAGATGCTGCTTTTTTACTCCTGGAGAGTTCAAATATCAAGATCATTCTAAGGAAGAGCATCTAGGGTGGGCATTGGTACCAATGAAATGCAGAAATGCATAATGTGATGTTGACAAAGAAAAAATATTTTATTTCATTTTATTTTTGTTGTGTGGGGATAGAACCCAGGACCTTGTGTATACTAGTCCAGTTCTTCACCATTGAACTGCATCCTCAGCCCCAAAGCAAGTATGTTGGCATGAAGAGACCTCTGATGTAGCTCAGGATCCACTACTAAGTAGCCAAGAACCCCTTAACTTGCTGGCCTCATGTAATACAGATCATCTTATTAATACTTTTGGGATATTACTTATCTCCTTTACTGATTGTGGTCAAGCTCAGTTAAGATAAAACGTACAACACTTTGAAAGTGATATGCTGTGGAAAGATGAAGTTTTAGCATGGCTTATGCTATTGAGTATATATCAGTAGAAATTAGGTTGAGCAGAGCATAAGAAGCCACTTTTTGTATGGTAGTGCCTGTACCTATGGAGTCAGCTCCTGCCCACTCTTCCCCCATACCTTGGTTTAGTGGATTCTTTATCTCCAGTATGATCATAGTATTGAGTAATGTTGGTCCCATGTACTGATTTTAGACAGTAGTAAATACTTTCTTTATCTGGCTGATACATGATTTAGTACTCTTTCTTATCTTCTGAGCCAAATTTGATGGCTAACCTGGCACAATTTAATCTACTATTTTAAATCTGAGGTCATGAAAGGGGTTTAGGCTTTGAGTGAAAGAACTGAAGAACAATTTTATTGATAGGTGATATCCAAAAATTTACCTGGAAGATCTGGGCTGGGCATCACTTTTGAGTTTTCTTTTTATTTTTTTTTCTATATCTGGCTTCATTATAACTTTCAAAGAATAAGTCTTACTTTCATTTAAATAACCTGGCATCACATTATTCCCCTAATTTAATATAGTGACTAGAAAGTTTTGTGTATGACTTCTGGTGTTTTCTAATTCTGTTGGTCTGTTAAAATTGCCATTACTGAAATTTATTTTTAACTGATAGATTAAAACATAAAAAATGTGTATTTTAATTGGGTATCTCATAATATATTCATCTGTGTTTACATTGTATAATACTTAAGCCAGTTTAAACATATCTAGCTCTTCAAACATATACATTAGTATGATTAAAATATTCAGAAAATTTTTTTCATATCTTTTTGAGATATACAATAGATGATCATGATCTATATTTGCCTTACCATGCTGTAGGTTCTGTTGTGATCTTGTGAATTTGATCATTAGGGGATTTCATTGTCTCAGATACATGATTGTCATTGTCTTTCATCTTTTTAAATAGGTGAAACCAAATGCCATCAGAGTTAATTAATAACTTTAATTATTTTCATCAGGGATTTTTACTCATTTTTACAACCTGATTTTCTAATTACTGAAGTGATTTATTAAAAATTCTAAAATTTTAACTGACTCCTTTTAGCTTTGCAAATGCTGATTCTGGAAAGTTGGGAGCGACACTGAAACCCTATTGGCTAAGTGGGATATCCTCCATTATCTTCCAGCCATAAAATTTTAGAGCAGTCCCCTCTTTGGCATCAAGCTATTTGCCTTGCTTGGCACTGTTGACTAATAATGCTAATTTTTAATATATGTAATCAATTCTCTTTGTACAGAAAAGGAATATTCAATGATCTAAATTTATTCTATCCTTTTTCCAGAAGTTGTACAGAGTATATTAATTTATCAATTAATTTAATTTAATTACCATAAATAGTAAATACAGTTATCTCTTAATATTGTTTACCACGCTACAGGCAAAGTAGCACATGCCTGTAGTTCTAGCGGGCACTGGAGGCAGAAGGAGGAAGATTGCAAGTTCCAAGCCAGACTTAGCAACTTAGCAAGCCCTGTGCAACTTATGGAGACTCTATTTAAAACTAAAAAAAATATGCTGGGGATGTGACTCAGTTGTTAAGCTCCCCTAGGTTTAATCCCTAGTACTATATATATATATATATATATATATATATCTACTATCAAGATTGTAAGGATTTTTTTACTTGACATCAAGTCTAATACACTTTTTTACTGTGCTTTTTAATTTTTACTCTTCTTTTAGAATTTATATATGCCACTGAAATATATTTACAGATCAGTCATGTATTATTTGTCTGACCAAATGCAGTGTCCCATCTCTCTTGTTGCAGTTCATATAACCAGGCTCATGAAAGAGGTCCAGAGAAGAAATCAAACAGAAGTGACAGAATTTGTCCTCCTGGGACTCTCAGACAATCCCCATCTGCAAGGTGTCCTCTTTGCACTGTTTCTGTCCATCTACTTGGCAACCATGGTGGGTAATCTGGGCATGATTGCATTGATTAAGGTGGAGCCTCACCTCCACACCCCCATGTACTTCTTTCTCAGCAGCCTATCCTATGTCGA
>CM053399.1:13849644-13900347 GCA_028644305.1 Xerus rutilus
TTTGTAGACATTTGCTACTCCTCCAACATCACTCCCAACATGCTGTATGATTTCCTCTCAGAGAAGAAGACCATTTCCTATGCTGGCTGCTTCACTCAGTGTCTCCTCTTCATTGCGCTGGTGATCACTGAGTTTTACCTCCTTGCTTCCATGGCCCTGGATCGCTATGTGGCCATCTGCAGCCCTTTGCATTATAGCACCAGGATGTCCAGGAACATCTGCATTTTGTTGGTCACCTTCCCCTATGTGTCTGGCTTCCTGAATGGGCTGTCTCAGGCACTGCTGACTTTCCACCTCTCCTTCTGTGGCTCCCTGGAGATCAACCACTTCTACTGTGCAGATCCTCCCCTGCTCCTGCTGGCCTGCTCTGACACCCACGTCAAGAAGATGGCCATGTTTGTGGTGGCTGGCTTCACCCTCTCAAGCTCTCTCTCAGTCATTCTTCTTTCCTACCTCTTCATTTTTGCAGCCATCCTGAGAATCCGTTCTGCTGAAGGCAGGCGCAAAGCCTTTTCCACTTGTGGCTCCCACCTGACAACAGTCACCATATTTTATGGGACACTTTTCTGCATGTACTTAAGGCCGCCCTCAGAGAAGTCCGTAGAACAGTCCAAAGTCATTGCGGTTTTCTATGCTTTCTTGAGCCCAATGCTGAACCCGCTGATCTATAGCCTCAGGAACAAGGATGTCATCCGTGCCATGCAAGGGGCGATCAAGGGAAATTTCTTTCAGAAAATGGCACTTTAGGCTTGTATTCATGACTGAGTTTCTGTGATTATAGCGTAAGACATTAAATGGACAAACTACCCCTGGAAGGTGGTGACTTATCTATCATCATGTATTCTCAGTGGCCATTTTTCTTAATTGTTTCTTGAAATTAATATAATCATGATCACTTTTTTTCCAAAAAAACTTAATTTTGAAAATTGAAAATATGTTCCTTAGTAGATAAACTCTGAATATATGTTGTATAGTGTTCAAGGATTCCAAATACTAACTTTACATCTTTAAGTACTTGGAGGCATGTATGATATGTAACTTTTCCTGATGGAGACACTGGCTCTGTCTCTCTGAACCATGTCATCCCTAGAGCCATAGAAGGTTTCAAAGAGTTGTTATATTTTTGTATTTATTTTTTTCAACATTGAAATCATTTTTGCTTTGTTATGTGGTATAAATAAATGGCTTTGATATCCAAATAATTACTTGAATCTTTTGGCAGAAATCTTGAATGGATGGGTCATCTAACCATTTAAGGTTTCTGTTATATTTTTCTAAATCTTACCTTATACTTACCTTGGAAAACATTTACCCCTTCAGTGACACTGGTCATGTTCTTCCTTTTCAAAAATGAATTCTTATCTCTTTCTTTCAGGTTTTCATGCATTTGATTCAACTCAATTTTCAATACAGTCCAGGTTTTTGTTTTTGTTTTTGTTTTTTTCCTTCAGTGCACTATGTCTGAGCTAGGGCTGAATTAGTGTCAAGAGGGTCTATCCATTTCTTTCTGTACAACCAACCATACTGAGACAGCTTTATAAAGAAATACATTCCTCATCCCCTTCAGTTCATTTATTATTAATCAACAAAATGGTTGTATAATAAAATGTATATCAACCTTCATTAAATTGACCAAGATAATTGGTAATTTAGTATTTTGACTGGTTTCAACTCATAGCTGAATAGGAAATTTTATGAGTTCAACTACTGTGTTTATTGTAGAATGTTTAACATTATATAGAAAATAAGCCAGACCTGTATTTTTTGCAAACTTGTGCACCTATTTAATTGGATGAATAAAGCTGGTTCCATCAAAATCTTCTTTCCTAAACAGTCGCAGAAAAAGACTTCCTCTCTTATATTTTCATGTAATTTCCCTTCCCTTTCCCCCACTTATTTTGTTCTGGCTTCCATGTATCTGAGAAAACATTTGGCCTTTGACTTTCTGGGTCTGGTTCATTTCACTTAGCATGATAGGCTCCAGTTCCATTCATTTACCAGCAAATGCCGTAATTTCATTCTTGTAATAAGAAAAGGTGATTGAGGGGGTAGGAGGAGGGATGAGAAAACATCACAGTATATCTGACCTTTATGTATATCCACAAAGTACTAATATAAAATATATAAATGGAAGATCAGTAGAGTAAAGGAAATGGAGAGGGAAGAGGGGAGGGTACTCGGGAGTGAATTGGAGCAAATCATATTCCATGTTTGTGTAATTATGACAAAATGAATCCTAATATTCTATATAACTAAAATGAACTAATAGAAACTTAGAAAAGAAAAACACATTTCTGTGATACTAGAATACAATATTTGAGTTTCAGAGCCATTTGCTGTTGCTGTTGTTGTGGTAGTTATGACTGTAACAGTGGGTCAACAAGGGGAGGCGATCTGCAGAGATAGTGATGAAGCTGAAGAGCCAAGAAAAGAGTGGCAGAAACATTTTTTTAAAATAATAAGTCTCTGAATCTACTTCCATTTTAAGGAGCAGCATCATTTGTTCTGCGATTGACCTTTTATCTTATCACAAACTTCCTTTTATTCATTGAAGAGTTCTTTCCACTTACAGCAACCAGCATGATGCTACATTCAGATTTTAATCATAGCTAAAAAAATATTTTGTAATCACTGCAAAAATACTCTGTATTTTTCTGAAATTACTGTATACTTCTTTTGATAGTGTAGTTTTCTGAGGCTTACAGGAACCCAGTTTAAACTTAAACCATTTCCTAATCCCAGGGTTTAGATTAATTGTAGTCTTCCTTCACATATATTCTTTATTTACTTTTGTGATTTTTTTTGTTCCATTGGGTTGTGTAAAACTTTGGTGAAAGACATATTGAACATCTTCAAAACAGGATAAAACATAAATCATCATGCCTAGATAAATTGTGGGGCTGGGGATGCGCCTCAGGGGTAGAGTACTTGCTTATTGTGTTTGAGATTCTGGGTTAACTTCCAAGCAACACACACATGAAAAGAAAATGTGAGTGACAACTAATCACAGGTCAGTGATCACATTTATGTCATTATTATTTGAATCACCACAAATGAAACAGTGAAAGGATTATTTCCATTTATGACATTCGGAGTGTTAGGCACAGAGAAATTAAATGATTTGCCCAAAGTTACTCAGATATGATGTGGCACTAAAGAAAATGCTCTAATTCCAATTCTCTTTCCCAATTCACCCTTATCCCCCTTAATAAGCTCCAACTGCTGCATAGAAATTTGGAGATGAGGAATTGATGTGGTGCTACTATAGATGAAATTATGCTTATAACAGTGACTGTGATTTGTCTCCTAGCAATAGCTAAATTCTATTTTCCCTAACATTGCAATTTAGCATGATATTTTATGTGCATAATAAGCAGAATTGTTAGTCTATACCATGCAAAAGCAGGGATTTTAACATTTTATTAAATATATATTCCAAATCATAGAAGCACACATGTTCATTATAAAATACTAGGCACTGCGCACATATGTGAAGAAGTCAATTTTATTAGTGAAATGCCTCATCCAATGGGCAGTTTGTTTATATTTTGTTATATTTCATCGTAATAAATTTATATGTGAACTGTTCACGGTGGCATATGTCTGTAATCCCAGCGACTCATGAGGCTGAGGTTTTGCGCATCAAAACCAAGGCCTTGTGCATACTAGGCAAATGCTGCACCACTGAGCCACACCCCCATCTCCTAACACATTTTATCCGTAACTAGATTGCTTCTTAACTCACAAGTGTTACCCCAGGGGCGGGGGTGGGGGGACGTTGAAATAAACAAACAAACGAAAAAACCCATGTGAACACATACTACTGAAAGGTATCTATTCAACAGGAAACAAATACAGAGTTCCCACAGAGAGCATGGTGAGAAACAGTTCTACCTGCTCTCCCTCTTCAGGGTCCCCGGCCGCTAAATGAGTAGGGGGAACGGCAGGGACAGGCCATGGCCTCTGCCCTGGAGACCCCCGAGCTCGCACTGCAACTGCCCACTGGTTGGCCCGGGCGTGAAAGACCAGTGAGCCTCTCCCCATGGCTGGGTCACCTGACGACGGTGGGGGCGACCTGTCGGACCACTATCTGGCGGCTGCAGGGTCTTCTGGCCCAATTCTGTCCATCCCAGCCAGAGCCGCAGCTGAGGACGTGGAGCCCTTGGGTGGCGGCGGGCGTGGCATGTGGAGAAGAATGGAGGAGGCTTGGAGGACACAAGAAGGCGTGTGAACGCCCAAAAGCTGGGCCATGCGTTAGACAGAAGAGCCGGCAGACCCGGGCCCTCCGTGACCGCTTCCTACTGCCTCCTGGAGGCCTCACCTTGTCTGACAAAGCAAAGACCTTACCGGTCCAGGAAGGTGAGCGAAGCCAGGAGGATGACAGGTGGAAGGGTTGGGAGTCTTGCTATTGATGTTCTTTCTACCAGAGAGAGAACCCCCGTAGAGGAACATGCTGCATCTGACCAACTGGGAATGCCCACTTCTCTTGGGGAAGATTTCCTGGCTGTTTGTAGAAGGCCTGTGAATATAATATGGAAAAGCTATTCTCAACTTTCCCCCACCTTTTAAAACGTGTGCTACATCTGGGCATTCTGAATGTAGAGGTTGCCTGACCTATGATAGAATCAGAAAATAACGTCTTGTAAATTCCCATTTGTTTAAAAAATCTGAAATCTCTTCTGGAAGTGACTTTGAAATGGAGTTGCTAGACCACCTCTAGGAGCCACAATTGTCCATGTTCGTTCAGTGGGTTAGAGGACATGGAGAAGAAGACTTTGACCTCGAGAAAAGGAGATCCTGTGCCAGATTGGTTTTATGTAAAACACATTTTTTGTATAATAACCATTGTTTTGTGTGTACATTTTATTCCTCATTATAGTATATATAGTTGAAAATGCTAAGTACCTTTTTGAAATATCTGGATTTTTCTAGATGTTCTAAAGTGCTTGATATTTGTTAAAAGTAAAAGTGATAAAATATGACAGATTTTGTAAATTTCTTTTTGTTAAAATTCTTATGAATTTTTTTTTGTGGGGAGCAATAGCCAACTCCCCGTCCCCCATTTAGTAGTATGGAGTTCTGTGCTGGTTCTCAGGAGCACCATGCCACTGTGCTTACAGGGAGGCAAGAGTGTTCCTTATGTCTATGGGTTTTGTTTTGATTTGCTGTATGCATAGTGTATATTAAAGACAAATGAATCTTTGTAGATATTAAAGAAGTTGCCAGTGCATGACAAATGTAGAATTAGTAAACAAATTTTGTATTTTTTGTGTTAAAATTCCTAGGAAGGATTGTCTTCTGAAATTTTGAGCATTATAGCCCACTGGGACGATGAAGACATTTTCACATTAAAACTTTGTTGCATGTGTGCCGTTGATTCAAGGTTGTCATGTACATAGTGGACAAATTGAATCTTTGCTGTTTCTTTGGCCACATGTCCTCTGACCCTCGTGTTCTTGCCCTTTGCTCTTTTGATTGACCCAGGCAGACGATCCATGAGACCCTCCCAATGTCAAGATCCTTAGTGTTTTCACATCATCAAATTTCTTTTCCATTCAAGATAACATGTTCACAGGTGCTGGGAATCAGGACATGGACTTTTTTAATGAGAGTATTATTCTCATCTCTTTTGGTATGTTTTATGAAACTGTACAACGTAAAGTCTGGTTATCTATCTTATCAACTAGTATTCACTATTGTAGCTCACAAATTTTTTACAGACCACCTATACTTTCTATATTGTTTATCTATAATTTTTTCCCAGAAGCCCATACATAGAGACTTGCTTAAATAAAAGATAAACAAAAAATCATTTAATTCAAAGGTTCTGCATGCATGCACAAACATAGGCACATACACGCTCAACTACTTGTCACACT
The DNA here is from genome assembly GCA_028644305.1 of Xerus rutilus. NCBI lineage: Eukaryota > Metazoa > Chordata > Mammalia > Rodentia > Sciuridae > Xerus > Xerus rutilus. The sequence continues at coordinate 13,855,524 of CM053399.1, forward strand.
GTCATTCAGATGTGGTGAATCCAACTCCATCAACCCAAGCAGGTATACCTGCCAATCACAAATATATAATAAAGCAAGATAAGAAAGTGAATTGATCAGCACTGATCTCCTATTGGTTAGGGGGAGAATATACAATTAACTCCCCTGAACTTTTATGTTGTGCCTGGTGCCTAGGAGTTTCCATGGCATATCCTGTGTGATCTCTAACTGCAAAAAGTGTTTTGGATGACTAGGGGAGATAGGAGATGTAAGATAGAGTCATGAAGTAAGGCACTGTCTATGCATACTCATGAAAGTTAGGGAGGACTTGAAAAGAAATCCATAGAGGTTCTTCACACTATATCTGTAGCAGAGTAGTAGCTCTGACCCAATATCATTATATAGGGATACCCTGTACAGAAAGCATCACAAGTGTATCAATCTCAGGTAAGGCGAGCATCAAACCCCCTGAGGAACTTTAGTATAATACAAGCCATCGAATGTCTCCAAATTCAGAATTGTAAATTCCATTTTACAAATTTAAACCAGACATTGACTAGAGGACCACACTATTTTTTAATGAATCCATTTTGTTTTGAAGGACTATGAACCTATATCTCAATACTTTGCTTAAATCCTAAGACCTTCTAGGTTTAGTGGGTTTTTCATTATGATGATAACCAAAACACATGATTTTAATTGACATAATTCAGAATTTTTACAATTCAGAAAAAGTTGAGAATTTTAATGCCTCCAGTGAAAATTTTCTTGCCTTTTCAAATGTTTGGTTTGATAAATAGAGGGAATAACAAGATCATCATCCTTTTTGCAATTACAAAATATCCTTATAACACAAAATTTTTTGACTTTTGACAAACATGGACTCTCCCCAGCTGCAAAACACTGGGGCTCATTGCAACAAACAACACCCATCCTCAAATCAATGGAGAGGTCCTGACTCTTTGTTAACCCGGGGCAGAGGGTTTGCTTGTGTATTTCCAGATTCAGAACTGCATCCTGTGTGGATACCTGGACGTAATGTCAAACCAGCCACCAACAGCCCAGATGAAACAACTCAAATTAGAAGGTCCTCCGGAGAAGCCACAGTCAAAGAGACGTCAGAAAAAGACATCCAAAGGTCCTCCAGTGACCTGGGGAGGTCTTAAACGTGTTGCCCAACAGGCTCAAGATATGAGCCCAGAACCTAATTCTTCCCCAACTACTTTGTATCTATTAATGTATGCTATTATGATTGTCAATTCTCAATCCCCCTCCAATAGTGATTCCTAAACTTACAAAAACTTGTTACTACTATAATGGCTGGAGTCGCCAAAGATGCCGCTACTCTTACTGTATTTACTACCGTTTCTATTGCCTCTTTATCAATAATAGTTCTATAATTAATTCTCCAATGTCTCAATCAGAGCATCCAAAAACCAAAATATCATCAAAAACTGACTTAAAAGAAAAGGGGGAATATGTAGGAGATCTGGTCACACAAGTGTGGTTCTTGATGCTTGGGCAGATTCTCTACACCTCCACATTCTAGAGGAGGAAAAAAAAGCTGTTTGATTAGTACATACTGGAACTGCAGGCTCTCCCCAAGAAACTCCTCTTATTAAAGGAGGATTTGGAATATAAGCCCAATAAGCATAGGATTCTGCATTAACAATACTTATCTGGCAAGTTGCAATAGCAAACATTGTCAAAAATAAATTAACAGAATTAAGAAATTGACCCACTCTCTGCAGTGTCTTTTCTGCTTCTTGAGTCAACTTTTTCAATTGTCCCCAAGTTGCGGGGGCAGCCGAAGGTGTATATAACAGTTTGAGTATTTCCTGCTGTTTAGAACCTTCATGCCCTTGTGATTCTTGTGGACAGGGTGTTTTGCAAGAAGCTCCCTTACTATGATCTTCTAGAGAACTTTTCAGGGGGCCTCTTCTCTCTCCCCAGACACCTCTTTCTGAGAGATGTTGATGCATCTACTCCTTAACAAAGCCAACAACGTTCGGCACTGTGGTCCCCTTGCATATAAATTACCCATTCCCAAGGAGATCACTCACCTTGCGCAATACAGCCGTCTACCAGGTCCATATGCCCGTCTATCAGGTCCCTTGTTCAGGCGCCAAAATGTTGAGAATTCTGGAACAGGGTGGTCTGATAGGAGGTGTGCGACAGTGCCAACCAACCCCGGAATCTGGCACCGGGAGACAGTGTTCATGACACAGCTCAAAGGTTTATTGGAATACAGAAGCTTATATACATAAGGGTGTCCAACCAGAGGATTACCTAACTGATTTTTTTTAGCCAATTACCTAAAAGGTTATCTTAATTGGCGAGAAGCTGGGGCTGGCTGGCAAGAAGCTGGAGCCAGTAGCAGTCCGGGACTAGGGGAAGCTGGCAAGAAACCAGGCCTGCCAGCAAGGAGTCAAGGTCAGAAGAAGAAAAGTCCAGCCGGACATATCAGTTGGCAAAGAGCTGGGGCCAAGAGGAGAGAAGTTTCTGGGCACATCAGTTGGCAAGGGACTGGGGACAAGTCTTGGTGTTCCAAGACCAGAGAGAGCAGGGTGTTCCCACCTGCTCAGCCTGGCAGCTCTCCCTGTACCACACTTGCGTGACCAGGTCTCCTACAGATAAACTGATGCTATTTCCCTGGAAATCCTCAGGCCTTCCCTCAGGTTACCTACAATGTGGTAAGCCACACCATTACTAGAAAATTGCATAGAGAATATACTTCAGGACATTGTAATGTGTAAGGGTGTTTTGCAATATGAATCCAAATGCATAGACAATAAAACTAAACCTGACAAATGGGACTACATCAAACTGAAAATCCCTGTAGAGCAATGGAAGCAATAAACAGAGCAAAAAAACAACCTATAGGAACATTCCCCATACCTTCAACCCCTCCCTTTCCTCTTTTCCCATTCTGTGCTGATGAGCTGGCAGAGCGTGCCTCATTGGTTGTAACCTCAGGGCCATGATTGGTCCAAGGACTCTATATAAGCTTCTGTACTTCCTGGAATAAATGGGTTCTGCATCTGGCTCTGGCAAACCAGTCTTACCCACCCCTGGAGTCTGGGTGGAGTGACTCTGTGGACCATCACCACAAAACCTCCTCCCATGATACCCCACTTTGTCCTCCTCAAGGACCCATTTTCATCTCTTGGGGCCCTAGCTCATTGAGCAGACCCATGAAACACGACTTCAAACAATAGGATGGGAGAAATATTTGCAAGGTATACTCTGCAAGGGTTAATATCCTGAATATATAGAAAACTCAACCAATAAAGAGAAAAACATGAATAACCCAATAAAAAAGTTGGCTAAAGATCTGCATAGACAGTTTTCAGAAAAAGGCATACAAATGGCCAATAGATACATGCAAAGATGTTCAATGCCATTAATTATTAGGAAAATCAAAATCACAGTAAGATACCACCTCATCCTAGTAAGAATGGTTATTATCAAAAGGACAAACATAATTATAAACTGCTGGTGGGCCTGTGTAGAAAGACTGTTGCCAAACAGTGATGATGGTAATATAAATTAGTTCAGCCTTTGTGGACACCAGTTGGTGACTCCTCACAAAATTAAAAAGAAATGCAATCCAGACATCTTACCACTCATTGTATACACAAGGGAAAGGAAATTAACATTTTGAAAAGACATCTGTACTCCCCTGTATTTTTCTTTTGAAGTGCTAATCACAAAAACCAGGATATGAAAGCTACTGAAATGTCCATCAGCAGTTGAATGGATAGAGAAAATGTAATTACATAATGGAATACAATTCAGCCATAACAAAGCATGGAATCCCATTATTTGTAGCAATATGGTCAGTCCACACTATGAAGGCAGTGCTAAGAGGAAAGTTCATTGAATTAAGCTCATCTATTCAAATAAGTTAAAGTAACAAATCAATGACTTGACACTACATTTCAAAGACCTAGAAAAAGAGGAACAAACTAACATCAAAAGAAGTAGAATACAGGAAATAATTAGAATCAGGAATGAAATCAATGAAATTGAAACAAAGGATACAATTCAAAAAATTGACAAAACAAAAAGCTGGTTCTTAGAAAAAATAAATAAAATTGACAAACCCTTAGCCACCCTAATGAGAAGAAGGAGAGAGAAAATCCAAATTACTAAAATTTGTGATAAAAAAGGAAATGTCATGACAGACTCTGCTGAAATACAGAGGATAATTAGAAATTATTTTGAAAATCTATACTCCAGTAAAATAGAAAACCTTGAAGACACTGACAAATTTCTAGAGACACATGACTTACCCAAATTGAACCAGGAGGACATTCACGACTTCAGCAGATCAATTATAAGCAAGGAAATAGAAGATGCCATCAAGAGCCTTCCAACCAAGAAAAGCCCCAGATCAGACGAATTCTCAGCTGAGTTCTACATGACCTACAAAGAAGAACTAACTCCAACACTCCTTAAATTATCCTATGAAATAGAAAGGGAGAGAACCTTTCCAAACTCATTCTATGAGGCGAGTATCACCATGATACCAAAACCAGGGACATTCTATTAAGTGAACTAAGTGAAATAGTGAAAGATAAACACTGTATGTTATCACTCATAAGAGGAATGTAAAAAAAAAATCGATTTCATAGAGGTTGAAGGTATAACAATGATTACCAGCCTGTGCAGAATATGAGAAGAAAGAAGGTGAAGAAGTCCATCAATGGGTAAATTACATTGATTGATAGGATGTTATGGTTTGGATGTGAGGTGTCCTCCAAAAGCGTATGTGAGATTCAAGAAGGTTCAGAGGAGAAGTGATTGGGTTGTGAGAGTTTTAACCCAATCAGTGAATTAATTGCCTGATAGAGATTGACTGATAACTGAGGTTAAGTAGGGTGTGGCCAGAAGAGATGGGTCACTGGGGGTGTACCTTTGGGGTATATATTTGGTGAGCTATGCTTAGTTTCTCTCTCCTTCCTGATTATCCCATGAGTAGCTTCCTTCTACCACACTGTTCCTCCATGTTGTTCAGCCTCACCTAGAGCACTGAGGAATGGAGCTGGCTATGGATGGACTGAGATTTCTGAAACCTTGAGCCTTCAAATAAACTTTCTTTCCTCTAAAGATGCTCTTGTCAGGTCTTTTAGTCACTGCAGCAAAAAAGCTGACTAAAACATGGGAGGAATATATTCTAGTGCTCTATGGCACAGAAGGGTGAATATAATAAATGAACTATTATACCATTCTAAAATCATGCATTAAATAACTCGAGATAGTGAGATGAGAGAAATTTGAATGTCACTACCAGAAATAAGGGATGAAAATTTAAGGTGATGGATATGCTAATTACCCTAAGTTGACCAATGTTACCAGAGTCAAAATACTACATTCTATCTGATTCATATGTATTATGTGTTGATATGAATAAGTAAAGAGTTTTTTTAAAGCCATATCTATCATCTACTTTCCAAAGGGCTACTTATACAAATCACATTCAAAATCAAGACAACATCATTTCAATGGGATCATTTAAAACAGGAATATGCTTTGGAAAAAATCATACACATGCTGGAAAGAGGCAAAATAAAGGTTTGTATTGCAGCATTGGGCCTCTTATTCCTGGAGTGGCTGGACAGAACTCTTTACTACCCTTCATCCACCTTCCAGCTTAAATCATTAGAGGGCTCTATTACTCTTCTCACTGCTGCCTTCATTATCTCTAATGCTCAATTCTTCCGCTCTTGTAGTGCAGAGAGATAATGCATTAAGAAGCTCAAGGTTTTTTCAAAGTTACTTCCTCAGGTGGCATCTTCTACTCCAAATTACTGGCCAGCAATGATGTTGACTCTAATTATTATTGTTATTATTAGTAGTAGTACTGAGGATTGAATCCACATCCCCAGTCCAACAACACACAACACACAAAGTTGTTAACTGCAATAGCAATGTGGAGATGTCAGAAATTGTTAACAAACTAAATTACTTTACTATAAAAAACAGATATATATAAATTGGAGTAGACAGAGTATAGGAATTTTACTCAATGGAATTCATCAAAGTTTTGATGTCATGTATATTAAAATGAATAAATTTCTAAAACATATATTTGAGTAAAAACCTTAGGTATCAAAAAGAAATTCAAAAAGAGTGCACATTAAATGTCCATTGTATTTACTTTTAAGAATATCTTCCTTGGGGCTGGGATTGTGGCTCAGCGGTAGAGCGCTTGCCTTGCATGCGTGAGGCACTGGGTTCGATCCTCAGCACCACATAAAAATAAAGATATTTGTGACCATCTACAACTAAAACAAATATTTAAAAAAAAAAGAATATCTTCCTTTTTCAGGACACATAGCAACACTTGCAGAGGAGATATCTATGTGGCAAAGGAGAATTGAAAATGGATATGGGAAGTGAGGACTGATATGGAATTAAGGTTTCTTTAACTTTTACTTAACAAAGTTTAAAAATGTTGAGTTACATACATGGTAGGAACACTTTCTGAGATTTTCAGAATTGCTATCAGGGATGATCAAAGAGTTGTCAGTCCACAGACATAAAACCTGGTGTAAGCCATTGCAGGAAATGTCAAATGGTGACATTATGGGTGAATAAATCATGCATCTGATAAATGGTACACTTAAATTGGATATGTGAGTGGTGGCAGATAAAATTAATAACAAAGGAAAGGAGCTGCATCACAGTAAAATAATTCCTCAGTAGGGAAATCAGCAGCACTCTGGATAATCAGTGACACCCATGTGGCACTGGTGCCATTCCCACATGCTTTGAGAATAACCAAGAAACTTTTTTCAAGCCTTCAGGGGCATCCTTTAAAAAGAAGAGTTACTTATCAGTTTTTCTGACTACAGTTAAGTTACCGATCATACATGAGAACAAGAACCCATGTCTCAACGTAGGTGAGTAGTTGCAACTGGTCATCATGATTACCAGATCAGTACCAGTGATTGACACTGGTCTTCAATTTAAACTACAGACCCAATTATAGTCAGCAATGCTAGACATAGTATACTTTGTCATACTCAGTAATCTACTTTCCATTACTATGTTTTCTGGAATAATGAGATGGATTTAACATTATTGTGTTTTTTGAAGGTGGTAAAGGACCCTGTTTATATTTTTTATTATGTTTGCACTATACTTTTCTGATAAATGAATATTCTAAGGAACAATATAGGGTGTTGGTGTTAAGTGCAAGTTCCTCAAATTACAAAGAGCTATCTGATAGGGCTTCCAGTTAGTCAGTACACCAATGTTATTGTTTTCTCTTTTTATCATGCATCAATAGAGTTGCGTATGTGCCATAGCTAAATGTGGTCTGCTTTCATTAATACCATGTAATTAGTCACAGTGTTATTTTCTTCAAGAGCAGCTTCTGAAGAAAAGATCTAAGTATATGATGTTAATTTGATAGATGACTCCAAGAATCATAAATGAGAGAATGGAGACTATCAGACAAAAGAAGGTTAAAGCTAATGACATGTGCAGCGAAGAATGGTGTACAGCCATGAACAACTGAGGTTCACTCATTTAGGATGTTTTGAGAGGTTCTGCTGTACTCTTCCTGGAGTGGTTCCAAGAAAGGGCACGGGAGCTTGGACATTTACTCATTGATTCCTAGAAACTCTTTATTGGTTGAATATTGGTCCTTGTCATTTGTTAAATCTCAAGGATGTTCAGACTGCCCTGAAAGCTCTTTAGGTGCTTTGTCTTCAGGAAAGAAGCAACATACTCAATGTGCAAAACTGCCAAGGTGTCAGAAAAAAGTCCACCATATCTATATGCCATGACAGAAGTGACCCCAAAGTGATCACAGATGAGGAAGCATCAGAACAGTGGAATTTACAGTTGCAAGAGAGGCCAAAGACAAATTCAAATAGTAAACATTTTGACTTAGGCTAGTATACACTGCAGTAACAGGACACCTTCTGTTTCTTCTATCTCTGTATTAAATTTTCAGTTGTTCCTATATGGATGGTGAGGCATAAAACTTGGAACTGTCTCCACAAATTGTTCTAATTTGGTAAACTCGAGTTTAATACCAGTGAAGGTTAGGGAGAGTCACTTACATAATAGTTATAAACCAAATATTTAGGCTTTGATTTCAGTTCTGGAGAACTGGCCATACTTTAGAGAATTCTTAGTTCTAGCCTTGGTGTATGATGTTATTTAAATGCATTAAGAATTTTCTTCCTGATTTGTTTTCACTAAAGGACTAAGGATCCTTGTGTCAGGAAGTGTGTCAAATATCTAATAATTGGTTTTAAAATGAGATGACCAATCTCATGCAAGAAATTATAGGGCTTTAGTAGCTCTCTTCCAGGGACCATATCAGAGACAGTATATATACTCGTTATCATGTAACGCATTTCTTGAATACCTCCCAGTCCCATGCTTGGACATACTCTTTGCTTTTACATAATTATTTAAAGCATTGATCATATCTGTTTTTAACTTTATAGATTACATGTGCCAGGAATGAATTTGGAAAAGTATTTTGGAGGATGGGAAGAAGAGAGTAAGAGGCTGCTCATACCTCTCCACAGGTACCAGTTACATGGCACAGTTACCAAAAAAAACAACAAAAAACAAAAAACAAAAACAAAAAAACATACAATTCAGCCCATGAATTTTTTTCTAGTTTTTTAGAATCTTACATAATGGAATATAATTATATTGAATAATACTGTTTTAAGAAAGCCAGTAAGGTTTACAAATACTTATTTTTAAAAGTTTGAAGACAAAATAATAAAGATGCTAAGCAAAATAAAAATAATTGCCCACATCGTAGAAATGTATTTAACACTTTTGAACTATGTACACTTAAAAATGGTGCAAATAAAAGATATTATGATGTGTATGATGTGTATTTTCCCCCAGTATATAAAAAAAAAACTAACTAATACAGTACAAAAATCTGCAGGGATCATTACAAGCCACATTATCCAGATTTGAGTTTGACTTTGAACTCCGAAGTTTACAGATGGATAACTGCATTTTTTTTTCTGAAGTCACAAAAATTTGGAATTTTTATAGCACCACATGTTTCAGAGTTGAAATTTAAGGAAAATTGATACTGATATTGTTTCATTCACAAATGCCCTTTGCACAATGCAGTTAGTATTTATCTATTGAGACAGCGCTGTGCACCCTTTCTTTGAAATAAGGAATGGAAACCTGAACAGCTCTCATGAGCTGGCTGTGTTGCATGAGATAATGCAGGTGTTTGTTCTTTTCACTTGCAATTTAAAATAATTAATATGTGTACATATTTCTGCTGATGTTTACTCACCCAAAGACTGCTGAGCTGAAAATATTTGTAGAACTATTCATGAGTTTTCCTTCCTAAGTCCCCCCTCTATCATTTTCCCCTCCTTCCTTTTACTATGAGCACAATGTTCTCAATTTGTTCTTCTTTGTAGCTGTTTGTGAAGTTTTACAGAACACTTAAATGAGGTCCCTTGTTGCCATTAGTATAAGCTGCCCCCATGGGCTTCAGTGCCATTCCCCAGTTCCTGGTGTCACCCTGACTCAGGAGTGCACGTTTCCATCAGATAAGGGTCAGACTCCTGGCTGAAGGTCCTTGTTTGTTTTCATCAATGTAGGGGTGGGGAATAGTTTGTGGGAAGGAGACAAATCTAACAACTCGGTTCTTTCTAAAGCACTTCTGGGATTTGGGAAGTTAAAAGACAGTGGATGTTGAGATGAAAAATTTCACCCAACTATGGACGGTTCCGTTCTGTGGATGTAATATTTCTTTAGATTAAAGTCTCAGAATTTGCCATTTTCTTTGTTCAGTTGTTGTTAATGAATGCTTTTCATTTTTCTATGTATTTTGCTAATATGGTGAGTAGAATTTTGAATGGAGAAAATTTAGTATGAAGGTGTGTTCTACCAAATTGATCTGGAATTTCTAATCTGATTTTCTTAAAATTTCATTTTTTATTTAGGGACATGCAGAGATTGTAGTTAAGGGTAAAAAGCTTTTTTAAAATATATTTTTAGTCATAGATGGACACAATAACTTTATTTTATTTATTTATTTTTATGTGATGCTGAGGATTGAACCCAGTGCATCTCAAGTGCCAGGCAAGTGCTTTACACTGAGCCACAACCCCAGCGCCAAGGGTAAAAGAATTTTTAAGTTGTCTTTTGATGTTAAGTTTCTTATCTGTCTCGTACTAATTTTTAAATGGGTTAAACAAACACATAATTTCACCACTGTGTGAAGTCAAATTTACTGCAGAGACCTTTTCTGCTACTCTGTAGCTGTTACCTCTGTCATGCACTACAATCCATTGAAAACATTTTGTTCTGTTTGTTTTGTTTCTCTGTACCCTATTCTGCTCTAATGCCAGCCACACTGTCTTAAGACTCCTTAAAACTCTGGTAGCAAAAGTAACTTTCCAGGCATGTCTTACATACTTTTTATCATTTTCATTTTCTCTATACGTAGTAGAGTCATTGTCAAATCCTACAAAATACATTACTGAGAGTTTGGAAAGGCATCGAATAGATTATTGTGGGCAAAATCTGTTGTAGTGACATGCATGCGGAGCACAATATATCAGACACAGAAGGACAAATAAAACACTTTATTCATTGATGGAAGATAAAATGTACATCTTATAGAAGATGACTGGAACAGTGGTACTAGATACTGGGAAGGATAGGGGTGAGGGACAGGAGGGAATCAGAAAGGGTTTCAAAACGTGGTAAGAGAGGAGGGATGTGGCATGATTTTGTATAGCACAGCAGAGTAAATATTGGTAACAACAACCTAAGATATATTTCACAATGACCAGAAGAGTATGAAGATGATTCATATTCCGGCACATGAAGATGATTAACATTTAAGGAGGTAGAAGTGTTCATTATACTGATTTAATCATTACACATTATACATAGGTCTATCAAATTATCATAATATACATTATAAACATGAACAAACATGTCTTAGTCAATGAAAAGAATTGACATTTTATGACATTGTTGTATAATCCAGGAATATAGCACTTCTACAGATTTATTTGGGATGTCTATAGCTTTTTTCAAAAGTTGTAATTTTTCTCCTTTTTTTTTTTTTTGGTACTGGGGATTGAACTCTGGGCTACTCGACCACTGAGCCACATCCTCAACCCTATTTTGTGTTTTACTTAGAGACAGGGTCTCACTGAGTTGCTTAGTGACTCATCATTATTGAAGCTGGCTTTGAACTCGTGATTATCCTGTCTCAACCTCCCAAAGTCCTGGGATTATAGGCATGTGCCACTGTGCCGGGTATAATTTTCTCCTTTTAAATAAGTCCAGGGCTGGGGTTGTGGCTCAGTGGTAGAGCACTTGCCTAGCATGTGTGAGGCACTGTATTCAATCCTCAGCATCACATAAAAATAAATAAATAAAATAAAGGTATTGTGTCCCTCTACAACTAAAAAAATTCTAAAAAACTTAGTAAGTACACTTTAGTTTTTTTGATACATTCTATCATGATATATTTTATCATGAAATTGCTTTCATGATATATTCTATCATGAAATTGCTTTCTGATTCTAAATGTGTATTGTTTGGAACCATTCTCAATGGCATTATTTATTCATCTATTGGAATATTCATTTTTCTTTATAATTTAATCTAATAACTTGATAAATTATATTTATAAATATCCTAAAATTAAATTTCTTAGCCAAACTTGTGATTAACCCAAGTTGAATGTAGACTTTTATAATTCTTATATATTTCTAAAATGATATTATTTACATGTTAATAATGGCTAGAATACTTACATCTACACTAGTGACATGGTAGTGAGACAGGTCGCCACATAAAACAGGATCTCTTAAGAATAGGGAGTAAAATCTTTCAGCATGAAAAAAGATAACCAAGCCAACTCTCAGTCTATGGACTAGTAGATACACCAGTAAATCATGAGTTAAAAGTGTACCAGACTTCAAAGCAATGGAAATAAGATAACCTAATGCCTAAATAGTTTCCATGTTGGGTTTTAGATGCAGTGATGGGGAAGAGTCATTTTAAATTACTTCATGTCAAAAAATATAGGCCTGCTGGGCATGGGGACCCACACCTAAGTTTTAGCTACTCAGGGAGGCAGAAGCAGGAGGATTGCAAATTCAAGATCAGGCTTGGGAATCAGCAAGATTGTCTCAAAATTAAAAAAAAATAAATTAAGAATTAAAAGGGTTGAGGATGTAGTTCAGTGGTAGAACATCCATGGGTACCAAAAACAAACAAAACAAAGAAACAAACAAATAAAAAAACATACAAAAGAACTTAGGTCTATTTTACTCATAATGTTTTGGAACATTAAAATTTTAACAGGTGATACCTCCTGAAATCCAATGATTTTTGATGATACTTCCCACAACCAGTTAACTTAATGGCCAGAATGGAGAAAGACAATCTTACGGTGCTCAATGAATTCATCTTAATGGGCATCACAGACCACCCTGAGCTGCAGGCTCCCTTCTTTGGGCTGTTTCTCATCATCTTCATGGTTTCACTGCTGGGCAACTTGGGCATGATCATCCTCACCCAGGTGGACTCCAGGCTACAAACACCCATGTACTTTTTTCTCAGACATCTGGCTTTCATTGATCTTGGTTATTCAACAGCTGTGGGACCCAAAATGTTGGTAAATTTTGTAGCTAATCAAAACACAATTCCTTACAATTGGTGTGCTACACAGCTAGCTTTCTTTATCTTGTTCATCATTAGTGAGCTTTTCATTCTCTCAGCAATGGCCTATGACCGCTATGTGGCCATCTGCAACCCTCTGCTCTACACAGTCATCATGTCCAAAAGAGTATGCTGGGTGCTGGTGGCAATCCCATATCTCTACAGCGCCTCTCTCTCTCTGGTAACTACCATAAAAATTTTTATCTCTTCCTTCTGTGGCTACAATGTTATTAGTCATTTCTATTGTGACAGTCTTCCCTTGTTAACTCTGATTTGCTCAAGTACACGAGAGATTGAGTTAATAATATTGATCTTTTCAGCATTTAATTTGGTTTCATCTGTTCTGATAGTCCTTGTCTCCTACATTCTGATCCTCCTGGCCATTCTCAGGATGAACTCTGCAGAGGGAAGGAATAAAGCTTTCTCCACCTGTGGGTCTCACCTGACAGTGGTAGTTGTATTATACGGGACTCTATTCTTCATGTATGTGCAGCCCAAGTCCAGTCACTCCTTTGATACTGACAAGATGGCCTCTTTGTTTTATACCCTGGTCATACCCATGATGAATCCTATGATCTATAGTTTGAGAAATAAAGAGGTAAAAGGTGCCATGCAGAGGATTTGGAAAAATCTATGCAAACTTTCTATTTAAAGTTCAATATAAATGTACATGTATTAAATAAGTTATTGATAACTGTTTACTATATGTAGTAAGTCTTTGAAAGCACTATGCAGAAATGGCTTAGGAAACTAGAAATGTTTTCTTTGTTTTCAACATATAGATGAGTTCATGTTGATTGTCCTTTGGGTATCCACTTCGATTTGTCCTCCAGGTCAGTGCAAATATCTGAAGTTCTTGTCACTGTCGTTCCACAGAGATCTGTCCTGGCATACTGACATACCAATAGTGGCAGCTACTGTATTGTGTTCTGCACATATATACTAAAAAGAATAGTACATTGGCAATAACATCCTTTAAGACACTTTATCTCCCTTGTGTTAAGTGTCATGTCAGATTTCTATTAAGGTATAGTGTCTATCTCTATTATACATACACATATGTGTGTCTGTGCTTATATGTTTGTACACATACACACACACACCTCATAGTGTTTTGTTCAAGAAAGCAAAAATCAAATCATAAGCAATTATTTTCAAAAGAGATAATTTTGTATGTGAGAATCCCAAAGAATATAAAAACAATCTTTAAAGAGGAGTGACTCTGGCAAAATTGTCAATATAAGCTCATCATATAAAAGATTAATAATTTTGCTATGTAATAGAACATAGTGAGCATTAATTTAAAAATACTAGCTACACTAGCAATGAAACTAAAGTATTTCAGAAAAATCTAATGAATGATCCCATGACTTTCATGATATAATGTATAAAAACATCACTATACATTTTTGAAGAGAACTTAAGTGTAGCAACATACTATGTCCATGATTTGGAAGAAATAAATTCTGTAAAGAAGTCAGTTTTTCTTAAAATTTTCTATAGACAATGTAGAAACCATACAAAATTTAACAGTGCTTAAAATACTCAAATAGATGCCACAATTTATTTTGAAACTCAAAGCACCTAGAAGAACCAGGGCAATATCTTGAAAAAGAGAGAATCTGGGGGACTTCCAATAATATATATATCAATACTTAAAACAAAACTATATTATTTTTTAGAAATTGTAATGCTGGTGCACTTATGTACAGATATAATATTAAACAATAATAAAGTTTAGAAGCAGAGACCTTTGTATAATTTTTGTTTTAGTTTAAAACAAAATCACTGGAATTTGGTTTAGAAAAGATTAGACTGCTTAGTATATTGAAGTAGTTCACTTAGATTTCCTATGTAAAACAAAGAAACTTAGTCATTTATGTGTACCTTAAATAACACTTAATTGATGATGAAGTTACTAAGTATTGAGGTAGTGCATGTTAAATAGTAGATTTATCCATCTCACAACACATTTCTGTATATTCCTATATCAAAATATCATTCTGTATATCATAATACATGCAAAGCACTTGTTAGTTTTAAAACTAAACATAAGAAATTAAAATTTAATTGAGAAATAGTATGAATTTAAATACACAATCCAGAACCACACATTTTCCAGAAGAACATGCAAGTAATACCTTCATATCTTTGCCTAAGAAAAGATATCTTAAATATGGTCCAAGATTAATAACATAGAATGTAAATAACACTCTATGAAAACACAGCAATGACAAAACAAAATAATGAATTATATTTATATAAAGATATCAAAGAAAAATGAAGAGGCAACCCAGAGTCAATACATTTCCAACACATACAACTACAAAATGTTGATATTGGTAATTTTGAAATAGAAAAATATACAAAAATCCAATAACCACAAATTTTTAATCTTAAAACCAGCATTAGATATCCAGTTAATATTCAGAGAAAAGAGAAAAATCACCCACAAAAATACTTAACAAAACAGTCTAAAAATGTAACTATATTTAAAAGTCATCAATCATTGTATAAATACTGTCATATCAAAACATTCATCAGAGTGGCTGAAATTCTCAACTCTGGGAGTTTTCTATGTCTTTTTAAAATTTTGCTTCTTCGAAGGAATAAAGAAAAAATTCTTTGTTAGCAGGTGTCATGATAGTCTCTGCATAAAATTCAACAGAATTGAACAACAACTATAAAATCTCCTGGATATAAACAACTATACGGGAAGGTTGCAGGATATAAGGTTAAAATATAATTTTAGTATTTGTGCTGCTGAAGGGAGCACAAGGTTAATATACAAAAATCAGTAGTTTCCTATTTATCAGTAATGAACAAGTCAAATTCAGAATTAAAAACGCAATACCATTTGTATTACCATCCCCTCAAAAACAAATTATTTTGATATGAATTTGGTGATATAAAACAGGACTTATGTGAAAAGAATCTAAAAATTCTGATAAAAAATCAAAGAACTAAGTGAACAGATACTCCATGTCAATATATAGAAAAACACTGTTGTCTTGATATCAGTTCTTTCAAACCTCAAGCTTGGGAGGCTGAGGCAGGAGGATCACAAGTTCAGAGCCAGTTTCTGCAACTTAGGAGGACTTAAGCAACTCAGCGAGATTCTGTCTTAAAATAGAATATAAATAGGGCTGGATATGTGGCTTGTGGTTAAGAAACCTGGGGTTCAATCCTTGGTACTGAAAATAAAAAGAACAGAAGAGCAGTTGTACATATTTTTGTGTGAGAATGAGGTAGCCATTCATAGTGGAAAGGAAAATAAAGGATTCTTCTGAATCTGAAAATGTTTCATTGTTATTGTTTTTGTTGCTGCTGTTTTATCTGGGATTATTTTACTTAGATTTTTAAGTTTGTAAAAATTTATTTATGGAATTTGCATTTGTTTACATGTGCAGTCTATTTGGTAATAAATTTTGAATACCACAAAACAAATAACAACAGCTAAGCATGTATGTTATTTTTTTTCCTGTGATTTTTTTAAGACACTGCAATTATCTGTGTTTAAACATGTCTCCATTGTGTCCTCAGTCATTAAACTACAAAACATAGTACTTAAAAAGGACTGTCAACAAGTCCTGAAGGTGCAGGGCTTTCACTACAGAGCTCCAGGTTGCAGTAGAGACATAATCTGGAGGAGTTGTGGAGAAGGATCTAATATAACTTCAATGACATGGGAATACCAACGCACACTTTGTAATTAGTAGATATGCCATTGGTTTTGTTTGAAGCTTTCCAATTCTCAGGAATCAGTAATAAATTACATAGCCTCTCTTCAGGAAGAGTCTCAAAGATGCAAAAATATTCCACAAATTATTGAGCTATGTTAGGAATACATGGGGAGCCTGGAAGCATCCTTCTTGGAGGTGAGTAGATAACTTCTTTCTGCTACTCACCCTTAGTCCCAATAACTCTTCATTGATGTAGCCATAACTTTAGCAGTCGGTTTTGATAACCACAGTTTCTGGGATAGTACAGGATTTCAACCATCTACATTATATTGTTTGGTAAATGTTTGGTATTTATAGCTAAGTAGTTATTTGATATTCTGTAAATAGTAACACCAGAAACCAAAAATGAACTTCTGATAGTATTTAAGAAATAGGGCAGACAGTGTTTAAGAAATTCCAAACCTCAATTTCCTAAGATTTTATTTTCTTTCACTTAGATCCTCAACCAAGATGTCAAATATAATATTGTCATTTGCAATTAAATGTATTTATTACTAGAATTTCCCAGTTGCCTCTTAATCAAAAGAACTATATCAATATTTTCTTATACTTGCATTTTCTGTTTCAAATATGCCATGTATATCACAGAGTTACTGATATCATTGAAAGGATCAATGTCATTTGCAAGGTGCCGCTCTCAGTTGTAGGTGAAGCCAAAGCAAGATACGAAAACACCAATGATTCTACACAGAACCTCCATCATACCATCACATCTGATTTTCTAAAATAACATCCAATTGATCCTGGAATGAAGAAATGCCTGTCTAATGGATCAGTCTTTTCAAAATTACAAAGTAGGAAAATGTATTCTGGTTATTACCAAGATGTCTTTTCCACATTTTGGGGGGGCTACTGGAGATTGAACTCAGGGGTACTAGACCACTGAGCCACATCCCCAGCCCTATTTTGCATTTTATTTAGAGACAGGGTCTCACTGAATTGCTTAGCACCTCACCATTACTGAGCCTGACTTTGAACTCTCAGTCCTCCTGTCTCAGCCTCCCAAAGTGCTGGGATTACAAGAATGTGCCACCACATCCAACTCCACTTTTTATATTTAGTGGCTTCTTATAAAAATATTTTCCCTCTCCTTTTTGATGACCACATTTTCATTTTTTATTTCATAATACATTTATTGTCAATTATTTTTCTGTTAAAACTCGTATTTGGTAGCATGCAGGAGGCCAATATGGCTCTGAAATGAGTGGACTCCTTTAACACTCTACACTGCCTAATTTTATAATAAAGATTTTGGGAGTGGGGGAACAATTTAAAATGCCAGAACAAGCCATCTTCAGCAATTAAATAAAATAATTTAAATGTAAATAAAATTATGTAAAATAATTCTGTGCAAACGGTTAACATGGTTAGAGAAATAGCTGTTTTTCTTCTTCTTCTTTTTTTTTTTTACAATCATGGAAACTAGTATTTATTAGCATGGATTTAAAAAACATCTGCTTTTTAAACTCTCAATTTTTCAGTTGGGGATGGTTTATAATAGTCATATAAACCATATGCTTTTCATAGTCATATGCTTTTAATAGTCATTAAAGTATGTGTCTAAAGGCATTGTTACTTGAAAATTAATTTAGAGTGCCTTTATAGGCCAAGAATGTGACTATAATAAACAGGAAAGGACACTGGAGAGACATTGTTTCATAAGCCTTAATTGATGTGACATATTGATATGTGGCTGTTTACTTTCATAAATTTCTCACTGAATTAGAAGAAGATATATTCTATGGTTGTATAATTATGTCAAAATGGATTCTACTGCTGTCTCTAACTAAAAAGAACCAATAAAAATTGACTATGAAAAAAATATATATTAAATTTTTCCATGAAGTCACTCAAAGAATGGCCAGCCTTTTGTAATTTCAAAATGGATCAATTCACATTTTATTAGATGAGATAAATAAATTAATGAAGCAAAAAATCTTTTATTTTAAATTAGTTGAAGACATATTTTAACATTAACAATAATCATAATACATATTACTCAATGATTTTAAAAAAAATGTTTTTAGTTGTTGATGGACCTTTATTTTATTTATTTATATGCAGTGCTGAGAATTGAACCCAGTGCTTCACACATGCTAGGCAAGCACTCTACCACTGAACTACAACTCCAGCACTTACTCAATGATTTTTAAATGTTAAAATCCAATGTACACAGACAAAATATATTTATGATTAACTTATCGTGAAGTGTGCTACCAAGTTTGATAGTATGAAAGTAATGTAAGCAGTAGTATCAATTCAAAAAGGTATTTTTAATTTGAGAAAAATATGTATAATATAGACTTCAACATTTTAATCATTTTAAAGTTTACAGTTCAGTGCTAAAATGTGCTATTGGGTTTGATTTTCTGTCATTTAACTGAGGACTTTTCAGTGACATTTATAAGTAATGTGCATTTGTAGCTCTCCTGTCTTATGATGGCTCTGTTAGTCATTGTTCAATATCAGGATGGTGAAGGCTTCAGAGAATGATCAAAGCTATGTCCAATTATTCTTTATGATCTAGAAGCAGTGCAGAAACATGTTTTATTTATCTTCTAAATGTTTTATCAAATTTATTTCAGTTACATTTTTCTTGTTTCTATATAACTTGTGTAGCCCATAAGATGGAAGTCATATCTAAAGTGCTGATATATTCAGGACAAATACATCTGCTAAGATTACTTCACAAGATGCAGTGGAACTCACACCTTACCCCATCAGGCTGTTCATTATTAGTGATACTAAGTTAATCCTCAGATAACATGCAAGGGATAGATCTCCTTAAAGATATGGTTTCTAATGAATAGGTCACACACACACACACACACACACACACACACACACTCACACATGAACTTAAGTTCCACTAGGCACAGAAAGACAAATGTAACTTTTCATTTGTGGATCTCATATAAGTAGAGAACTGTTGTCACTAGAAGCAAGGAAGGATAGAGGTCAGCGGGTACAGAGAGTAATGACACGAGTACAAAAATGTGGATAGGAGGAAGTAGTTCTGGTGTTCTGTAGCACAGAGGGTAAGTAGTAAACAACAACTGATTATGTATTTCAAAATAACTAGAAGAGTCTAAAGGTCTTCACACATGAGAAAGGATAAATATTTGAAGAGATGAAAATGCTAATTACTGTGAATTGATTACTACACATTTTGTACGTCTCAAAATATCATATTGTGCTCCAAGAATATGTTCAAATAAAAAAGCAAAAATAAGTGTTCAAATAAAAAAGCAAAAATAAGTGATAAATATTTGAAGAGATGAAAATGCTAATTACTGTGAATTGATTACTACACATTTTGTACGTCTCAAAATATCATATTGTGCTCCAAGAATATGTTCAAATAAAAAAGCAAAAATAAGTGATAGGTGAGATAAGAGTTGGGCACAGCACGAATACCATTTTCTAAATAAAAATGTCCCCTGGATAATAAAATTTTTCAGTGAATTTCAGGCTATTTTCGCAGTTACTTCTTGACCTTAGTTTGTATCATATTAACAATGAACAATGTTCTGGTATTTTAGAGAATAATGCACAATTATTTTGTCTGTAGTGTGATGTTCTCGATTAACATTTTTTCATTTTCTCAACATTCAAGATTTCATAAAAATCCTTAAGTAGGCAAAATGGAACCATGATCTACAATTTCAGGAATAAAGAAGTGAAAAATGCCCTACAGAGAACCTGGAAAATGTGTGCACATATTTTCTTTAAAATTTAATATTATAGGGTATATTAACAAAAATTATGTAATAGCCAATATACACTTTAACTTGCATTGCATTAAACTTGTTCTTATACCTGTATGGAATGGTCAAGAATATTCTATGCATTTGGCATAGAATAAAGTATTAATAATTTTCAAACCAAAAGTTTTCTCTAGTAGATGATTAATCCCTGGTTATACTTCAGACATTAGTTTGTATTTAGTTTCAACTCCAGCTTAGGTATCATTCCCACTAATTCTCAAGATAGCCAAAATTCTTCTTTCTTTGGGGTAAATTTTATATTAAAGTCAAAGGCTTTGTTTTTTCCATTCACTATTTTGTATGTAGTGCTTATCACACACAAAAATACCTGATGGATATTATATACAAAGATCCATGTGCTCAGGAAGCATGCATTGTTTAACAATCAAAATCCTTCTCTTTATGAAGCTAAGAGAACATGGAATGGGGAGTGACTGATAAAGTATTTTAGATGGTACTGACCAAAATGAAAATAGAATTGAGAAGTAGCTAGTACAGGACTTACATTATTAATTAAGATTTTCAGGGAAGCCCTTTGAGCTGTTGACTTTCAAACTAAGTGTTGAGCTGAGTGGGTTATACAGAGAGCTAAGGGAAGACTACAGGGCGAGAGCATTATTAAGACAAAAATTTCTAAACACTGAATTGATCGTTTCATTCAGGAACATCAGCAAAAAGGTGACTGGAGTTTAAAATATGATTAAGAAATGGTAAAAAAATGATAGATGTATGACGTAGAACTGACCAAGAGATGCCATCTAGGGTATTGTAAAAATTGTCTTTTTTTTTCTGGTGGAAAAGATAAACATTGTAGAAATTTTAGCTATTTTAGCAATCTAACTTTGGTTGATGACTAGCTGTAACTGGTATTAAATAACAGATCATGGAATGCTGCAGATTGAAAGTAGAAAATCCTGTGGGGATTTAACTACAACAGATTCAGAAGTGGACACAGACTTAGGCCAGGGTTGGAACAGGAATGAAAAGGCTGAGAATCTTGACATAAGAAAAATACAAAATAAAAAACTCAATAACATTTCTAACATTGATGTGGATGTGAGAGTCTTAGCAAAGGAGAGTATCTTTACAAGAATGAAAAGAATATTTTCACAGTGCACCTTAATATATGTTGAATATTTTTTTTTCTGCTACCAATCAATATTCAGAAATGGAGACTGGGTTTAACTACCCATTAAAACAAGAAAATCGAAACCAAGACCGAAACAAAACAAAACAAATGGACAGCATATATGATACATTTATTTTCAAAAACTGACACCAGGCAATAAAAGGCAGTTTCTCTAAATGATAAAAAACAAATGAAGTGAGTCCTGTGATATTCTCACCTTCTGGTTTAAGAATGTCTAAGGGATGCCTAGAAAAATATTAGGTGAAGATGCAAAGGGGAGACCCTGATGGGAACAAGCCAGATAGAGTTTGAAAATAAAAATGCATCGAGCATCAGAGAGAGAGAGAGGAAAAGGGCATCTCAATATGGGGATAATCATCCTCAATTATTCAACAGACGACTGACTATCACATGCATCTAAACATTGAATAGAGCAGTGTCCAACACTCATAGGCAATACATCAGAGGAATTAGGTATAGCACTCAAAAAGATTTACTCCATTAGAATAGAATAATTTGCCCTAGAATAATCACTCCCCTAGACTCATTTAAGAAATCATAAAAGCAATATCTAAAAGGATTAACTTGTTTCCAACTGACTGCATCCCACAACAAAGGTCAATAATATTTATAAAATACAGAATTAAACCACAAAGTACAGGACACATTTAATTATTTTCAAGCATATGAAGAATCTAGAAAATATAAAGCATGCTGAGCATAATAATCAATCAGAATTGAACAAGGGAGCTTGGGATGCAGCTCAATACAGAGCAATTGCCTAGATTGCATTAAGCCCTCACTAACACACACACACAAACACACACACACACACACACACACACACACACACATGACCAAGAACTGATATACATTACTACTATGAAACAAATGTATTAAATTTTTATGACATTTTATTCTTCAAAAAATATTAAGTAGAGAAACATAGGATATTTGACAATAGAAATTGAACTGCTAGGGATAATGTAGAATGCACAAGAAGAAAAATATATAATGGTGCATTCACAGCAGCTTAAACACTGTAGAAGAAAGCATAAGCAAATGTGTTGATATAAAGATGAAAATTTCAAAATGAAGCTCAGAGAGCTAAAGCAATGGGAAAAAACAAAGATAGGGAGAAACAATATGCTAGTTGACAACCGCAAGCAGCTAAGCACGCTCGTAATTTACTTTCCTAAGAAGAGAATTAAAATGATTTAACATGATTATAGGTGACAATTTAACAAATGTTAAAAATATGCATATTTGAAAGTATTACAAAGAATTCCACTTATATAGATATATTCCACTTTAAATATTATAATGTATATAATACATATTATATAGAATAATTCATATTATATATATATATATACATAAAATACATCAATTCAAAAAATAAGTAAATAGAAGGAAGACCAATAGAGTTGAGGAAGGAAATTGAGAGAGGGCAGAGAGGAGGCAAAGGGAAAGCATTGGGGATTTAAATGGAGTGAATTATAGTCTATGCATATATAAATATGTCAAAATGAACCCAGTATTATTATTTCAGTATCTATTTGACTCTTTATATTGAGTAGGGTTTGTTATATGTATGTAGGTACAACAATATTTGGGCCATACACATTTTCATTCATGATATATTTGGATGGTTCTCAAGTAGTATAAAGTGATCTTCTAGGTCTCTTCTGATTAATTTTGGCTTGAAATATTCACTTATCAATACTATTGTCTCAGGATTAGGATTCCATCAAATTAATTTGAAAAAATCCATCGTATTAAAAATGCTGGAGAAACTAGGGATACAGGGAACTTGCCTCAACATTATAAAAGCTATATATGACAAATTCAATGCCTAAAGCATACTCAATGGAGATAAGCTGAAAGCCAGAAAAGTCAAAGTCAAAGTTCTCTGTTCATTGATGACACAATCCTATACAAATAAGACCCCAAAATTCTACCAAAAGATTTCTAGAGTTGGTAAACAAATTCAGAAAAGTAAAAAGATACAAGATCAACACAAATAAATCTACTGCTTTCCTATGCTGCAATAATAAATATGCTAAGAAAGGAGTCAGGAAAACTATCCCATTCATAATAAGCTCAAAGGGAAAAAAACAAACAAACTTGGGAATAAATCCAATCAAGGAATAAATGACTTCTACAATGAAAACTATAGAACACTAAAGAAAGAAATTGAGGTAGACCTTAGTAGATAGAAAAACCTCTCCTCTTCTTGGATAGGTAGAAATAATGTTGCCCAAAAGGGCCTTACTACCAAAAGAACTATACAGATTCAATGCTATCCTCAACCAAATATTGAAGAAATTCTTCACAGAACTACAAAAAAAAATCAAAATTAATTTAGAAGAATAAAAGACCCAGAATAACCAAAACTATCCAGAGCAAGAAGAGTAAGGCAAAAGGTTTGACAATACTTGATCTCAAGTTAAGCTACAGAACCATAGTAACAAAAAGAATATGGTAAGGGCACCAAAAAAGACATGAAGATCAATGACATAGAAAGAAGACCCAGAAACAAATCCATAAATACAGTCATCTGATACTCTACAAAGGAGCCAAAACTCTACTTTGGAGAAAAGATAACATTCTTAACCAATGTTGCTGAAAAAGCTGGATGTTCATATGTAAATAGATCCCTAACTTTCACCCTGAACAAAAGTCAACTCAGTGGAAATATTTGCATTTTATAGCCCACTCAGAGACTTTAAAAATGTTTTTTATTTATTCTAATCAGTTATATATGATAGCAGAATGCATTTTGGTTCATTGCACACTAATGGAGCACAAGTTTTCATTTCTCTGTTTGTACACAATGTAGACTTTTGAGAGCCCTGTTTCCTTTTGTACCAGGATCAATACTATTTTTTTCCCTTTTTTAAAGTAGGAATTCATTTGGGCTCACGTTTTTAAGTAACTATAAATAACAAATACATACTGTGTATTTCAAAAATTTTGAGAAAAACATTTTGAGAATTTTCACCACATAAAACTGATAAATGTTTGAGGAGTTATGTTCAACTTGATTTCAACATTATGCAATGTATATATTATATGGTGACATTAATAATGTACACCTTTTTATGGTTTGGATACCAGTTAAAATAAAGGGAAAAAATTATTGTTCCAAACAGTTTTGGTTTCACTTCTGGTGCTTTACCTTGTTTCCTCAGCTGCACCTTTGGCCTCATAGGGAAGACCCTAAGAAAGGTTAGTAGAATATATGACTCAGGCCTGGTTTAGAGATTCTCCTACCCACCTGAAAGTGGGCAACTATAGTACTGCATCATCTTTCTATAACATTCCTAAAGGACAGTTGTGAAGTAGAATCTTCTCAGCATGAAAAACCTTAGGTAGTGCCTTTTTTCCTGGAAGTAGAAATGGACAGATATTTTAGTATATGTCAACTCATGGGTGGTAGCCAATGATTTTTCCTGGAGGATAAAATACATGGAAATAATCTGACTTGTAAATTGTAAACAAAGCAATATAGGCAAGAAACACAGGGATATAACTCTCCAAAATGGTAAAAATAAGAAGATACTGGTGTCCCTTGTGAATACATAACAAAAGTTGAACTAAGCAGAAGAGGATTTTGATAATCAAGTCTTTGGCATGACTTTCTCCATGAATGTCAATCATCCTTGTTCCCCAGGAAAGAGGGTTCATGAACATAGGAGTGTTTTATGTCTCAATATCATAAAGAGTCAGTCATAGTACTAGGTAGATGGAAAAATCTTAAACATCTGAGGCACTGTTCTCCAGGAGAATAAATATGCTCTGAACCAACCTCAATATATGGTGCTTTTTTTTTTGAGTAGCCAGAAACCAGAGGTCCAGGATTCAAGTGATGGGACACTAATTATTATCCCTTCTGATATAGTAGAAAGATGTTTGGTTCATATTCCTATGATTTTATGCTTTAGTAATTGAGAAGACTTGTATCCAGAGGAAGGAATGCTTTCACTAGGAGACACAGCAATTATTCCAGTGAATTGGATCCTATGACTGTCATTTGACCACTTTGGGCTACTCATAACTTGGAATGCACAGGCAAAGGAGAAAGTTACAAGGATGCTGGGGTGATTATTCCTGACTTCTAAGGAGAAAATGGACTGAAGAAATGAAGCTAAAAACAATTGTGAAAAGGAAAACATGCCCAAAGGCTTCTCTTCATATTACAATGCCTTTGGTAATATAGGCACATATTAAAGTCAAAATTCCAACACCTTAATGTGGAGAACTACTAGTGTTCCAGAACTTGCATAAGTGAAGGCTTGTATAACTCCAGCAGAGAGGACTCACCACCAGTTGAGGCATTTGTGGAAGAAAAAAGGTAATACGGAATGGGTAACAGAAGGTAGTTATAATACCAGATACTGTACATGATCAGTTATAGCAATAAGGGCTATAATTTTCATGAGTATTTCCTCCTTATCTTGTTATGAATATGTGTGTATTAGCACATACATACACATATTTTTGAGGCAAGTATCTTTGTTTTTTTTTTTAATTTTTTTTTCAGTTTTAGATGGACACAAATATCTTTATTTTTTTATGTGGTGCTGAGGATCGAACCCAGTGCCTCACGCATGCGAGGCAAGCGCTCTACCACTGAGCCACCACCCCAGCCCCAATATCTTTGTTTTCATTCATTTTATATCCCATTATCATTCAACAAAAGAAGAATTGCCTTTAAATCACTATTTAAGTAATGTTATCTTTATATTATTGTATATTAAGTATGGAATACAGGTGGAAAACCAATATCACGAAGGATATTACCTCATCTTCTGAGAAAGAAATTCATGTGTTTTGAGTTTTTGTAGGATAGTTAAATCCTCTTAGGCAGAATTAGTATATTGGCATTGCCTTTATTTGGAGATAAAGTATGTTTTAAGGAGTTGTATATGGGAACCAAGTTGATGTGATGGTTAATTTTATGTATTGACTTGACTTGGCAAATGAATGCCCAGAGAGCTAATAAAATTATGTCTGAGTGTGTCTGTGAGGAGGTGTTTCTAGAAGATATTAACATTTGAATTTTTAGACTGTTAAAAGTAGATAGACCTCTCTAATGGGAATGGGCATCCATTCAACCCACTGAGACCCTGAGTAGAGCAAACAGAGGAAAGGACAACTTTCTCTCTGCTTGAGCTGGGACATATATCATCTCCTACCATCAGCTATCCCTTCCTCCTGCCCTGCAGATTCTCATGACATTAGTCTCAGACTGGAACTGCTAGCATTGACTCCCTCATTCCCAAGTTTCAGGTTTGACTGGAACCGGACACATGTTTTTCTGTGCCTCTAACTTGCAGACAGTGACTCATGGGATTTCTCAACCTCCATAATTGTGTGAGCTATTCCCTCATTAGGACTTCTGTCTCTCTATGCACGTGGGTTCTGTTTTTCTAAAACACCCTCACTGATGCACCTGTGAATAAAATGTCCATGGCAATTAGTGAACGAGTTCTAGGAATTCTATTAAGCTCTCAAATAATTTAGGGATAATCAGCAAATTGTTTTGTCATTTCTTCAGGGCATCTCAAATCTCAAAAGGTTAAAATAAAACTATAAATTTTTCTCACTAAGTCATGTAAGAAACATATGACACAGGCAAGATAGAGATATCATTACAGGTAAAAAACAAAATGTTTCATGTGATGCCATGTTTTTGAGATATCCACAGGTTTTCAGTAACATTTGCAAATTTTAACTTTAATTTGATGGTAAAACCATAGAAAATATTTTTATTTCTCATTGTATACTCTGTGCTTTCCACCATTCAATAATGCCTTAGCAGAAATAAGTCCTTTCCTTTTCTCCTATATTAATATTTTCATGTTATCATGAGGGTTGATGAGCTAAATGTTCCTAAGCATCCTTGAAAAATCATCATGGTACTACTTAAGAATCTTTAAATTTTATTTGAATAATTTTGTCTCTAACAGAGGACAAAACTGAGACCAAATGAAACATAGCTAAGGTGTTTTGTTTCACTTTATTTTTTTAAGTTCTGGTTTATAAAACTGAAGGGATTCAGTCTCTCATTTCGATATCCATTCCAATAGTTATTAGTCACTCTAGAATTTTCTTTGTGAGATTTTTCAAATAGTTTAGTATTTAATGATTATTTAAATAGATGTGTAGGTCTGATTCTGCCTTCACATAATGAATAATATAGAGGGAGCTTCTATCCCTCATTCAGCTATGAAACACACTTCTGGAAGGAGTCTTTTAAGTATCTGATTTTATGTTGATGGACAATACTCAGAATGTTCTGGAATTTGCAGAGCAATGTGACAGAAAATAAATGGAATATTTTAAAATATAATTTTAAAAGCAGCAGTGATCAGTAATCAAGGGAGATGATAATATATGAAAAAGCAGTTTGTTTCATTTCATAGAATTCCAAAAATGTTAAGGAAAATCACTTTGTTTCATTATTTTGTAGAAAAACTATGTTCTTACCATGTGTAATTTATTGTTTTTTTAACTTCCCATGCTTGCAAAACCAACCAAAGAAAAACAAGTAAAACTTATAAGTTATTTTGTTGTATGTACTACAGATATTTCTCTAATAATATCATCTGACTCACATTTCCAGATTTTTTTCTTTTCTTTTTCTTTTTCTTTAGGGTAGTGCTGGTAATAAAACCCAGGGCCTCACATATGCTAGGCAAATACTTTACCACTGGGCCATGTTCCCTAGATTTCTAATATAGGAAAGGTGTATGAATTAAATGTGGGTAGGATAGTTAGAGGTCTTAATATTATAGGAAATATTTTAATTGATTTAGTACAATTACATGTAATGAGCTCTTTATTTAATGTGATAAAGTTGTGAATTAGTTTTGCTTATAGTTAACTATGAGATTTCTCCTACTGCAATTTTCATTTTAATAAGTATAATTTCTATTTCTTTCTCTAGTATCTTTTTTCTCTTTGGGATTATTTATACATTGATTCATTTAATTTCCATTTCTTCCTTTCAAAAATCTTATATATATATGTGTGTGTGTGTTTGTGTATACATATATACATACATATGTATACATATAAGCACACACACATATATATATAAACATGTATTTACACATGTATTTGTATAAGTTCATGTGTACAAACATATATATGTGTGCATATATATATGTGTATAAATAAGAAGTTTTAGGTGAGCTATTTTACTTGTCCAAATATAACTTCATATATACTCTAAATATTTATTATATATGTTCTGATATGTTTTTTCTTATAAAGTCAAGTCGTCTACACTGTGATCTGTTTTCTTATTCAGACACTTATCTGATAACTATCAAGCATATTTACACTGTAAAAGTTGCAGATTTAAAGGCTTTCAAAGACCTGTCTTGTAGGAGAAGTTTCTATGCATTTTTGCAACACATGGTTGATAATATTTATATTATCAAATGAAATATCACATCTTATCATAGATAATGCATAAGTGTCACTGAAATAGCAATTATATAATTGACAAATACAAAACAATAAACAGTATACCTTTATGTATATCCTAATGCACTTATTTAAAAAATCATTAATGATTCAAAAATAATTACTAATTTAAATTTAAATTATTAAAATAAATTTAATCAAATTTGTAGTCAATAACTAAATCCCTACAAAAATTCATTTTTGCCAATATTATTTACCAATTTGTATTTGATGTATTAAGCACTGAGTAAAGGGATCATTACACTGAAAAAACAGTACAAAGAGAATCAATATAATCAACTCAAAGTTTAATTTTGTGTCAACTTTTAAAATATATTTATATATCTCTATTTACTTCTAACTATTTATCCATTTACTTATCTATCTTATTGGGGTTTCTCAACATTAGTCTTAATGATATTTTGGGCTGAATATTAGATATAGTGAAATGTTTACCATTTTAACTTTCCTCTAACCATTGGGTACCCACTGCAGCCCACCACAGAGGTGTGACAAGGCATACGCCAAATGTATACATACATATTGGAAATGAAATCAGGCC
The DNA here is from genome assembly GCA_028644305.1 of Xerus rutilus. Lineage (NCBI taxonomy): Eukaryota > Metazoa > Chordata > Mammalia > Rodentia > Sciuridae > Xerus > Xerus rutilus. Next base: position 13,884,885 of record CM053399.1, read on the forward strand.
AAACAAAACTACCAGTCTGTCTGTGGGTATCTATAGTACTTCTTAGACAGATTTTTCTATTTGTAAAAATGTGCTTATTTTCAAATATCATAAATTGGGGAGTTTGGACATATCTCATTTACACAAGCTTACCTACCAAAAAATCTCCCAGGCCATAACTCTGAAGAGCTTTTGACTGTGCTGATGTCTGTATCCAAATAGGTTTTGTAATAATCCTCGATGGAAAAAAACAATCTCACGGTGGTGCATGAGTTCATTCTGATGGGCATCACATCACGTCCTGAGCTGCAGGCTCCCCTGTTTGGGCTGTTCCTCATCATCTTTGTGGTCACAGTGCTGGGCAACTTAGGCATGATCATCCTCACCAAGGTGGACCACAGCCTGTACACACCCATGTACTTTTTTCTCAGACACCTGGCTCTCACTGACCTTGGCTATTCTACAGTTGTGGGCCCCAAAATGTTAGTAAATTTTGTTGTGGATAAGAATACGATATCCCACTTTTTGTGTGCTGCACAGCTAGCTTGCTTTCTTGTGTTCATCATTTGTGAACTTTTTATTCTGTCTGCAATGGCCTATGATCGCTATGTGGCCATCTGCAACCCACTGCTCTACACTGTCATTATGTCACAAAGACTATGTCAAGTGCTGATAGCAGTTCCTTATCTCTATAGTATATTTATTTCTCTCTTAATCACCATAAAAATTTTTAATTTACCCTTTTGTGACAACAGGATTAAAAGTCATTTCTGTGACAGTCTCCCCTTGTTATCTTTGCTATGCTCAAATACACATGAAATCGAATTAATCATTTTGATTTCAGCAGGATTTAATCTGGTTTCATCTCTTGTGATACTCCTGTTTTCTTACCTACTCATCATTGTAGCCATTTTCAGGATGAACTCTGCTGAAGGAAGGCACAAAGCTTTATCCACCTGTGGATCCCATCTAACAGTGGTCATAGTGTTCTATGGGACTTTGATATTTATGTATGTGCAGCCCAAGTCCAGTCACTCTTTTGACACTGATAAAGTGGCTTCCATATTTTACACATTGATCATCCCCATGTTGAATCCTTTGATCTATAGCTTGAGGAACAAAGATGTAAAATATGCCCTCAAAAGGATCTGGAAAAACTTTCACAATGTTGTTTCTTAATGTTCTCAGTATGATTCTTATAAATTAGATTATGGACATAAAATTTTGGTCTGTGTGCATTAAGAGTCAATAGTAAGAACAAATGCATTCAACCATGTATTCATGTATTCTAATATGTTCTAGGCACTTGTAACTACTCTAAGAGGCTTAATTTTAAGAAAGAGCAGTAAAAGAGCTGAAGATGTAGATCAGTAGTAGAATACTCCCCTACAATGTGTGAAGTCCTGAATTTAATCCCCAGTACCTCTAAAATAAATAAATGCATACATACATAAATAAATGAATAAATAAATAATAACATATGTTTATCTTCCCTGAGAAAGGTCAATGAATATATAATCTATGTCAATATTATATTTTATAATATTATAACATGAATACATAATATATAATATATATAAAATATGTCAATATGTAAGTCAAGTTAATTACACAATGGAATGTTCCATGTGAAGAATGAAAGCAAGGGAAGTGAGCAGGCTGGGTGGGAGCAGGAACAGTTGGAGGTGCAGAGGGAAGTGGCAAGAGTTTCTGTTTTTCTCTCCCATTTGAAAAAAATCCAGGGTTGCGTTTCCACCTGTGTGTATGTGTTGGTATACATATAACTCCTTTCTGTTTGTTTTTTCAGCTTTTGCCATTTTAATGTTGCATTTTGGAATTGTACTTGATGCAAGATATTTATCTGATGTGTAAAGAGTTATGGTCAAATGAATTTGTTCAAATGCAACTATTCCGAATACTACCATTCCATTCTGTCATGTATGCTCTCATACAAGTCTATTAACTGGATACACTTTGTTTTTCAGTAATCCATTGGTCCTCATCGGTACCTGAATTTGTCTCAATCAGTTCACTTGATTGACATCAGTGGATGTACCAATTAAGATATTCTTTTGTAGCCATTCACAGAAGTCCTTAGGTTTGCCTTTTTTTCTGAAATGGTTGTTTCTAGTTGATTTTTGGCTGTTTGTTTTCATGGATTGTAATATTTCCTTATTTTTGTAAAACAAATGTAATGATAATTGTTTTAATGTAAGGCTCCATTTGTTTCATATTTTGTATAGAAAAGATCCTTATATGATAATTGTGGTGTTTCCCTTTCATTGAGTTGCTCTTTCTCCATATGGATCTGTACTGATCATATACTATATTTTCATGGACTTTCACCATTTGACTGCATCTTTTGATTGTTTTATTTGTGAGAAGTGAAAGAAAATAACCTCAAAGATGGCACATTGGAAATTTCTAATACAAGTGAGATTATGTCCATAAGAAAAGATAGAGTTTGTTTCCTTCCAGGCAGTTACTCCATACCACTGTCTGTGTTTCCCCAGAGATGATTTTCCTAATATATTCTGTTTAATAGTTCTAGGGATTTATTGAATCTATTAGTTTGAATATTTGCTTATGTCACCATAATGAAATACAATTTTTCTATGCAGTTAATAAAATTTGAATAAAATATTCCTTTGAAATAACATTAAAAGGTGCCTAGTACCTTGTTATATGAGCAAAATATCAAATGATTGATGCAGTTAAGATGAATTTTTGAGTTGGGGTTCAATACAATCATGCAATAATAATAAATCATGTATATTTAGTTCTATATGATAGGCATTTTTCATGTCTTAATTAATTTAGCATTCACAATAGCTTTGGGAAATGTCTTCCTAAAAGTTTCATTTTTATTAGGATAAAATAGAGACTGAGTAAATTGGGTGAGTAAATTGCCAGAGCTCACCAAGCTGTGAGGGATTAGAACCAGCTTTCAGAGCCATTTGATCTGTCTCCACCTTGCATTCTCTTAACAATCACCCTATATTCTCTTAATTTGCTTCACTGTTGTCATTGGAGAATGACAGTGAATAAGATCTCACTTTTGAAGGTGTCAGGTCAGGAGGAGAAAAGGCAAAAAAGATTAGTTATGAGTATCTTTAGGGGCATCTATGATACAGCTTGGGTGACTACAGTACCTCATATAATCATTCCCATTCACTTCCAAATGTATGATTCAACCAAATATGAACCAAACATAATATAAATAACAATACAAAAGTAAAAACAACACAAATAGAAAACAATAGATTACTGCATATATACAATTATTTGTGCAACATTTACATTATATTAGGTATTATAAGTTATCCAAGATGCTAAAATATACAAGGGGGGTAGGCAAAGGTTACATACACTTATAGGGAATCTAATGTATAGATTATTGATGAGTTAGCAGTAATTTTTTGTTTACTTGAATTAGACAAGAGAACAATTTGTGTCCTTACCTTATGCATACATATTCCAGAAAAGGTAAAATAGCACACATAAGTCACAATCATTAGAAGTCACTCATTCTACTTCTATGCAGAAAAAATTATATTCATCAACTTTCAAAGAAAAAAAAGATATGTTGTCTATGTAAGCAATATTGAACAAAACAGAAAATCATTAGTCATTCTGGCTATTGACTTAGCCTCGGTGTAGGTAATTTGATATTCACTGATTTGCATGCATGTAGGACAAGCATGTAGGATTTGTATGTAGGACCACAATATTATGTATTATTGCTATAAATGTAAATAAATATAAATAAATTTTAGAGAGTTGGACAAAGAAGCTGAACAGACATTTATCAGAAGAAGACATAAATGGACAATAGGTATGTGAAAAATACTCAACATCATTAATTATTATGCAATACAATGAAATATTACCTCATGACTATCAAAATGGCTATTCCCAAATATATGAAAGGTAACAAATGTTGTAAAGGACTTGGATAACATGATATTCATATATTGTTGGTAGAAATGTAAATTATTATAACTATTATAAAAAATGTTGTCAAGATTCCTCCAAACATTAGTGATAGAAATACCATATGACCCAGTAATCCTGCTTTTATGTGTGTGTGTGTGTGTGTGTGTGTGTGCGCGTGTGTGTATCTCCAAGGGAACTGCAATCAATTTGTGGAAGGGGCATTACTCATAATAGTCAAACAATGAAAATCATGTAAGTGTCCATAAGTACATGAATGAATACAGAAAGTGTGGCATATAAACACAAGGGAGTACTATACAGTTTTAAAGAAGAAATTACTGTCATTTGCTGCAATATGAATAAATTTGGAGGACAACATGCAAACTGAAATAACCAGACACAGAAAGAGAAATAACACCTGGTATTACTTAAATATGGAATCTAATGAAGTTGAACTTGAACTCATGTAAGTAGAGAGTAGAAGAATGGTTATCATTCTTTATCACATTATATCACCACATGGTACCCCATAAATATGCAATTATAATTTGTCAATAAAACAATAGTAATAATAAATTTAATTAAGAAACAAGAAAATGAAGATTCATTTTAACAATTCAGAGGATGAATAAACACATATCGAAATATCCAGACATTTCCTCTAAAAACAAGAAATATGCTTTTGAATGTACAGTGTAATTCACTGGGAATATGGATTATTACACATGATAAATGACAAATTATGCTGATAATTTGAAATTGGTGGTTTGTATTTCCTAAGAGCTTTTGCAAATGCCATTAACTAGATTTTTGGGTTTTGTCAACTACTTCTGAAAACAATAGGAAACTGGAAAACAGATGTAATGTATGTTCTCAGATATCTGACACTTGGTGCATAGGACTATGATCTATGAGAGAAAGGTTGTTTTACTGGTCCCTTATATTGGTCAGTAACAGGACATAAAGAGAAATCAACAATTGTGTTTAGATGCAGACACAAAGTCAGAACCAGCCAGGCTCTGGTGCCTGGAGTATATGGAGCTGAGAACTGGAGCAGAGTCAGAGAAGGGATTAGAAAATCAGTATAGAGCCTGTCTGAGACTTTGGATGACCCTTAAAATACACATATTATAGTGTAATTTCATAAAGCATATTTTGCTTTATGAAACCAAAATTCCAGATTTTGCTGGAGAAGAGAAATTTCCAGAATTTTTGTGATGAATATTACCAATTCACCCAGCATTGGGATGTATTCACATTCTGGCAACTGGTAGTGATGCAACTCAATAATAACTTAGGTCATTTACAAGAGACTGCTGCAGACAGATGAATTTACCCTAGAGGAAAGCATTCACTAACCCTTATGTTAACAGAACTCAGCATTAATCCTCAAAATATGTATAAGCTGACATACTAATAAGCAAACTGTATGCCAAAACAAAACTAATATAATGAATGACACTAAGATAATGAATGACTTTTCCATTTTTACAACTTTTATTTTGAGGGAACTTATCACTCAAGGTCATTAGACAGAAATCTCACAAGGCACCCATAGTCTTTGTGACACAAAGAACCCAAAGGCAAAGTATGTGACATTCACAGCCACAGGAAAATTAAGAATGAATCCCAGACAAGATACAGACAGGGAAAAAGAAATATATATTTGTACAAATTCTGTCCAATTCCATGCCACTGAACCACGTAGCACATAGGAGGAAGATGCGAGAAGCCTACAATAGAAAATACTAAGTGATATTTGCATTAACAACCACACTTAGTTGTTATTTATTTACATATTACCATACTGGAGACTGAACCCAGGCCTCTGTGCATGTTAGGCAACTGCTGTGCCACTGAGCTAATTAAGTAGATTTTGCAATCTGAGGTATATCACGTTAATTTCCTTCTCAAATAAAAATTTAAAAATGAACAAATGAAATTGGTACTCTTAAGAGAATGATTAAAAATAACCACATCTCTAGCTGGGTGCGGTGGGGGGGGCAAGCCTATAATACCAACACTTAGGGAGGCTGAGACAGGAGAATCGCAAGTTCAAAACCAGCCTCAGCAATGGCAAGGCACTAAGCAACTCAGTGAGACATTGTCTCTATATAAAACACAAAATGGGGATGGGGATGTGGTTCATTGGTCAAGTGCCCTTGAGTTCAATCTCCAGTACCAAAAAAAAAAAAAAAAAAAAAAATCCCACATCTCCTTAGTATATCATAATGTCCAAGATAAAATTCAAATTGCTTGATATATAAATATACAGGAAAATTAGAACAAAGATTTTTGTGCCATCAGAGTCTGGTTCTATGTCCTCTTGTTTCCTTCCATGTGCAGTGACCCTAGAAACTTAGCTGAGGCTAAACTAGCTTGCTGGGCTCTCTAGCCCATCTCATGCTATGTATCAAAATCTATTTTGGACATGTGAAAGTTTGGGGTGCTGGAAAACTCTCTGCCACTGTTAGTGGAAGCTCACTTCTTTTTATATCCCTGTACGGTCTGTGTCAATGAAATAACAACAGTCAAAACAATAAGGCCTCTAGATGAAAAATCTGAAAAAAGTAAAATGAATTTTAATTATGATACATGTAAAAATTTAAATAACCAATAAAACAATTGAACAATTGAAGTTAAAACAGGCAAAATTTAGTAAGTTCATAAAAGACCATGCATTAATCACCAAGTAGCTGGAATGCTATCATGGCCGTTAGTTATCAGATAAATAAAAATTAAAATCACAATGAAATATCACCTTGCATTATCTCCCATTTATAGTTTAGAAACTAAAAATACACTTCTTACTTCAACTTGGCAAGGATGCTTAGAAAATGAGAATTTTATACATCATAGTTTTTGGTAATGCAAAATGCTATGATAAATTTGTAAAACTGACAAGTTCTTCTAAAATTGAATTTTACATAATCTAAGATCCAACAATCCTACTTTTAGATCTGTAAACATAAAAAATTATTACACATATCTACAAATATACTTGCATAGGAGTGTTCATACTAGATCTTCCCCAATGACCCCAAAACTCAAATACTCATCAATAAGAGAATAGTTAGAGAATCTTGGTACATTCATGCAATGGAAAATCACATAGCAAAACAAACTCATGGATGGATGAGTTTTGAAAGCAATAGGCTGAATTAATGATGCCAAATCAACAGTAAGTTTTGTATGATTCTACTTGTATGAATTCAAGAAGAATAAAAAAGAATTCTGGGGGAAAGGATAAGTGGTCTGATGGCAGAAAAATGATGTTTGGAGGGATTAAGGTATCAGAAAAGTTTCTTAGGGTGGAGGCAGCACTGATATGAAGGGTATATCATATGAGGGAACTTACCTTGGTGTTAAAAATGTTTTCTCTCTTGATTTAGGTGTCAGGCAATAGGCAGAAATGGAATGTATTTTTAAAGATGTCAACTTGTGTAATTTAGATCCATGTTCTATTGCATGAAAATTCCCCTCATTTCTTGTACAAATGAAAGTTATAGCAGATTTTACTTTTCATAAATCGGTACAGGACATTATCCAAAAGAATTGTTATCTTTGCTCAGGCAATATGTCATTATAGTATCATGATCATTATGGGTTTGCCATATGAAAGAAAAGTCTTGTATGTCATTCATGCAACATGAGACTCTAATTCCAAATATTCTAGTCATCAATTATGTGACTTCAAGCAAGATAAGAGCTTGATGTCTTTTGAATATGAGAACAGTTACATTGTATGGGCTAAAAGATAGGTTTTGAGCCTCATGCCTGTTGTCTATTTTATCTGAGTAGTAATCTAAAACAAAAGTCCTAAATTGTAGCACTAAGGTCATCTAAAATTCCACCATGATTTTGGACATGTCCATTTTACAGGGAGAAAGTCAATTTCAAAATATTTTCCATTGTTATGAATATCTTTGAAATATTTTCATTTCTGTGGAAATGTACAGTTCATTTATGTTGTTTTTCTCCTTTCCTTGAGTTGTCTGTACATTTCACACTGGGGAATATATAGAAGGCCCCAGACAATTATGGGGAAAATCCAGGCAAATTACTGAATCTCTCAGATGATTTAGGCACAATAATCTGCAAAGATTACATGTGACTTGCTCATGGAACATTACAAAGAGGGAGGAAAACCAGAGATTCTTCCTAACTAATGAAAAAGGAAGAGGAGTTTGGGACATGAAAATTCAATTTCTTCCTAAAGTTATGTAGATAACAATGGACATGACTCCTGCCTTCTGACTGCAGACACTGTAGGTTAATATAAGTTAACCCACAACTGAATTCTTCAAACACACTATAAAAATTTAACATATTTCCTGTTAACTGGGCCTCTCTGGAGCTGGTCTTAACCAGGGTTGGCACAGAAATGAAAAGGGATGTGAATCGTGACATTTAGAAAACAAAACAAAAGTCAGTAACATTTTCTTACATTGATGTTCCTGTGAGAGTATTAGCAAAGAAGAATATTTTTAAAAGGATGAAAAGAATATTTTCAGAGCTCACCTTAATATATATTGAATATTTCTTTCTGCTACCAATCAATATGGAGAGATGGAGACTGGGTTTAACCTCCCATTTAAACAACAAAAACAAAAGCAAAGCAAAACAAATATACAACATATATGATACATTTATTCAAAAAAACTGAAACCAAGCAATAAAAGGCAGTTTCTCTAAATGATAAAAAACAAATGGAGTAAGTCCTGTGATATTTTCACCTTCTTGGCTTAAGAATGTGTGAGGGATGCATAGAAAAATACTGAGGTGAAGATACAAAGTTGAGATGCTGATAAAAATAAACCAAATAAACAAGCTAGAGTTTGCAAATTCACTAAGCATCAGAGAAATAGCTTGATTATTTTCAGGATAATCATCCTCAATTATTCAACAGGTGACTGACTATCACATGCAAATAGTAACCATCCAAGACTGGAGAAAACTTGTCTTAACATTGAAGAGAGTAATACATACTCATAGGCAATACATCAGGGGGAATTAGGTATAGCACTAAAAATATTTACTCCATTAGAACATAGTAATTTGCCCTAGAATAATCACTCCTCTAGATTCATCTATGAAATTATAAAAGCAATATCTAAAAGGATTAACTTGTTTCCAACTGACTGTATCCCACAACAAATGTCAATAATATTTATAAAATACAAGATTATTCAGCATGCACAAGTAATAACCAGAAAGTATAAGACACATTTAATTATTTTAAAGCATATGGAAAATATAAAGAATGCTGAGCATAATAATCAGTCAGAATTGACCAAGGGAGCTTGGGATGCAGCTCAATACAGAACACTTGCCTAGATTGCATTAAGCCCTCACTAACACACACACACACACACACACACACACACACACACACACGACCAGGAACTGATACACATTACTACTATGAAACAAAGGTATTAAATTTTTATGACATTTTATTCTTCAAAAAATATTAAGTAGAGAAACATAGGATATTTGACAATAGATATTGAACTGCTAGAGATGTAGAATGCACAAGAAGAAAAATATATAAAGGTGTATTCACAGCAGATTAAACACTATAGAAGAAAGCAAAAGCAAACCTGTTGATATAACAATGAAAATATCAAAGCAAAACCCAGAGAGCTAAAGAAATGGCAAATATGAGAGAGAGAGGCAGTAACTTGAAGAAGCTAAGCACACTTGTGAATTACTTTCATAAGAAGATATGAAAATGGTTTAAAATAATTATAGGTGACAATTTCACAAATACTAAAAATTTGCATGTATAAACATATCACAAGGAATTCCATTTTCATATATATTTATCAAGTTGATCAATTCATAAAATATATAGAAGGAGGTCCAAGAAAGGATAACAGATTGAGTTGGTGTAGTATATAGTCTTGGTAATCAAAAATACTCATGTAGTTTTGGGATTTTGAATGGGTGAATATTCATGCTGTGTGGAAAAGTATGATACACACTAAGATTGCAATCACACAAAATGGGATTTTGTGTATGCATAGGGACACATCCAATGAAGCTGTTTGTGACAGGATGACTTTTTTTCTTTGCTTGTGTTTCATTTTTCCTGTAATGAACATATTAACTTTTAACAACTAAAAGCTATTAAAAAGAAATAAATGCCACATTGATAAGAATTAAACATTGTTTAAAAGATAATCTCTCTGAGTTTATATAGCAGTGAGTAAAATTTACAATTTTGAAAAGTTGCCTTGGTTTAACAAGTGAAACTATTTAATGTTAAGAGGCACCCAATAATTTGACATGGTATTTGTTACTAATTGCAGAAAGAGGTGAAATATTGAGATATGATAAGTTCCTAGAAATGAAGTAACCAAACACCATCACACAGATAAATATCAAAGGGTGTAAATAGGAAACTAATTAACATAAAAATGCTAAAATCAATGTGTCAAATATGACATAACATACTGTGTTTATGTATCTATATTTAAGAAAGATCAAAATGATAGGCAATTCCATTTATTGATATTGTCAGAATAAACAATAATACACACTTTTGGAATATATGTAGGTTCCAAGACACAAATTTATTAGTATTGGAACTTGAATATGAAATCAGGAAAGAAAAAAACAAACAGGGAGCTAAAATCCTGATTTATCGCAGTCTTTTAACTGATTGACAATCCAGGTTTCTCCTATTTCAAGCTTATATTATTTTTCTTCTTAAAAAGATTGTACTTCTGAATAGTTTAAAGTCATTAAGCAGTTTAAAAAAATCCATGTTTATTTATTTGTAGTTGTAGGGTGGGAAAATTAATGTCAATACCAGCTTTTAACAGTGAAAAAATAATATTGCATTTATTCTGCAGCAAATTTTTTCTAGAAAAACCTTCTAGAAATAAAGGCTTTTTTTTTAGTATAAATATCACCATTCCAGTTTCTAACACATGACAGCATTGGGAAGACGTTAAAAACAATAAAAGCCAAGTTTCAATAAGTTGTATCGGATGCATGAATGTTGTCCATGGGGATTTTACATGTACCACGTTCAGACATGCACAAAATTAAAATTAACACTCGATGCTATGGAGGGTGCAGTGGAACTTGGATATTCATTTACTCATGGAGATTTTACATGTTAGTGCATCTTAAAAAAAAAGAAATGTCAAAAGATGTAAGAATAGAATGTGTGAATCTAGCTTAATAGAAAAACTGATCAGAACAAATAGCATCTTTATGAAGATTTTCTTAAAAATGGAGAAAATGTTGCCTAAGTATTTAAAGAAAGCAGTGTACTAAAATGTGTCATACCAACATCAAGTTAGATTACGTACTTTTAAAAAAACGAATTAAAGAGTAGCACGTAATCTGGAATATACTTATGCTATAATCTAATTGCAAAACACTAAAACCAAATTTTTGCATTCATTATAGTAGCTGGTAAAATAGCTTGTTCGTAGACAAAGACGAAAACTTATGTAACTAATAGTTATTAATAGTATTGTAGGAACAAAATGATTTAAATCACCTCTACAATGGGTATCACTCATTAAGCAATCTGTGTTGTATAAAGAAAATTAATGAATCCAATTACAGTTTCATAAATAGATGTAAAATATTGCATTCTTGAAATAAGAAAAAAGTGGTTTTTAAATTCAAGATAAGTGAACACAAAATTTGTGAAATGAGAAATAGTCAAAATCAAAGTTGTGAGTTTCTTTTGAGAAGATAATTAACTTTTACTAAAGGAAATTATGCAGTAGAAATATAAATTATTATTATTTTATTATTATTATTGTTATTTTATTATTTTTTGAATAGAAATTATTTTCTTTTTCAGGAAATATTATTGCAAATCACCTCTCTTTGCTCAGAGTAGTATCTCAGAGATGCTTAGTATTGGTGACACAGGAAGTGAAAGGGAGAACTTATCTGCCAACCAATTCATCAGATAGGAAGGAGTTATTGAGTAAGATCAAACACAAGACTGAGTCAGCATGAACAGCTCCTTATACTCTTGCTTCCTACCAATCTTCACTTCCACCCACTTTCACATTCATCTTTTCAATTAGACTCAATTGAAAACAAATTGTGCATACACAAAACACTATTTTTATTCTGGAAAATTGCATTCAAGAGTTGAGGGGTACTTCTGGAGTTTTTTAAGACATACATTTTTTTAAATTGGGAGACTGTTGATATTGAACTTCTTTCCATTTTACCAAGTTTTCTAATAAACACTCTTCTCAAAGCCCATTTTATATCTTTGTTCCCAGATAAATGGATTCTGCATGGAACTCACAAAACACAAAACACTGCCACAATCCCTTGCTCAGTAGATCACTCATTTTTTGGTCTCTGATACATACAGAAGAGAGACCCATAGAATGTAGTGACAGCTGTCAGGTAAGAGTTAGGTAGAGAAGGCTTTTCACTGCTCTCCTTTGGAATGGATCCTCATAATGGTGATGAAGAAAAAGATGTTGGAGATGAGGATAATAAGCAGGGAAGCTGTGAGATTAATCCCTGCAGATAAGAACAGGGCCATTTGCATTATGATATTAACATGACAGAACATGTTAATATTAAGAGGGTTGGCCAGCAAGGTAGAAATTATTGATGGTATTTGGTCCCCAAAAGGACAAGCCAGAGGTCAATATTGCCTTAATTATGTCCACCATAGAACCCCAGAGGTAAGGAAAACTGACCCAGATATTTTGTTGCTATAATGTAGATTATTGCAGGCAGTTGCAAACTGACCCAGATATTTTGTTGCTATAATGTAGATTATTGCAGAATGTCATGTACCTGTCATAAGCCAAGGCACCAATCATGTAATAGTAAGAAGCAGAGTCACAGAAACAAAACACTGGGCCAGATATCCAATAAAAGAAACGGTCTTCTCCTCAGACAAGAAGTTATGGAGATCTGAGGGGAAATATTATTGGAATAAAAATTATCTATGCATGCTAAATTGGTCAGGAAAAGTACATGGGGTTTTGCACTTGGACAATGAATCTGATTAGTAAAATCCTCCCAGTCAGGGTGATGAGGTAAATCAGGAGAAAAACACCATGAACAGGATGGGCTGCAGCTCTTCAGGGTGACCAGTCTCAGCAGGATGATCTTAATCATCTCATTGTTCACGTTGTTCCAGGTCTACCCTCTTCTTCACTTTCTCTAACAGGGAAAAAAGAGAAAAAATATATACAATCCAAGAAGAATCCAAATCAATGAAACTAACACAAACTGGAAAAGTCTCAACAGATGCCTGCAAGTGGTTTGTGGTGCTGATTAAACCAGGCCATATTGGGAGATTTTTTTTAAGTTCTTGCCTGGTACCTTTTTGCAATCCCCACACGGACTCTGCTAACATATAAGGGATTTATTTTCACTCATTAGTTTTGCTAATTGGGGTGCAGAATCAAGACTCCTGATCCGCCATAGTGACTACTGCCATAGTATGATCAGGAAATGAGGCCAGTGGGTGCTCATTCACAGACTGGTTTTACCATTGCCATAAGTTGGAGTCTGCATCTTTCTTGAGAGGCTATCCTGCAGGCATTCAGCTTCTATTTCTTCCTCCTTTCTTACTTACTTTTGCACAGCAATGAACACCTCTCTGATGCTTTGTGTTCTGTTCATTCCGGTTCCTTTGTTCCAAATCAACAACTACTAATTTGGATTGTTACTTTGCCTAAATATCCATGTCTGATCTCTCAAATCTCCGTTTATCTCACAGTATTCCATTTTATTTCATATTGCATGTTTATACCTCAATTTGCCCCACATACTTTAACTCAGATCTTACATCTGAGCCATCAGGAAGTCTCATCATCTCTGTTATCAATCCCTTCTAAGACAAAATTACCTCCTGTCTAAGTTACTGCAATGATTTCCCTCCTTTCACACCTAAAATTCTATATTCTCTGACAGTGACTGGTGATAAGAAATAAAATGAATCACCTCATGATACTGACTTGGTAAAATGGTCCAAGTTCTACCATCACGATTGGGCTAAAATCTAAATTTTCTAGCAGACACCTATGCAATGTCTTCCTACCATGTCTCCTTACTCTTTTTCAGATCTTCTCCTCCTGCTGTGTTGACCATTTAGTTGTCCTGGGAACATGCTGAGCACATCTCGACACAGGGTCATGACATATGCTCTTACTCTACCTAGAATGTTCTTTTTTCCAGATCTTTGAGTGACTTATCACCAACTTTGCTTTAAAGAAATAAAAAAAAGTAGCTTATTCTGAATCAACTATGAATGACTTTAGTTTAGGAATACAGACTCTACTACACCAAAAATGTGTTTATCTACGATTACATAATTTTTATATAACAAAGAAGGTCATAAATCAATACATTCAATGAATATGTTGGTGAAAGCATTCAGTAGGTGTTCCACAGAGCAAATGGATTTTTTCTGTAGGTTTCAAATGTTATGACATTCTTGATTTAGGATCGATGAAGGATACAGGTTTTTTAAGTTATAACAATATACTCTGTGAGGGTTACCTAAGAGTTCCAAGAACGTTCAGCAAGATGCAAAGTTTAAAAGTAAGTGACTAGTTTTCTTAAGGGCCTAAGACAGCCTAAGATCACTTTTGCTCTTTTTCTACCACATTCCATCTCTCCACAGTCATAGTGTTCTACTTAGGTGAAATGTCGGCAGGACCTTCAATGCAATGGGGCTTCTTAGCAGAACTTCAGCTTCACAGACTCATTTCATCATTTTATTTAGATGGCTCTTTTAGTGATAAAGTGATCTAATTGCTGACTTAGATGGTGAACAAATAAAGCATAATTGAAGGTGCCTGGCTCTCAATCCAAAGCATACTGTTCTCCTACATGTTTGATATGGATGCTGAGGTTGATCATAGCCCTGGAAAGAGAAGGAGGGAGCAAGAAACTGTTTCTTTCCTGTGTCTATATGTTATCTATTCAGAAGAAAGTAGCAGAAAAACATGCCTAACTCAAATTTACCTACCATACTGTTTACAATTATAATATCTGATTCCTACATAAAGTTCTCAATTGAATTGGGATGCAAAAAGAGTATTTCCATGGACTCTGAAGCTCTAACAATGGTGAACCCAGAAATATCCTAAAATTTTAACAACAAAAATATTACTATTATGACTGCTATTACCTCTACTGCAACCTTAGTTGAATAACTGTTGTGACTCATTCTGGCCTGGGTCAGAGAGTTAGCACGGAGCCAAATTCTGCTCAGATGGGTAAGCCTACAGGTCACTTAATGAACATATTGAGAATACAAGCAAGATTAAAGGCCATCATTGAAAGAAATTGAAGCTACTGTGGTTAATGATGGGGAACACAATGTCTTTCTAGTTATGAGTTATTATTTCTATTCAAATGATAAATATACAAGGTTTTAAATCAGCAAGTAACTAGTCCAGGTTCAAGAAAAGTAAATTGAACTTCCAGTGCTCTCCAGACTCCAAAACTTTCTCCCTATGCCATGCACTATTCTATTTCACATGTTATAAATAAGAGAACTCAATAGTTTTTGAAGTTAGTGAATATT
>CM053399.1:13900847-13923123 GCA_028644305.1 Xerus rutilus
TTTTCTGTTGATTATTTTTGTTTTCTTATGATTCCCACATAGAACTGTAAGTATGTGTTATTCTCTAGAGTTTCCTGGGCAATCTTGTATTTTTTATAAACAGTATAGAAAGTAAATGTCAAACCAGAGCCACTTATAATGCTTTATAAAATCCTTAAAGAACTGAGGATTCCATCCAAAGTACTCACACTAGTACAAAGTTATAGAAGATGAAATTAACACATTCTGTAGTTACAATTCATTAAATTTTTATGAATCTTAACTTCCATATTACGTTCCACCCAAATAAACATATTAGTTGTTTTTTCCCCTTAATTCATATTATATAGTAATTTTCTCAGGTATATTTCAGATTATTACTTTAAGAAATATATTTTAAATGTTTTTTTTTTTTCTGATTCATTGGGATTCTCTCTCATGAGATGAATGGTGGAAATGTCCAGAGGATTGTGGCTTTTGTGTGTATGTGTATGTGAGTATGTATGTGTGTTGGTGCTGGAAATTGTGCTAAGTATCTTTGCATGGCAGACAAGAGCTCAGCCCCTGAGCCAAAACACAAGCCTTAGTTAATGGTTTTTCTTATGCCTATGCATTCCTATTTACTATTGACCTGGCCTCTATTCTTTCATTTTCATTGTTTATTATTTTGTGCATAGAGATTGTGTTTCTTGTTTTAGGCACTTAAGTGCATGGGTATTTATATCTTTTGTAAAATTCACTATAAGGGAGCACTTTCATTTATTTATTGTTTATTCAAATTCCTCTCATGACAAATCTACATCCTTTGCTTTCCCTGTCTTAAAGCTGTGAAATTTGCATTTTGCATTTTAGACTTCTTTGTGAAGATACATACCTTTTATTTCTATATACCTATGTAATATCTGTTTTCATTTTTAACTATTTTTAATGTCATATTTTGCGTAATGTTAACATTTCAGTATGTTTACATGTTGTTAAATGCTTTATATTTCACTCCGTTGTGTCACTGATTCCTCTTAGGAAATTAAACTGTATTTGGCATATGAATAAGTTGATATTTTCCTGTGTTTTTAATTAATTATTAGGATTTAATTTGTCAAATTCTGTAATGAGCTCTTTTCAGTCGATAACCAAAAAATAGAAAATAATATAAAACTCTCATCTCTAGGCACAACTAATCATTAAATCTTTATGTCACATTTGTTTCAGATACTCAGATAATATAAAGTTTAGTGCTCCCTACATGATTTTCTGTTTCTTTCCCCATTTCCTAAAGTAAAAACTAATAGAAATTTAAAGCTTCTTCTATGTATAGTGACATCATTTTCCAGGTATATTATGTATCCATAGAATTAAGCAGTATAATTTGGCTAAATTTAAAATTGATAGAAATGAATTCACTTCACATAAAGTAATATACTTTATTACTTCATTTTATATCTCAGTAACATAGATGTGCTTTTCCATCCTAATTCATGTAGAAGTGATTTTCATTAATAAAGGCTATGCCAATAAATAAATATGTTATGATATATGCATCTATTTAGTTATTGACGGACAATTATGTTTTCTACTTTCCTGAAAACACAAAAACCACGTGATAAATTTGCTTGTGGAATTCTAAAATATGTACCAGTGAAAGTCTCTTGTGAAAATTGGTTATTTCTGGATCAAAAATATGAACATTTAAAAATTTATTGTATATTTCCACTTCATCAACTCACACACCTGCCAATGGCATGAGAATGTTCTTTTTATTTCACATTCCTCCCAACACAATGTTGTCAGGCTTCTTAAATGTTTCCCAGTACGATGGATGGAAAGTACATTTTAATTTCTCTTTTAAGGGTGAATCATCATTACAAATGAAGTTAAGTGCTCATTATGGACATCACATCTGAGCAAGGTCTTTATAGAGAAGTAGCACATGAGTGTTTGTGCAAGAGTACTCCAGGTTTACACATAGTAACCACAAAGTCCCTGAGGAAAGATTTGCCTTGTTGTTTTAAAGCAAGAACAGGTAGACAAACATCTGTGGACCACAGTGAGAAAGTAAAGGAGGGGAAAAATATCCAATGGGGAAGATGTTTGGGACTGAATGTCAGGTGACATAGGCCTTTAACAGTCTTCCTACACCCTATGTGAGTTGTCGTCATCCAGCTCCATACTGCAAACTGCATGAACTGACAGACACTATTGAATTTTCTGGCTATTCTACCATTACCGAGAATAGTCTCTATTCAAAAAATAAACAGACAAAAAATGTGTTGGGTGTGTGAATAAATAAATGAACTGAAAGTAATCTTCTAACAGAAATGACTGGTTATCATACCTTAACTGGAATTCTGAAGTTCAGAGGCAGGACCTGGTCAATTCTACAACATTTAATTCAGTGATGTGCTCAATGGGGTCTCAAGTCCAAGAAATAGATTTTGTTCATTAAATCCTCAACTTTCTCTCTCAGGTATAGTTGATTCATGAAGAAGGTAGTACTGCTATTATTTATGGAGAAATAAATGTATGTTTTAAGTTTGGATTAAGATATTTCAGAATTTATAGTGTTTTGCAAATATCAAACTTCAAAAGAATAAAGGGAAATGCTTATAATGTAATTTGAGAGACCAAATTATATTGTTCTACTTTTTGCATGTATGAGTATGTAACCATGAGTCCCATTATTAGGTATAATCATAACACAACCATTTTAAAAATAGAAGGCTGATACTTTGCTTTGGATTCAGAAACAGAGTTTTTGAATGTTATGGAATTAACTTATCATGTGTTAATCCTACCACAGTGGATCCCTCACTCCAATGTGCATCTTCACTGGAACTCTCTCTCTCAAACTGGGAAAGAGAAAAGTCTCACTCCCCCAAAACCTATGAATAAAACAAATAAAACTAATAAATAGCATTACTTCTGTTGGCCATTTGTTAAAGTCAGAAGAATTTAACATCACTGATTCCCAAACTTTATTTATAAATTAAAAATAATTTAACATCATTTCATTTCCTGTGAATAGTTTAAGCAGGGTGATGCATGCCAAGTGGTGTCTTGTATTGTATTATTTCACTGAATTTAAATTTAAATTATATACACAATGGACAAAGCAGAGTTATGAAAGCAATAAAAATTGGATTCTTCATACACACATATACCTATGTAGGAGTACACATATCATATAGTGCGGGGGTCCAGTCTCCGCAGGATGTCAGGTCCTGAAGTGGGATGAGTGGTGTCGACGAGGGGATGACGGGGAATGAGACATAGAGACCAGATGTGGTGCAACCTGCATCTGAATTTGCTCAGTGGCAGGGCTTTATTTATATCCATAAAATGTTCAACAAACTTTGTTTTTCTCAGAGACTATTTTCATTAAAATCATTAGATTATCATAAATGAATACATTAAAATTATACAAATGTAGCAAGATGTTATTCCATAAGATCCCACAATAAGGAAATACATAAAATGTATGTTCTATATTTAGCAATTACATATGACAGATTTTGGCCAGCTTAAAACAGAAAAACACACTTAATAAGCTAAAAAATAGACCTATCAAAATGTTAATCTATTACTTTCATCTAGAGATTTTTTACATTTATGTTTTTTCCTTAACCTATCTTAATGTCTACCTTAAAATTGTTAAAGTCTCATCTATCCCCTTAAACCCAATTACCTTAATTTTCTAAGAATAACCATTGAGGGTAATATGTGCTAATATGTAATAACTAGGCAAAACTAATAATAATCTACTAGGCGTGAGACTGTGGTTTGTGGTTTTCACCAGACTCTTAAATTTCTACTTCTTCTATAAATGAATAAGTAAGTTTCTATATAGCTAGTCTATGTGGCTAAAATCACATCTTCTACACTATCATCTACATGTATTATTTCTAGTATAAAATCTTCCCAAATTACCATTACTTAAGTTCTGCTCAAACCATTGCTTGCATAGTTTTAACCCTACTTCCCTAGGTAAACATCCAGGTCTCCTGATTCTTTCCCAGAGTGATAAAGTTTTATATATGAAACCCATCTTTCCCCCAAAATATAGGCTCCTGTCCAAGGTAAAGGAGGCTGTGAGACTGTAGGAGGTGGTTCTGGAGTAGTAACTATTCATCTGGGTACCTGTCATGTAACTCCCTTTCCCATCTCAAAGATTATATATGATCCTAATATCTGGTAGGAGGAACTCACCTGGGCCAGGACTTTTTTTCAGGTTTTGGCTGTACCAAAGCTATAGCTTTCGGCTTGAGTACAGTAGGAGGATTTGTTGCCCACAGTTCCTGCTGCTGCAATTGCCACATCTGCTGCCTACATTTTCTGTTGAATGGGCTCAGGAATATATTTTCCCTAGGAGGAGCAGATGTTTTCATGAAGTCGTATACATTATGGGGGCTTCCAAAAAGGGGGTTTTCTAGATGTGCTTTTGGGATTTTCTATCTTTCCTGGGAAAAGGCTGGAAGGCATAATAGGAGACTGAGACTGTTTGTGCTCCTGGGTGATATAATCACTAACTCCAGACTGAGGTAACTTCTGCATAGAATTGGACAAGAGTGTTTTTTCTTCAGGGTTAGCAAGAAAACATTCATTAGTATATTTATCTCTATTATCCCGCCAACAATCATTCCAAGCAAAAACAAAATAAGGAGTAAATGCTTTAGCCTAATATCCATATGAGCCCACTGGACCATGTTAAGCAGTGTTGCTGTCTGGAATATGGGCTGTGGCAATATAGAGTATGAGTCCATTTATGTCAGTTAGTTTGTATATTATATATCTATTCACATTATACATATTACTCTGTATA
This sequence comes from Xerus rutilus, assembly GCA_028644305.1. Taxonomy (NCBI): domain Eukaryota; kingdom Metazoa; phylum Chordata; class Mammalia; order Rodentia; family Sciuridae; genus Xerus; species Xerus rutilus. The sequence continues at coordinate 13,905,643 of CM053399.1, forward strand.
TTGTATAGATATATAATGTGTGTAAATACATAGATAAAAAGATTACTAAAGAAAGGAAGCAATTTTAAATGGTTATAGGTAGAAAAAACTTATTTTAGACATAGAAAGGTCACCATAAAATTTTTATTACATTAATGTAATTGAAAGATAATTTTGGCCTTTGATTTGATAGCAGAAACCAAGATTGTAGAAAGTAGTTGACTTATGAACACTTATTTGGAAGAATAGCCCACAGAATTATTTGTTTCACTGGTTATTGGTATATAAGAAAGTCCTGAGATAACAATTTTTCTGATATATATTCTTTTTACTTAAATTTCATTTATGCAAATGGAAGAGCAGAGTTATCATTGACTTAAGGTTGCAAAGCTATGTTGAGAAGATATGAAGGCTAGTGTAAGATTTGAGTCATGTTGAGTTGTTATTTTATGTCATTGTAGAAATATGAGCAAGAGAGTTGAATATGAGTCTGGAATTTGTAAAAGAGGTCAGTTCTGGAGACACAAATAAAAGTGTTTTAATATTCAAATAGTGTTTACAACCACAAAACTCAATATTAGCCAAGTAATTTATACATCAGGAAGACATGAAGATTAAGGACCGATCTCTGAGCTACTCCAACATTAAATGTTATGATGAAAGGAGTAGTAAAATCATGAGGAGAAACTCAAGTGATAGGTGGAAAACTTAGAGAGACCCTTGCCATGGACTATAAGAGAAAACAGTTTGTTCAAGAAGTAAGCAAGCAACATAGTGGAAGGTTACTGGTAGAACCAGGAAAGGGAGAATGGGACCTGACCAGTGAATTTAGCAATGTAAAAACTATTGAAGACTTTCACAAGATCAATTTTCAGGGGGTGAAAGAGGGAACGCTGGATCAGAGTGTGCTTGAAGAAAATAGCAAAGAGCTAGACCCAACAAGTACAATCAACTGTCAAGACTTAAATGTTAAGGGGAAAGAAAAGAGATAGAAGGAAGCTGATGGGGATGGGGGACAAGAGACTGGTTGAGAGGATGGTGAAACACAGGTCACATATCAGAGGCTCACGCAAACACACACACACACAATTTCAAACAAAATAGGTTTTTTTGAGTTACTTAAGGGGTCTTTTCTTCAACAAGAACATGAACAGTAGAGGTATTCCTGTTTCAGTAACTTAAAGGTACTCTTATGGAAGTGAATGGACTGATTTCTGGACTTTTTTTCTCTAAAAGAAATTTAAAAAAATAATTTGAAAAATAGTTTTGAATTTTCTGGTATTTTCATACAATTTATTTCAAGGTGCTTTTTTTTTTTTTTTTTTTTTTTTATCCTAGCAATGCCCAGTCTGAGAAATATAAACGAGCTGATCTGCAGCTCTGACTGAATCCACTTTTGGGACTTAGATGTTATCCAGAACTACAGTGTCTTTTTCCTATGGTGTTTTTAGTCATCTATAAGGTCATGTGGTCATAATTCTTGGCCTGTTCCTACTAGTCAAGATTGACTGAGGACTCCACACTCCTGTGTATTTTTTGCTTAGGTATCTTTCCCTTCTTAACCGATTCCTGCTTCTCTGTCATGTGCTGGTATCTTGCCCCTTATATGCTGGTATATTTCTGGGTGGTGAACACAGTCATATCATTTAAGGAATGTGCCACTCCATTCATTTTTGGTTCCTTGCTGGTCTTGAGGGTGTCATTTTGGTCAGAGTGGCTTCTAGCTATTATGTGAGCATCAGCAATCCTCTTCTCACACAGACATGGTTCCTGTCCTTCTCTATATTCTCTGTGTGTGGACCACATATCATGCAGACATCCTGAAACCTGCCACTCAAATAGCTTTACCTTTCAGCTTTCTTCCTGCCACTCAAAGTCATCCATTCTTTCAGGAGTTCTTCTGGTCTGATCCACATGTCAATGAAGGTTTTTTTTTTTTCCATTCAAAATGGATTGAGTTGCCACTTGATGACTCTTTTTCCATCTCTGTGTCTCACTGTCATCTTGTTAATCAGTTCTGCAGAAGAGGAGCAAAGTCTTCTTTAGCATATTTTTGGGATGATCTTGTTTATGTAACTGTGCCCCATACCAGCTATGAACCAAGACAAGTGATGTCTATATTTTATACAATGATCATTCTATGATCAAGTCTTTCACCTATAGAATGAGAAAAGGGAGGCCAAAATTTTCTTAGGTACACTGTATTTTTATGAAACCTGTTTTTAGTTCTCCATTTTGAATCATCAAATCATGGTATTTTGTGATTTCTGAAGGAACTCAGAAATAACCACATTCATCTCCATTCATTCTGCCTCTGTTTCATTCATCCATGTGACAGTTTTTCTAAAAGATGAGATGAATCACATGTTTCAAACATCCAGGGAAATATGGTCACTTTTGTACAAATTCAATATGGTCCCTTGACTAAATTCACAAAAATAATCAAACATTACATTTTAACACCCTGGGTATAAAGCCTAGCATAACAGTAGCAGTGACAAAGAAAAAACAAACAGCAAAAGGAATGGTTCCAGCCGGGCATGGTGGCGCAAGCCTGTAATCCCAGCACTTAGGGAGGCTGAGACAGGAGAATTGTGAGTTCAAAGCCAGCCTCAGCAATGGCGAGGCACTAAGCAACTCAGTGAGACCCTGTCTCTACATAAAACACAAAATAGGGCTGGGGATGTGGCTCAGTGCTTGAGTGCCCCTGAGTTCAATCTCCAGTACCAAAAAAAAAAAAAAATGATTCCATCTTCTTCCATGTCCAATGGCTTCATGATCGGATGTGGTTCTTCTGCCAGGAGAAAGTGAGTAAGAATGGGCTGAGGCAGATTGTGTTCAGGCACTGGAACAAGGCTTCAAGTCTGTCTCTTCATCTCAGTGATAAAGACAGAAAGATAAAAGTAAATCCCAGAAGTAAATTCCCCCACCTTTCAACAAAATAAAATCATTATTATGACTATTATTATGTCTATTCCAATGTTTCTTTAATAACTACAGTGTTTTTCTGACTTGGGTCAGAGGCACAGTACAGTGTAAACAAAATTCTGAACACATGGCTTACCTTAAGCCAACCTCACTTAAAAATTAAGAACACAGGCAATATTAAAGAAATCAAAAGAGGTGAAGATGCAGAGGCTAATGGCAAAAAAGCCAAAACAAAAACAAAAAGAAACACACATGCACAAACAAAACAAACAAAACAAAAAACAACAACAACAAAAAACTTCCACTCTGCTGCCCACAGAAGCAAGGGAAATCCTAACTATCACCACTGAGATCTGGAACCAGAAGAAAATCCCTTGTCACCTTCTTCCCTAGGACACAGCCAGTTAGGAATTTTCTTAGTCAGCTGTGGTCACTCTAACTTATTCATACTGACACAGGAGGCTATGAGAAAGAGATGGAGCCACTACTCTGTTCTCTCCACATCTCACTGCTTTCTTGTTAGCCAATACTGTTTAAAAACTCCCTAATAAAGGGGCTTTGCTGATGAGGCCCATAACTCCAGATACACAAAATACAGCACAGAAAAATAGACAAGGCCTCTGGATGAAAGAAGAGGGGCAAAGGGAGGATCCCACACCCACCGGTATTATCTGTAAATATACAATGTTCCTATGGCTATGAAATATTATTTCTATTTAAAGAGATAAAGTCATGAGGCCAAATTTGTTAATAGCTAATTCAGGAAAAGTAAATTGATCTTCTAATCTTTCCCAAATTCCAAAACTTTCTCCTTGTACCACAAACCATTCTATTTTACAGGTTGTAGACAGGAGAACTTAATATTTCCATAAATTAAAAAAAATACTAAAACACTCACCATAAACTAAAATAAATAAGTCCCCTGGCTTCACCATTCTTGGGAGATTTTATTTCCTAATGAAGTGGGGAGGTGGCAAACTTAAAGGCTTTAATGAGCTTAGGGTTTCCAGAAGGACAGGATTGTGACTTTTCATGATCTAAATGAATTTGTATGAGAAATAATTGAACCAGAGAGATTTGGTCCCTATAAGGCAATATTATTATAAACTCTTCAAGTTGTTAACATAAATGCTGTCACTGTGAAATCACTCTCCATTCTGAGGTAGGATTAGACTTGTTTCTTTTAAAGTTTGGAATAAAAATAAATTGGGCTGAATCCTACTCTCATGAATTAGCTAACTAATATATTTAAAGACTACTATTCTTCCTAAATTTAGGTTCTTAGTAATAAATGTATGTTGGAGTAAGGTTTATATATAATGGAAAGGGAACTGGATGAGACAAAATATTTATTTCATCAATAATTACTGTTTCTAGTTGGGAGAACATTCGTATGGATGCCACTGTGCATACAACCATAGATAGAATCCCCGTGCTAAGGAGTTCATGTTTTTATTAAAATCTTCTTCTAGATTGGACCTGCATCTTTCAACCATAATACTAGTAGCTATACCCTTTTAGATGTTTAGTACATGTTAGATGTGTTTTGCAAGAATTTCTTGAATTAATATCTTCACGTGGAAAGAAGTTGCTCTTATTAATCAGATTTTATGAATGAGAAAATTAAGACACAGAAAAAGAAAAAAAATTACTTAAAACAACAAATTAGGAACTTGAGCAACTGGGATTTGCACCCAGGTAGTGGGGACAAAGAATTTGATAATTTTTACACTTTGCTGACTCTCAATAATCAATCATGTTTAGTCGTTGTTGCTTTATAAGAAGAGAAGCAAAATAGGGGGTGGTAACAGGTGATCTTTATGATGCCTTTAAGTTCACAATGCTACTCTGTGATTGCAAGCATTGTGTCTTATGCCTTCTATACTCACTGGCTTGAGAAATGGCAATTGTCAGTTTTACAATTTATAGTATTAAAATGACTTAAAAGAAATATTTCATGAAGGTATCTTCTCTCAATTTATTTATCTCACTCAAATTGAGATATGGCAACATGCCAAGGAGACACTACCTTCATTAAAGCCAAAGGGAAATGGGTTAGATGTGGTGGGGGACAGAACAGTGGCAGGAAGCATATATGTAAGAGAACTTCAGGGTTAGGTGAGTTTCAAGCTTGCAAAGCCTGAAATGCTCCTCACTTCACTAATGTCCCTTGCACATGCTTGTCTCCGAGATTCTTAACTCAAACCATCCAGGATGTTGGGTACTTTCTCTTAAAAAGAAGGCTAATTTTCTAAAATGCTCCATGACGTTATCTGACATGCTCATTACTTGCATTACCTCATTTCTTCATAGTAAAATATGAATGGAGATGCTAATTCTTTTGACTATTGATTAATATTCCATAAATTCAGAGGATAAAAGTACCATTCCATCACCCAAACTGCATTTATCTCTTTTACAATTGTTTTAATAAAATTCACGTGGACCTTATAGGCTTCAAACAAAAAAAAACATAAAATAGTTTGAATTTCCATTGAGGTGGGTGAGTTCTGCCTCTTCTTTCCCTAGCCAATTTTTCAAAAAACAATCGAGTGTTAAATTTATATGCTTTCTTGCAATGTCACTTTTTTTTTTCCATCATTGTTTTTTGCAGCTTCTTAAAAGGAGTCCGTTTACCATCATCACAAGTGCGTATGTGTCAATGAAGGAGAATGTGAGTTCCATGATGGTCTCCATGGTCCCTTCTATTCTGCCCTAATGTTGGGAGATGCACTTCATGATATTTTGAGCGCTATCTCCATTATATAGTTAATATGATTATTATTTGACTATGATGCAAGGAATACATATTTTATGTTTTGAGGAAGCTGTATTGAATTTGTGGTATAGCATTTTTAACTATATTGCAGAAGTTAGAATAAGGTAGACTTATAGCAAATAGTTTTGGTATAGGGATTCCTCTCTCGGGTTTTCATTATTCTTCTTCTCCCACCTTACCATAGCCCTTGTTGCAATAAGTTTTCCTCAAAACACAACCCCATCATAAACATTTAATACCACCAACACTTATGTATGGAAATGTATACTGTTCATGGACTTACAGAAAAATATATTTATAAATATCCTGAATACACACAATTAACTGAGATTTACCTTTTCTTTCACCTTAACTTATTCTTTGTTTAGTTAAGGACTAAACAAAAAGAAAATGAAATCCTGTGCTGAGTGTTAAAAGGTAGAAAGAAGGGTTTTGTGGAAGGAGGGCCACCTGATGTAGACTAGAGCAGGGTAATGAACAGGCATTGCAGTCTGATGGAACAGTTGGAAAACTATCTGGATTCAGAGGTTCAGGAAAAAGAATCTTGGCTCCACAGGGATGTGCACCACCCTGCTTCATTTCCCTAAGCTGATTCAACTGTGGAAACTTACATAAGTTTCAATGGAAGATAATTTAGAAATTTCATCCAAAGTATATTGTAAGGGAAAGAATTATGATTTCAAAGAAAATAAACATTTGCACCCTTATGTTCCAGAATATTATAAGTAAACAAATATGAGAAACACTTGCAAAAGATAAAATCTCTTTAAATATAAAAAGACTTGATGGGGGCTGGGATTGTAGCTCAGCGGTAGAGCGCTTGCCTTGCATGCGTGAGGCCCTGGGTTCGATCCTCAGCACCACATACAGAGCAATAAAATAAAGACATTGTGTCCATCTACAACTAAAAAAAAATAATATATATATATATATATATAAAGACTTGATGTAAGGAATTCATAAATTCATGTAAAATACGAATGCCTGTTTGTATATATTATATAAACATATATGTATGGACCCTCATATTAATTTAGATCTTTCAAATATTGACCACAGGCTATATTGGCTTTTTATTTGTGGCATATAAATTTATAAGATTGAAATAAGAAGAAAAAATATCAGGTGGCATGATGGAAGTAATGTATAAATGACAAAGACCAGGTGTCTTTTCATCTCCTTTTCTTTAGGCCTTATTTGAGTCAAGAAACATAATGTTAAAGAAAAACTACACAGTGGTGACTGAGTTCATTCTCCTGGGACTGACAGATCGAGCAGAGCTGCAGCCTCTCCTTTTTGTGGTGTTCTTAATCATCTACCTCATCACAGTAACTGGCAATGTGGCCATGATTTTCTTGATCAGAAGTGACTCAAAACTGCGCACCCCAATGTACTTCTTCCTCAGCCACCTCTCCTTTGTAGATCTCTGTTATGCTACCACTGTTGCTCCTCAGATGCTGGTTAACTTCTTGTCCAAGACAAAAACCATTTCTTTTATTGGCTGCATTATACAATTCCACCTTTTCATTGCCCTGGTGATCACAGATTATTATATGCTCGCAGTGATGGCTTATGACCGCTACATGGCCATCTGTAAGCCCTTGTTATATGGAAGCAAAATGTCCAGGCATGTGTGTCTCTCTCTTGTCGTTGTTGATTATATTTATGGCTTTGCAAATGGCCTCGTGCAGACCATTCTGATGCTTCGTCTGTCCTTCTGTGGACCTAATGAGATTAATCACTTTTATTGTGCTGACCCCCCTCTAATGGTGCTCGCCTGCTCTGATACCTATGCCAAGAAAACTGCCATGTTTGTGGTGGCTGGATCCAACCTCACCTGCTCCCTCACCATCATACTTATTTCCTATATTTTCATCTTCACTGCCATTCTTCGCATCCGATCTGCTGAGGGCAGGCGCAAGGCTTTCTCTACCTGTGGGTCCCATCTTACTGCTGTCACCATATTTTATGGGACACTGTTTTGCATGCACTTAAGGCCCCCTTCTGAGACATCTGTAGAGCAGAGTAAAATTGTGGCTGTATTTTATATCTTTGTGAGTCCCATGTTAAATCCTATGATCTATAGCCTGAGGAACAAAGATGTTAAAATAGCAATAAGGAAAGTTTTTCAAAAAGAATTGTTTGCTAAGTAAACATGTCAAAAGTACACAAGATTTCCTTATTATCCAATTTATGTGCACTTAAATAAATTATTTTCTTTCATTGATTATTCTTTGTCCCTTTCAATTCATGTATAGAACTATAAGTATTTAAGTTATTATATAGAGTTTAGCACCATGTCAGTGAATTTTAAAAAATAGTATACAAATTAAAAGGTAAAACCAGAGGCATTGTTATTGTTCTTTACATCAGTAAAGAAGACATAATTCCATGTATAGTGCTCACCTTGGTGCAAGTTCTAAAACAATTACTAAATGCCTTATCAATAATAATTATTAGATACTTACAGTGCTTAATAACTTCCAAACTATTTCCAAAATGTTGTCAATCATAGAAGGTGAAGATGTTTTCCTTTTATTCAGATTCTATGTATTTATTAAAAATCTTTTCAGAAAGTCACAGGTTGTTACTGACACATGTATATTTCAAGTGATATTACTGATTAAATGGAACACTCATACGTGAGGTGATTTATGGAAATGTTAAATTTCATTTCTAAGAGTTTTGTATTTATTTGTTACGAATATACAAGACCTTTAATATGTGACCTCTCCTCCTGTATTTTTTTTACCATTCAGTTAGTTCTTTTTACATGAATACATTTAACATTTTAGCCATGTAAATCTATGGGTATTTATGTGTGTGTATAAAATTGATTATAACACTTTTGTTTACTGCTTATTCAAATTTATCTTCTGACAAATTCTCATCCTTTGTTTTGCCATTTTTAAATTTGTGTTGTTTATTTTTTCTTATTCATTTTATACTACTGATTTAATGATTGAACCTCTTTAAATTATAATGTATATGTTTGTACATATATATGTTTTTCTTTTTACTGAATTTTTCTATTTATTTTGAGATGCTAACATTTTATTGGTTTTGATTATTGTAAAAGGTTTATATTTAATTTTATTGCTTAATATTTTGATCTTAGAAATTATTTTTCCACATGTAATTAAGTTAATATTTACATATATCATCAAATTAGTTTTACGACCTCACTTGTCATATTTTATACTAAATTATTTCAAACTTCCTGTTAAAAATAGAAAAAAATACCTCTATTGTAAGCAGAACTAATTATAATTGAAAGTTCACACAAGGTCATATTTGTTTCAGATATTTTAGATATTCAGATATTATGAAGTTGAATCTCCCTTGTCTGATTTATTTCCCCTCCCCATTTCCTACAGTAAATGTTATTATGAATTTAATATTTCTAATCCCTAGATTGGGTTACATCATTTACACCTATAGTTTTATATAGTATGGTTTTACTAGATTTAAAACTTGATACAAATGAAATAGCTCTGTTTATGAAATTTTTTATTTTTCACTAGCATCATTAGATTTTCTTCTGATTCACATAACAGTGATTTTCACTGCTATAGTCTATTTCAAAGATACAACAAATGTAACCATTCTATAATTCATAGACAATTACATTTTCCACTTCCTTGATAATGTGAAAACCTAGTGACAAGTTCTCTTCTGAAATTTTGAATATGTACCAGTAAAATATTTCTCTAGGTCATAGAGTATGAGAATCTCTAAACTTACTGTATGTTGTGCATTGCTTTACAAGCATACACTTCTGCAAACAGTATGTGAGGACTCTTATTTTTCTACATTCTTGCCAACAAGGGGTATGGCCAGACTTTTTAACTGTTTCCCAATCTGATCAATGCAAAGTAAATTTTAAGTCTGGATCATTACAGGTGATATTAAACAGTTTTAAATGCGTTGATGCTAAATCAAGATTTATCTTTTTCAGTAGTATGCCAATATTCTTTGTACAATTTTCAGCTGGATTATTTTAACATTACTTCATCCATTTGATAGAAATGAAAGCTCTGTTTATGAAATTTGTATTCTATAGTAGATACAAATCTTTAGATGTTATATGCAGTGTGAGTATCTAAATCTGTATATAGCTTATATTTCATTTTTTCATGATATATTTGATAGTGAAGATGATTGATTTAAACATGTCATTTAATGCTTGTGTTACTTGGTTCTTTTTGAGTCCTGACATTAAGGGCTGTGATGATCTATGATAGTTTTGTGAACATCTGGAGCTTTCTCCCATCCATTATGATGTGCCCTATCCATCATCCTTCTGGTGATGGGCACCTACATTATAGCCTTTATCAATGCTGTTATTTACACTGTATTTGCCTCAGGGCTCTCCTGTGGGTCAGTTATCAATGACTTTTTTTCTGTGACATTATCTCATTCTGAAAGTCCCCTTCTCTTCCACACTCATCTCTACGGTTATCCTTTCTGCTGTTGTCCATTTTTATTAATTGAGCTTTTTCCTCGGGATTCTCATTTCCTTACTCTCCATCGACAATGCTGTGAAGATGAGGGTCCATTCTGCAGAAGGGAGGCGCAAAGCCTTCTCCATCTGAACTTCTTATTGGTGATGCCCCCTCTTCTTTTGAAGAAAAAGATTCATGTATCCACTCTAACTCCAGCTACTGAATGGGCCAACACAAAGTAGGGTCTGTGTTTTATTGAGTGGTGATCTCCTAGCAAGTATTTTCATGTGAAGTCTGAGAATCAAGGAGGTTGAGAATTTATTAAGTAATAATAAAAAAACTTTATATTTCAGAAAGCTACAAGAAAGGAGTTTGTCTTACCATTAAGAAATGGTAAATGTTTGATGAGATAAAAATATATAACATGATGTAAACATTGCACAATGACTGCATGTATCAAAGCAATACATGGCCCCTCACTAATACATACCATTTCTGTTTTTATGTATCAGTTAAAAGTAAATTAAATGAAAATTAAAATCCTTCCTTCTACTTTCGTATTGGAATCACCAAAGCATAGGATTTCAAGATTACGTAGAAAATGTCAGAAATAAGCAAATTTACCTCCATTCCCTCTGGCTCCATTTCATTCATGCATGAGAACTTAGTAACCATAGTAAAATGAACAACATGGTTCAAACATCCAGAGGAATGTGGTCACTCTGGATAAATGTCATTTATTCCCCCGAACCTAAGTGGACTAACATAATCAAATATTACATTTTAATGCTCTATTCATAAAATACAGTAGTGGCAGGGACAGAGAAAGAGTGAATGGAAATAGGAATTATTACATCTTCTTCCATGTTGATGGCTTAAGGTTTGGGAATTCAAATACCAGAGGAGAAATGATGAAGGGTAGGATAAGCAGGATATGTTCAGGGACTCAAGCAGAGCTTAGAGTGTCCCTCTTGCTCTTAGTGAACCAGAGAGAAATATCAGAACTCAATCTTGATAGCAGTGTTGAAGTCAAGGGTTTCTAACATTGAAAAGTAATCTAGGATTCTGAGATAATAATGGGAATCAATTGCAGAGTTAAACCAAAATAATATATGAATTGAAATAATAACATCTAAAGGGTCAGAAGGTTCTGGTATTCAGAAAACAAGTGTGCTTTATTTCTTCATATGATTCCTCACCATAAACCCTTGAATTTTTTGATCTTTACATAGGTAAGCAATTTAACCTCAACTAGCTGGGGAAATATCAACATCCTCTCCCTAGTGCATTGCCAAATAGCCATACATACCTACCTTATGGATATGTGCAATTTAATTGGAACTAAAGATGTCAGTTGATTTTACTGGGATTTTCACTTTTGGTATAGTTTTCTAATTTTTCCTTCCTTCCTTCCTTCCTTCCTCCATCTCTCCCTTCCTCCCTCCCCACCCCTCTTTCTTTTCTTTCTTCCTCTTCTTTTTTTTTTTTTTTTGTACTGGAGATTGAACTCAGGGGCACTTGATCACTGAGCCACCTCCCCAGCCCTATTTTGTGTTTTATGTAGAGACAGGGTCTCACTGAGTTGCTTAGCACCTCGCCATTGCCGAGGCTGGCTTTGAACTCGTGATTCTCCTGTCTCAGCCTCCCAAAGTGCTGGGATTACAGGCATGCGCCACTGTGCCTGGCTCTTTCTTTCTTCTTTATGATACTGGGGAATAAATACCAAGTTCCTTTACCACTGAGCTACATTCCCAACTCTTTATTTTGAGACAGGATCTCTCTATGGTTCTGAAACTACCCTCAAACATATGATCCTTTCAAACTCACTGGAATTCCAGGCCTGTGCCACCATACCCAGCTCAGTGTTCATACTTTCTACAATAGTACTGAATTTTTTACACATAGTTAACACTGAAATATGCCCATAAAATGTTGGAAAGATTCTGGAGAAATTACAACCCTTGCACATGATTGATGGGATGGTGAAGTGGCTATGGGTAATAAGTGTAGGTTCCTCAAAATTTTAAAATAAACTATCATACAGCAATCTACTTTCTGGGTACATGTCCAAAAGAACTGAAATTAATCTTAATTTGCATTAATAGCCAAGAAATGGAAACAAATTAAATGTCTACTGTTGGATGGGAGGATAAGAAAATGTGGTATGTAAACATAATGCATTATTCTTCAGCATTAGAAACAAAGGTAATTCTGCTCTATGTAACAACATGGACGAATATAGAGACCATTGTAATAATTGAAGTAAGTCAGTCACAAAAGTACAAATACTATAGGATTCTACCTAGTAAGGAATGTATAATGCTCAAAGTCAAAGAAGCCCAATGTGGAAAAGCAGTTGCCAAGGACTGAGGAAAGATAGGCATGGAGAGTTCCTTTTCAATGTGTATAAAATTTTATTTGTGCAATATGATTATTTTTTAAGAGAGATGCTTTGAACCATTGTGATTATGATACTGCCAGTCACAGGTGCTGAGTTCTGCTTCTTCACATATTGAAGTTTGAACATTAGAAAAGCACACCAAGGCAAGCATATAAAGCAGGGTTTATTTAGAAAGGGGGAACATAGGCTTCTTCCAGGGGGGAGAAGGGGCCATAGCTTGTATCCTGGTATCCCAAGAAGTATGAGTGTTCTGCTTTTCATGTTTTAGGCTTTGTTTGTTCTCCTGCTCTCTTCTCCTTATCTCTCTCCTTCCTGTATATGTGACTAGGCCCAGGAGATGCTCAGGTGGGATAGCCAAAAGGTGAGAAACAGATGGACAGGGGGAAGGGTCAAGGTGGAGTGATCTGGACAGGAAGAGGATGTAATTAACAACTTCCTGTAGGGAAGGACAATCCCTGGGCCAGTTTACCTTAGCAACAGGTTGGAGCAGGGGCAGGTTATCTTTATAAGGGCTCTGAAAGCATTAGAATTTCAATCCTTCTCCAACTTCCCAGACTCACTCAAATTGACCTCCTAGATCCAACCTGACTTGATTTACCCATCTATACTGATGGCCTATCTAATTCTGCATTCATTTATAGTTAAAAGTGCTGTATCATGTGCTAAAAAATTAACAAGGTGGATTTCAAGCTAAGTACTCTTACTATATTGTTTTAGTCAGCTTTTTTGTTGCTGTGACCAAAACATCTGACAAGAACAATTAGAGGAAAAAAAGGTTATTTTGGGGCTCACAATTTCAGAAGTCTTAGTCCATAGACAGCTGTATCCATTTCTCAGGCCTTGAGATGAGGCAGACAATCAGGGTGGAAGAGTGTGGCAGAGGGAAGGAGCTGGGAACATGGTGCCATGAAGCAGAAAGAGGGCTCCACTAACAAACTGTAAACTCTACGGACAAAGCCCCAGTGACCCACCTTCTCCAGCCAAACTGTACTTGCCTATAATCTCCACTATGGGGATTAACATGCTGATTAGTTAATGCTTTCATAACCCAATAATTTCACTTCTAAACTTTCTTGCATTATCTCACACATGAGCTTTTGGGGGACACCTAATCGAAACTATAACACATATTAACCAAGAAATCAAGATAAAATTCTATGTGCCCTTAACAGAGCTGGTAGTGCAAACACTGATAAATTTGAAATTTTGGAAACATGACTAAGACAGATGATTATTTTCCTATTCCCAGAACGTTGCAATTAAAACAAAGAGAGGTGATTCTCAAAGCTGCTACTCTTCAGTCCCTCTGAGAATTACCTTGAGTAGCTCTCCATCTCCCACTTGCATGTACAATTAGGATTATACTTAACATTTTATAGGACCATCAAGAAGCTTCCACAGTCAGAGTCTGGGAGAGTAGATGTTTGTCAGAACCAGAAGTAAGTCCTTGTTATTTGGCCTCATTATAATTTTACTTTTTGGATAAAGAGGAAATTACACTGCCATTTCAGAACGAGGCTAGGAAATTATCTATACTTGCCATTTTTAAAAATCATGGTTTCTGGAGTTTTCAAATTAGTAGGGAAGAGGAATCTGGATACTTAGCTCTGAAAGATGTGCCTTCTCTCAGTGGCTGTGTGCAAAGAAGCAGATGTGTGTGTAAGATCTCTAAGACAAATTTAACTTTGGTTCACCCTATTTTCTAAGAGAATACGTATACTCTCTTTGCTGCCTTTGGCTGCAGAGTTGGAACTTTCCTTAATTTTTCTGACCACAGGCTGACTTATATTTACTGTGTGCAATTTGGTTAGTAATTTATAGATGTATCTCTGGTGCAAAACAACTGGAAGAGGCAACTGTGCCACCTACTATATGAACTGTAATGCCATTTCAGATGTGGAATGGAGTTTACTCTAGTAGAAGAGATCATAAACGTGGGTCCAGATGATCTATGAGCTCCTCATAATTTTGCCATAAGATGTAGAGTATACAATGCTCTATAGAGCAAATTAGGAAGTGTTCTATTGTTACCCCCCTTTATAAATATGGATTCTAAGAAATAAAATAACTTGAAATTCTCAAAAAAAAAAAGATGTAGAGTATACACATTTACCTTCTTGAGGACTTACTGTCTCATTCAAATTTTCAAGTAATTAATATAAAAAAACAAATAAACAAAATAATCCCCAAGTACTTAAGATCCATTCTAACAATGAATTTTTGCTAGAGGTTTTTCTTAGATTTTTGGAATTTTTTAAAAAAATTCCTTTTATTTGGGGCATTATATTTATACATAATATTGGGGTTCACAATGACATAATTATATAAGCATGGAATATAATTTGCTTCAAGTCAGTCCCCAGTCCTTGCTCTTTCTCTCCCTTTCTCACTTCCCTGTTCACTTTCCTCTGTTTTATTGGCCTTTCCTTTATTTATCTATAGTTTTTGTTTTAATTAATGCAGTATAGATATATGTAAAGGTGAAATTCACTGTGGTATGTTTATATATATATAGGATAGTTTGGTCAGTTTTCTGAGCATCTTTTCCCATTCACTTGTAAATGAGCAGACTACAAAATTTCTCTAGATAGCTAACTCCTTGAAATTGTTTACCCCTAATATGTCCTCATCTGTGCTAAAACTCCTTCTTTGGGGCATCTTTTTATGCTTTTGTTTTTGTTTCCATTTTAACATGAGTGTTCTAGGCTTGAGTGTCTGAGACTTGGCCGGGTCATACATAAGGAAGTTTGTGAAATTGCAGTTGGCTCTGTGTTCAGAAGGGTCCCAAACTTGCTTTAATGTTTTACTTCCATGGACTTAAAATTTCAAGGTTTTGAACAAGGATCCTTACAGTTTTACATTATACTGAACCTGGTGTATTCTGTAGCTGTTCCCAGCTCCAGGGGTCATACCTCTGGCTTTCTTCTGTCCTTGAGCTACCTCACTGCCAGTTCTCCCCTGTGGAGTAAAGGGCTCACCAGCTGCAGAACTAGCATTCCCAGGCTTGCCTTGTTCATTCTTTTCCTTTCCTTTGACAATACAAAAATCAGGCCTGCTGTGATTTTCTTTGTGTACATTTACTCATAGTTGTTTTTGTTTCTTTCTCTTCTCCTCTGCTCTACTTCAATTGGATATTACTAGATTCCATCTGAGTCAAGATCTCTAATTAGTTTAAAATAATACAAGTGATCCTTAAGTGACAGGCAACAAATGATTCCTGTTGCAAGTGGACTCAAGCATCATTTTTGGCTCTTTTTTTCTAATTTGAACTTTATGTATCCTATTTGTCTTCTTTCTCTTTTCCTCTGTTCCAGTAACCACCATCTATTATTTTTCAGGGGCTTCCTGAGTACAGAGGACTATGAAAACATCCCTGAGACTCCTGCTACTGCATAAAATTAATATTCTCATAATATTTGCTGCTTGACAATTCTTCAAGGGTAGCTTCAAATAACCACTGACTCCTGTTCCCCAAAGAAGGCTACTGAGATTTTTTTTGTAGGAAAGTCATTGGTAGTGATGGATTAGAATTTCAAGGAAGTCAACATTTGTACTTTAGTGAAACTTTAAGTTGGAGTTCTCTGCACTTGTCAACATGAAATCTATGATCACATAATCACTAACACATTCAAAGAGAAATTACAAGGTATATTTGCAACTTTTCTTTACCTTTCCTGGGAAACTGCTTAAAATATTATCCTGTCAGTTCATAGTAAAGGGGAAAAAAGTCACTTTTAGAGCAAGATTTTCTCATATGCTACGTAAAATATCATTTATTTGCTTGCCTTTCTATTGATCTCTGTCCACTAGAAAGAATGCAGAGGGAAGAATCTTGTAAGAAATGTTCATTTCTGTGCCAAAAGTATATAACCACACAGTATGTTGAATATGGAAAATTTTTCATTATGAATATTTATTGTGATTCAAAAATTCATTTTGGAGGGTGAATTTTAAGAACAATGTAATTTAATCGATCATCCTTTTGTGTCTTCATGTTTGCTTAATTTCAATAGATTAAAGGACAGACTCGGACTCTCAGGAAATGCCCATCATAAATGGCAGTGCGGTAACAGAATTCATTTTGCTGGGGTTCACGGATCGCCCAGAACTCCAGGCTGCCCTCTTTGTGCTCTTTCTGGCCCTTTACCTCGTCACCCTCGCAGGCAACCTGGGCATGGTGGTGTTAATCCAACTGGACTCCCGCCTTCACAAGCCCATGTACTTCTTCCTCAGTCACTTGGCCTTTGTGGACTTGTGTTACACCTGCAATGCAACCCCACAGATGCTGAGGAATTTCTTATCAGAGAGCAAGACCATCTCCTTTGTGGGCTGCTTCACACAGTGCTACATTTTCATTGCCCTTCTCCTCACAGAATTTTACATGCTCGCTGCAATGGCCTATGACCGCTATGTGGCCATATGCGACCCTCTGCACTACAGTGTGAAGATGTCCAGGAGAGTGTGCATCTGCTTGGCCACATGTCCTTATGTGTATGGCTTCTCAGATGGGCTCTTCCAGAGCATCCTGACCTTCCGCATGACCTTCTGTAGGTCCAATGTCATCAATCACTTCTACTGTGCTGACCCGCCACTCATCAAGCTCTCCTGCTCCAACACTTATGTCAAAGAGCACGCCATGCTCATCTCAGCTGGATTCAACCTCTCCAGCTCCCTCACCATCATCCTGGTGTCCTATGCCTTTATTATCGCCGCCATCCTCAGGATCAAATCGGCAGAGGGAAGGCGCAAGGCATTCTCCACCTGTGGCTCCCACATGATGGCTGTCACCTTGTTTTATGGGACTCTCTTCTGCATGTATGTAAGACCACCAACAGACAAGACTGTTGAGGAATCCAAAATAATAGCTGTCTTCTACACTTTTGTAAGCCCATTGGTTAATCCTTTGATCTATAGTCTGCGTAACAAAGATGTAAAACAGGCCTTGAAGA
>CM053399.1:13923623-13941642 GCA_028644305.1 Xerus rutilus
CACCAACAGACAAGACTGTTGAGGAATCCAAAATAATAGCTGTCTTCTACACTTTTGTAAGCCCATTGGTTAATCCTTTGATCTATAGTCTGCGTAACAAAGATGTAAAACAGGCCTTGAAGAATGTTCTCAGAAGAAATATCGTCAGGACAATGTCCATACCTCCACTTGGCCATAAACCATAACTTTAAAATTATGGCCCAAATGTATTTGCATTTTGATAATGCATTTCAGCATGCTCTGTGGATATGTTAGGAGTGTTACAGCTAAATTGCTAATATTTGGAAAAAAAATGAGTAACTTTCATTTTTTGAAGGCCTACTCCCTTATCATGTATACATGGACTGGAGGCATCGGCATTATTTTGGAGGTTGTAAGAAGTGCAGAAATACATTCTTCATCTTAGATCTACTACATTCAAATCCATGTCTTAATCCAAAAATCAAGTGATTTGTAGGCATATGAAATTTTGAGAACCACTGCTCTAAATGAGAACTTTGAAATTGTATGCTTCAGAACACTGGTGTCGTCTTGTTGTTTACAACAGTAGATAAGATAATCATGTTCTCAGTTCAGTTTCTTCCATTCATTTTCTCATTTGTGTTTTTATTAAAGAATCTTTAAGAGCCAAAACTTTCTGTATTCCTCTCCTGACTCACTGAGACCAAACTTTTGTGTCACAAATGTGGTTTCCTTTTTCTATGAATGTACTAGTGCAGTGAAGAGAGCAACTGGTAAAATGTGGAATACATTGGTTATGTTTTTTCTAAACTTGAGTTTTTGGATCCAGCCAGATCACCTCTTCCTTTGATTTCCAGCCTAGGGGTATTGGTTTCTGTTTCACCTACTTTTGAGAACTTAGAAGCTGATTGATTGAGGAGTAAACCTTATGAAAGTGTAATACAGAAACTGAGTTAGCAATGAGTCATATAGAAACACTACTTTGACTGTCACTTCTATTCTCAGTTGCATTTAGTAAGTGAAACACCGGCCTGGCATATGACCTATGTACATGTAGGTGGATGTAAAGACTTTATCTAGGAAAAGAAAGAAATCATTTTGACATTTTCAAAAACACCAGGAAAGCATTATAGATTTGCCTTTAGGATTTGCACTAAAATGAATGAAGGGAGAAGTAAAGATTTTTCTTCTACCAGACTTTAGGTGTTCTAGGGATTCTGACTTAGCAATTCCTATAGAAAGATATATAAATTTTGGATATTCAGTTAATGTCTAGTGATGATTTTTTGAATGAATAACTAATCAATCATGTTAGGTGAATTATATGACTTTATTGTCTATTTCCATGTAAAGAACAATTTCTTCATTTTTATTAGTGAGCTAAGATTATTTGTCCTCATGAATAAAAGCCCGGAGTAGAAGGAATTGTTTTTTAGCCTCTGAGATCTAATCCAAGATTAGTTTAAATGAAGTCAGTTTAGTGATATGTGTTAGCATAGACTAGACAAAAGTATGTCCTAATTATTATTTCAGAGACTTATTAACTTATGCAATATTGCCTCTATTGATTCTATCTATAATAGCATTTGATACCAGAGTATTTCTAAGCCAGGCAGATACTATTATGAATAACCATGCTATAATATAAAAGTTGTCGAAATTGCAATCAGAACAAGTTAGAACACTTTTTGTTTATTGTGCTCACAACTTAAGCCAGGAGATTGAATTGGATGTGTCCAGAAATCCTCCTCTCAGCAGTTGCAGCATAGTTTACAAAATACAATGGAGGAAGTATTTTGACCTTTTTCAAAGTTTTCTTTAACAGATCTTCCCTCTTGATCATTCTCTTGGTTGATCTGAGAATATGGGGAACTGTTTCATCTAGGTAGCATGACTCTCTGTCACTACATGTTGTTTCTTTTCTATAGACATCATAGGTCACAAACTAGAATCTTTCAATGATTATGTTGTACTATATTTATTGTTTGATCCACAAGGTAATCATCTCTCGAGTGGTTAGTGACAAACATTGAAGACTCTTAAAAGAATACAACTCATGAGAGAGATTATGAAAATGACTAAATGAATAACAGAGTTTGAAATACTTACTAAATTATCACATTTTTCCAGAGAGTACAAGATGAGAGTCTTTTTCTCTGGCTAGAATTGATCATGGTTTCCCTGAGATGCCAGCCTAGCTATAGGAGTTCAGGCCAAGGGCTTCTGTTTCAAGATCCAGGGAAACACCAATTCTTACCCTCTGTTGACCAGAAAAAGTTGGCTCACTTAATAAGCTTCAGCAAACGAACTCAAACGAACAGTAAGAATGCTCATAATGTCAAAAACACCATTTGACCCTGAAAGAGGCTAACCCTGGGAGTCCCCGCATGGTCAGCTAGAAAGCAAAGAGAGTGATGGGATGTGGGGGCTGGAACTGGTTGCTCATGCCATATAGAACTCATCAGGGGTCTTCTTTGAACCCCACTTTTGAAACTAGAACTATAAAAACGAATTCTGATCAAGCTAAACCATTTTTAAGGTTTTCTTGCACATCTTGTAGGAAAAGTTGTGAGTAAACAAAAACTGCGAAGAAGCCCTATGCACTGCAGTTGCGGCACATTTCACAAACACAAAAGATATAGCATTGTCATCTTTCTTGAAATTTTTGTGACATGTTAGCATACCTTTCATGATAAGCAGAATTGTTGAGGCTTATTGGTATGTGCCCCACTGGCTCAGGTTCATGATCTCTCACCTGGTGTTTCGTTCACGATTACATAAAGCGTCTTGAGGAATAAGATGACTTAAGTTTAGATCATGTGGATTTGGGAAAGTGGCCTCAGTGGTGGCCCTATTGGGGGCCCCATTTCATTTTTCTTCAACATAGCACTGCATCTTCTATAAACTTAAGCCAGTATTCCTCTTCTGAACTATGTACCTCAATGATTGGCAAATTTAAAAAGTGTACATTTTGATAGAGAAAATGAAAACTCAAAGTGATCTAGTGTTTCAATGGAATTCCTATTAATACCTCATTACTTGCTTTATGAAATATGAAAACTGTCCTAAAATTCACATGGAATGAATGGCCCCCCAATAGCCAAGGAGATCTTGAGAAAGAACAAGGCAGATTGCATCTTGCTTTTTATTTGGAAGTATCACAAAACGTAGCCATTAAAACAGTATGGCACTGGTATAATAAAAGACTTACAAACCAATGGAAAAGAATAGACAGCCTTGAACTGAGCCCATGCACATTTTCTAAACTGATCTTTGACAAAGAGGCCAAACATGCACTATGAGGAAAGGTAGTCTCTTCAACAAATGCTGGTGGGAAAATTGAATTGCCACATCTAAAGAATGAAATTGGACCCTTATTTTATCTAAAAAAATCAACTCAAAATGGATTCCATATTTAAACATAAGTCCTTATACCATAAAACCCCTTAAAGAAAAGCTAAGGGAAAGTCTTTATGACCTTCAGCATTGCAATGATTTCTTGATTTAACATCAAAGCACAAGAAATGAAAGCAAAAATTGACAAACAGCATGACATCAAAATAAACATTTCTGTACATTAAGAAAACAAAGACAAAATGGAAAAAACGCAGTTGGTAAATTTGTGCATACCTATAGTCCCAGCTACTCAGGATAATCAGATTGGAGGATTGCTGGAGCCCAGGAGTTCTGAGACCAATGGGACACAATAAAACCCTTTCTCTAAGTTAATAAATATGTAAATTAAAAGAAACTACCTCAACCAATTGAAAAGACAATCTATAGAATTGGAGAAAATAGCTGGTGGTGGATGCCTATAATCCAGCTACTTGGGAGGCTGAGGCAGGAGGATGACAAGGAAAGTCAACATGAGCATTTTAGTGGGACCTTGTGTCAAAATAAAATTAAATAGTAGGGCTTGGGGTGTAGCTTATCAGTAGAGCGCCCTGGGTTCAATCCTTGGTACAAAAAAACCACCAAAAATCTAGAGAAAATATTGTTGAACTCTGAATTTGATAAAGGAGTTACTATTCAAAGTGTATTGGGAACTCCTCTAATTATTAGCAAATAAACAAACAAGGGAATAAAGACTCAGGAACAAATAACCTCATTGAAAAATGGGAAAAGCATTTGAACAGAGTTTTTTTTTTTTTTTTCAGAACAAAACACTCAAGTGCCTTACAGACTTAGAAAACTATATTTGGCATCTCCAGGCATCAAGGAAATGTCAATCAAAACAACAAGATATGGCCTCACGAGTCAGAATGGCTACTCTGATCAAAAGAAAAACAACAGACAATAAGTGTTAGCAAGGATGTGGAGAAATCATAGTGCGTGTACATGTTTGGTGGGAATACAAAATGTTATATCAGCTATGGAAAACAGAACGTAATCAAAAAATTAAAAATACATGGAAAACAGAATGTAATCAAAAAATTAAAAATACACAGCCTGCGGCCCACATTCCTGGAGAGACTTGATCCAAACCCCCTGGCCCATGAGCAGAGAGGTGTCCCCCACTGTGGTTTCCTATTCACCCATGTGTGGCTCTACCCAAACTGCCTCCATCTTGGGGCATTGCAGCTGCCGCCATAGCCTTCCCCAAGTGGTAATCTCCACTGTGGGACATCAGACAGGGCCAGGAGGCAGCTGCCCATTGCAACACCACATGCAAATTGCAGCATCACCAACTGGCCACCCAATGCCATCATACAGCCCATCTTTCCAATCCCATTTCTGAAAGCAGTTGCCTCCATCTTGGGACATCTCCACAGGCACCTTGGATTACCTTCACTGCTGCCTCTGCAATCTTTAGCTGGGGCAATTTCTATCTTGGGACATGGACTGGGGCCTGGCAGCCCAACACAAAGGTAACTACAGGCTTGACACTATTGCCACCACCAACTAGGGGCATGGTTGCTTCCCTCTAGGGACAACAACTAGGACCTGGAAAACTGTCACCAAGGTCCTTGTGGGGCTAGCTGCACCAGAGAAGCCTCTCCTAGGTATACTAACAGACACCATCCTATTGCAGAGGCAACAGGGAACCTTGCATGAGGTTGCCTCTGTCTCTTTTTTCTTCTGCTAACAATCAACTTCTTTTGATTACCCTTTTACTAGTCCTATAATCCAATACCTCTATATTCTCATATCCTAGTTTATAAAAGTTAGCCTACCCATCCCCTCTGTCCACCATTAGAAACGGCAAACCCTTATGCAAACCTATTAGCTGTGTGATAGAAGAGAACCAAATTCATCACTTCTTACAGTGACAAAACTGTAAATGTCAAAATAGAAGGTAATTGATTTATGGCTGCATATTGGTTGCATTGGGTGCTATAAACAATATCCCCCTTAGAGGTGAGGTATTGGTAACTTGCAGGGACATTACAAAATCATAGAGTAGAAGCTGCAATACCTCATATTTGCACTGCAAGAGAGGAAGACATAAAGGCAACATGTAAAAATAAGGGAAGAAAATGCCCCACACAAACCAAGATACTACAAAAATAGAATCCATTGACAGTGCAACAGATGAAATGTCAGAGAAAGAGTTCTAAATGTACATAACTAGAATGATCTGCAAGTGAAAGAATGACCTGATTGAGCAAATATAGGCAAAAATTCATCACTCTAACAGAGATAAGAGAGCAAATACAGGTAAACATTGATCACACCAACAAACAGACAAGAGTAAATACAGGTAGTAAAAGATTACCTCAAGAAAGAGATAGAGATTCTGATAAACAAAACAAAACAAAATAAATCCTTAAAATGAAAGAAACAATAAACTAAATAAAAAACTGAATAGAAAGCATCACCAACAGCCTAGATCACTTGGAAGATAGAACCTCAGACAATGAAGACAAAATATACAATCTTGAAAATAAAGATGACCACACAATGAATATGGTCAAAACCCATAAATTGAACATCCAAGAATTATGAGATAACATTAAAAGATCAAACCTAAGATTTATCAGGATAGAAGAAAGCACAGAGGTTCAAATCAAAGGAATTTACAATCTACACCAAGACACATTATAATGAAAATGCCTAACATATAGAAAAAGGATAGAATTTTAAAGATACAAAAGAGAGAAATCATATTACATATAGGGGGAGACCAATTCGGATCTCAGTAGATTTTCCAACCCAGACCCTCAAAGACAGGAGATCCCGGAACACATATATCAAGCTCTGAAAGAATATAGATGCCAAAATAGATCCAAAATTAAGCTTCATATTTGAGGACAAAATAAAAGCCTTCCAAGATAAACAAAAGTTAAAAGAATTTACAGCAAGAAAGCCTGCAACTACAGAACATTCTTGGAAAAATATTCCATGAAGAGGAAATTAAAAACAACAATGAAAATCTGCAAAGGGCATAACTGCACTAAAGGAAAGGTCAATAAAAGGAGAAGCCAAGTCAAGCTAAAAAACAAAAATAAACCCAAATGACCAGGAATACAAACCATGTCTCAAGAATAATCCTGAAAGTCAGTGGCCTAAACTCATCAATTAAAAGACATAAACTGAGCTGGGCGTAGTGGCTCACGCTTGTAATCCCAGCACTTAGAGAGGCTGAGACAGGAGAATTGCGAGTTCAAAGCCAGCCTCAGCAATGGCGAGGTGCTAAGCAACTCAGTGAGACCCTGTCTCTAAATAAAACACAAAATGGGGCTGGGGATGTGGCTCAGTGGTCGAGTGCCCCTGAGTTCAAACCCCGGTACCAAAAAAAAAAAAATCAAACAAACAAAACATAAACTGGCAGATTGGACTTAAAAAAGGGCCCCAAAATATGCCCCTTCAAAAGACACACCTCACAGGAAAAGACATCCACAGACTGAAGGTGAAAGGATGGAAAAAAATGTGTCACTCACATGGACCATGTAAATAAGCAGGCACATCCTCATATCAGATAAAATGGACTTCAAACCAAAGTTAATGAAAAGGGATAGAAAGGACATTTTATATTGCCTAAGGGAATCATACATCAACAAGACATAACAATCATGCATATCTATGCCCCAAACAATGGGACATCTATATATATCAAGCAAACCCTTCTCAACTACAAGAATCAAATAGACCACAACACAATAAAACTGGGTGACTTACCATACCTCTCTCACCACTGGATAGATCTTACAAAAACTAAACAAAAACTATAGATCTTAATAAAATAATCAATGATTTATACTTAACAGACATAGTTAGAATATTCCCTCCATCAACAAGCAAATACACTTTTCTCTCGGTAGCACATGGATCCTTCTCCAAAATAGACCATATGTTTTGCCACAATCAAGTCTTAGCAAATGCAAAAAAATAGAGATACTATCCTGCATTCTATCTGACCATAATATACTATTGAATGATGAATGGATAACAGAAGACATCAGGGAGGAGATTAAAAATAATCTTAGAAGTAAATGAGAACAGCAATACAACATATCTAAATCTCTGGGAAATTATGAAGACAGTACTAAGAATAAAGTTCATTGAATTGAGCTCATTCATTACAAGAAGAAAAAGTCAACAAATAGATGACCTGACAGTACCTCTGAAAGCCCTAGAAAAAGAGGAACAAACCAACATCAAAAGAAGCAGAAGACAGGAAATAATTAAAATTAGGACTGAAATTAGTGAAATTGAAACAAAAGAACCAATCTAAAAAATGGACAAGAAGAAAAGCTGGTTCTTTGAAAAAATAAATACAATTGACAAACCCTTAGCCAACCTAATGAAAAAAAAAGGGAGAAAACCCAAATTACTAAAATTCGTGATGAAAAAGGAAATATCATGACAGACACTACTGAAATACAGAGGATAATTAGAAACTATTTTGAAAATTTATACTCAAATAAAATAGGAAACCCTGAAGACACCGACAAATTTCTAGAAGCATATGACCTACCCAAACTGAACCAAGAGGACTTATACAACTTAAACAGATCAATTTCAAGCAAGGAAATAGAAGATGCCATCAAGAGCCTGCCAACCAAGAAATGCCCAGGACCAGATGGATTCTCAGCTGAGTTCTACAAGACCTTCAAAGAAGAATTAATACCAATTCTCCTCAAACTATTTCATGAAATAGAAAAGGAGAGAACCATTCCAAACTCATTCTATGAAGCGAGTAGCACCCTGATTCCAAAACCAGGCAGAGACACATCAAAGAAAGAAAATTTCAGACCAATATCCCTGATGAACATAGATGCAAAAATATTCAATAAAATTCTGGCAAATTGCATACAAAAACATATTAAAAAAATAGTGCATCATGATCAAGTAGGGTTCATTCCAGGGATGCAAGGTTGGTTCAACATACAGAAATCAATAAACATAATCCATCACATCAATAGACTGAAAGATAAGAACCATATGATTTTATCAATTAATGCAGAGAAGGCATTTGACAAAATACAGCACACTTTCATGTTCAAAACACAAGAAAATCTAAGGATAGTGGGAACATTCCTCAACATTGTAAAAGCTATCTATGCTAAACCCAAGGCCATCAGCATCCTAAATGGAGAAAAATTGGAAACATTCCAACAGGGATGCCCATTTTCACCACTGCTGTTCAGCAGTCCCTGAAACTTTAGCCAGAGTACTTAGATGAAAAAAATTAAAGGGATATGAATAGGAAAAGAAGAACTCAAACTATCATTATTTGCCAATGACATGATTCTATACTTAGAGGATCCAAAAAGTTCTGCCAGAAAACTTCTAGAATTAATAAATGAATTCAGCAAAGTAGCAGGATATAAAATTAATATCCATGAATCAAATACATTCCTATACATCTGTGATTAATCCCTGGAAAGAGAAATTAGGGAACCTACACCATTAACAATAGCCTCCAAAAAATAAAATAAATAAAATAAAATAAAATAAATAAAATAAAATCCTGGGAATAAATATAATAAGATAGATGAAAGAACTTTACAATGAAAACTACAAAACACTAAAGAAAGAAATTGAAGAAGACCTTAGAAGATGGAAAATTCTCCTATGCTCTTGGATAGAATCAATATTATCAAAATGGCCATACTACCCAAAGTGCCATACAGATTCAACACAATTCCAATTAAAATCCCAACATAATTCCTCATAGAAATAGAAAAAGCAGTCATTAAACTCATTTGGAAAAATAAGAGACCAGAATACCCAAAGCAATTCTTAGTAAGAATAGTGAAGCAAGAGGCATCACAATACCAGACTTTATACTATAAAGCTATAGTAACAAAAACAGCATGGTATTGGCACCAAAATATACATGTAGACTAATGGTACAGAATAGAAGACACAGAAACAAACCCACATAATTATAGCTATATCATCCTAGACAGAGTTGCCAAAAACATACATTGGAGAAAAGATAGCCTCTTCAACAAATGGTCCTAGGAAAACTGGAAATCCATATGCAGCAAAATGAAACTAAACCACTATCTGTCCTCCATGCACAAAACTCAACTCAAAGTGGATCAAGGACCTAGGAATTAGACCAGAGACCCTGTACCTAATAGAGAAAAAAGTAGGACCCAAATTTTCATCACCTCAGATTAGGCACTGACTTCCTTAACAGAAATCCTAAAGTTCAAGAAATAAAATCAAGAATCAATAAATGGGATGGATTCAAACTAAAAAGTTTATCCTCAGCAAAAGAAACAATCAATGAGTCGAAGACAGAGCCTACATTTTGGGAGCAAATTTTTGCTACACGCATATCAGATAGAGCACAAAACTCCAGGAGATATAAAGAACTCAAAAAAGTTAACACCAAAAAACAAACTACTCAATCAATAAATGGGCTAAGGAGCTGAACAGACACTTCTCAGAAGAAAAATACAATCGATCAACAAACATGAAAAAAATGTTCAATATCTCTAGTAATTAGAGAAATGAAAATCAAAACTACTGGAAGATTTCATCTCACAGCAGTCAGAATGGCAGTTATCAAGAATACAAATGACAGTAAGTGTTGGCGAGGATGTGGGGGAAAAGGCATGCTCATACATTGCTGGTGGGACTGTAAATTGGTGCAACCAGTCTGGAAAGCAGTCTGGAGATTCCTTAGAAAACTTGGAATGGAACCACCATTTCCCACTCCTTGGTCTATACCCAAAAGACTTAAAAACAGCATACTACAAGTGCTGCAGCCACTTCAATGTTTATAGCAGCACAATTCACAATTGCTAAACTGTGGAAGCAACCTAAATGCCCTTCAATAGATGAATGGATAAAGAAACTGTAGTATATGTATACAATGGAATATTACTCATCATTAAAAGAGAATAAAATTATGGAATTTGCAGATAAATGGATGGAGTTGTAGAATATCATGCTAAGTGAAGTAAACCAATCCCTCAAAACCCAAGGATGAATGCTCCCACTGATAAGTGGGTGCTGATCCATAATGGGGGGTGGGGCAGAGGAAGAATGGGGGAACTTTGATTGGGCAAAGGGGAGGAAGAAAAGGAGAGAGGGCATGGGGCAGGAAAGATGGTGGAATGATATAGACATCATTTCTCTAGGTACATGTATGACTGCACATATGGTATGACACTACGTCATGTACAACCAGAGAAATAAAAAGCTGTGCTGCATTTGTGTACAATGAATCAAAATGCATTGTGCTGTCATATATACCTAATTAGAATGAATAAATAAATTAATTAACTTTAAAAAATTAAAAATGGAGCTACCGGATTATCTAGCTTTCCCACTTCCCAGTATATATCCAAAAACTTGAAACAGGGATCCTCAAGTGTAATATATCTGCACTCCTACATTCATAGCAGCATTATTCACAATAGCTAAGGTATGGAAATAATCCTAATGTTCATCACTGAAGGAATAGATAAAGAAAATATGGTACATGATGGATTATTAGTCACTTTAATTTAAAAAGGATGTTCCTGCCTTTTCTCAAAAAGGAGGACATGGGAAGTTCTGGGCTAATGAGCAATTTCTGTAGTGCAAGATGACGAAGTTCCAGAGAGCTGCTGTAAAATATGCCTGGAGTTAAGAACACTGCATTGTGCATCTAAAGGTTTAGGAGGGTAAATTTTGTGTTGTGTTTTTATCATATGAAAAGAGAAACAAAATAAAGTAAATGATAAAACAAGGTAAAATGTATCTGTGTGCCTCCCACAGAGTTCATAGGACAAACTGTAACAAATTCGAATTTGTAGAAAATGTGACAGAGTAATAAAATGAACTTCCTGTGTCTTTCAGTGCTTCTGTTAAGCCCAGGTGGGGTGATTCCAGATTTGCACTGATTACTGTGGCACCTCAGTTCTTCTGAGATTTGCCTTAAGAAATAATTACCACCTCTCATATCCTGGAATAATTGCAACCAGATTTTGCTACTTAGAGAGGTATTAAGAAACTGCCTTAATCAGAGGTTGAGAAAGTACTGCTTGAGCAAACAAGAAGTAAGTTCCTGTGCTTTTATTTTCTTGATTTTCAGTCAAAAGAACTTTTCTTACTGAAGCCTATGGTTTATAGGTGTTGGCATCCTTGAGAGTTAGGTCTTCAAAGGCTTTGTGAATCAGTATGTCATATAAATTTTGACATTTAACTCAGAAAAATAGACATAATTTTTCTCAGGAGCTGTAGGCAAAGAAGTCAAGAGGGGTGGTAAGTTATGGAACGTGTTAATTCTATTTCGGACAACAGTCATTACAAGCTCATTTCATGCAAAGTGTTAGTTTCCAAGTACTTGAAATGAATTCACTATTTTCATCCTTCTGACAACCTGTTCAAAATTTTACAGCAGAAAATCAAAGAACAGATAGGTAAGCTAAATTTGGTACTTATGTTAGAGTTCATAACTGGTGGAGTAAAACTCAAAATGACTTATTGGAATTAATTTCACAAATTCTGACTTTGTAAATACCAAATTATTGACATACTTCAGGATGGCAGAACAGATTCAACTTTTAAAATGATTCATTTCTTTTGCAAAAGCTGCAACTGAGCTAAATGTTGCCCAAATCCACTCAGGTAATTTATTGGAATCAGAGTTGTGTATAAATTCCAGAATTGGGCTGGGGGCTGTAGCTCAGTGGTAGAGCACTTGCCTAGCATGCGTGAGGCCCTGGGTTCGATACTCAGCACTACATATAAATAATAAATGAATAAAATAAAGATTCATCAACAACTAAAAAAAATATATACATATATATATATATATATATATATATATAAAATTCCAGAATCATCCATAATTTTTGTTGATTTAAGTGGATTTCTGGGATACCTGAAAAAGCTTATTGAGATGTTACTTTAGTCTAAAAATCATCATTTGTATTTGATTTTTAAGACTGTCCAGCAGATGAGCTTGCTATTTGAGTTTAATAATAATCAAGGCTGCATTTGTAAACATGAACACAACACAATTGTTTTCTTATTTATTTTTTATTGGCTCTTTTTAGTTACTCATTAAGTTACTCATTTAATTATTCATTAACATTAAGATTGCTTTTGACATAATTTAAAAATATGAAATATTGTTTACTCTAATTTAGTTCCCAGTATTTCCCCTTTACTCCCCTTCTGTAACACTTGTATTGACCTTGAGGTCCACCTTCAACCTGGAAACCCTGTATGCACTTTTCTTTGCAGGTGTTCTAGGGAATTGCTATAATTTCCTAATTACTTATAACTCACTTATTTCTTTTCTTCCATCATCTATTAGAAGATTTCTAAACACTGCTGGAGGAATATATGGGGATTCAATGAGAAGGACATAGAAATAGACCCATTCATTTTCCTTGCCCCCAAAAGAATACTATTTTGAAAACAGAGTCAGATAGGAATCAGTTGTTTGTATTTATTTGTTTGTTTGTTTGTTTTACCTGTAGTTTATAACAGCTTAGAGCTTTATATGTCTCAAAGGAGAAAATGGAAATCTATTTCAATTTTATATTTCCTGCAGCATTCCATTTGCAAGAAATGAAGCAGTTAAATTGACTGAGTTTCAGTTACAGTGAAGATTGTTTCTTAAAAAGTGACTGCATATTATGTTTCTACTGTTCATATCAAGGATATTGCTTATCTCTACCTTTCCAATTACAGATTGATAAAATCATATTACATTTTTTCTGCAGATCTCTATGATAAATTTAGCTTTGGTGCATTGTGTGTTCTAACAATATGTTTGTGTGTGTGTGTGTGTGTGTGTATACACACCTGGGGTTTGAACTCAATAGCACTTTATAGCAAAGCTAAATCCTGTGTTGTTTTCTTTTGAGGTAGGGTCTTGCCAAGTTGCTGAGGGTCTTGCTTAGTTGCTTAGACTGGCCCTGAAGTTGCAGTCCTCTTGCCTTAGTTTCCTTGCTCACCAGGATTAAAAGTACCACTTTTCCTGGATTCTTGGTTGATATTTTATAGAACTGTCACTGATGAAAGCAATTGGGAAAGGAAAATACTCATTACATGAAAATCTAAGGCTAGTTTCAGGTGAGAGATTGGGTCAACGCTCACAGGAGCGTTCATGTACTTAGATCTAAGAGATATATGAGCTTTTATATTATAGGGACACAATTTTGAGTGTGCACATTTATCTTGAAAATTCATAGTTTCAATGGAATTTTCAAGTAGTTCATATTTTCAACAAGTTTAAGAACAAATCTTGGGATAAGTTCTGGTACATAATTTTCCTTGATACTATTTCCCTCTTTCTGAAACAGTCTTTTCTTATTCACTTGTAATTGAATAGCCTGCAAAATGTATCTGCAACTCTCGCCTCTTGAAATGAGTTAACCTCTAATACATAACCACCTTTGTTGAAACCCTTCCTTTGGGGCATCTTTGCTATGCTATTTTTTTAAAAATTTTTCATGGAAGGTGGGTGCTCTCCTCCTTCCTTATCCTCAGGGTCAGTTATGATAGCCTGTGTGTTCTAGGTATGGTCTGTGCCTTTGTATATGTCCCTGTGCTTGGAAGAGCCCCAAACTGTTCAATGCTCTGTGGGAATAGTCATGCAACTCTTAATTTTTGAACAGGGATTCTTCCTTTTTTATTTTGGACTGAACACAATATATTATGTTATCTGGTCTGAGTTCCAAAGTTTTACACTTTTTATCTTCCTCCTTCACTTGAAGTATTCTCTATTTTCTTTCTCTGTCAGGTAAAAGCTGACTTGGTACAGAATATCAAGCCCAGATGTTGCTTATTTGATGTTCCCCTTTTTCTCTGACAATACACAGGTAACAGGACCTTCTGTGGTTTTCTTCATGAGTCCACATATTTTATTTGCAGCCTTCTTCTCTCTCTATTTGAATGATGAATGATTCTGCTCTGTCTGAATTTGTATTTCTGGAGCCTGAACAAGTCACAGAGCTTTCTAGTCAAAACTGTTTCAGATCCCTCCCATGGTCATTAAGTGACATACAACAAAGGTATCCTTCTGCAAATGAACTGGTCATATACAATTACTTGCTTTCCCTTTTATATGCCTGAAATTTAGACATCCTGGGCATTTCTCTTCCAGTTTGGTCTATTCTGGTATTCTCCATCAAGTCTTCCTTTGGAGTTTCCTTGGTGTCAAGGAGCAGGGAAACACCTCCTGTAACCCTGCTGCTATCACATGAATAAATAAGAATTTTTCAGAACTTTTTCTGCTAGACCATCTTGAAAGAAAGCTTCAATTAACCACTGATCCCTGTGCTCCACTGAAGCCTATTGATGTTCTTGATGGGAAAGTCATATGTAGAAAATAATCAGACTTCCAATAAAGTGAAACATTTCTATATGAGGGAATCTCCCAGGTGGAGTTTTCTGCTCTCCTTTTCTTAATTCTGCACACACAAATCACTGCCAGTTCCCAAGAAGATTTCAAACGATATTATTATATTTACTCTTTATCTTTCCAAGGACATTCTTCTCAAAATAGCCTTTAACTTTTTTTTCCTCCTTCAGTATTTTTCCTCAAAAATATCACCTTTGCAGTGAGCTCTTCTTTACTTTTCCTATTTAAAATCTTAATATGCATTCTCTAAAATTCCTTTATTTTCTTCATAGCTCTGCTATTTCAAATACCATTTATACACTTACAATACCATCAATCAATATCCATCAGGAATTTTGAAAATGTTCAGTTCTGCATCTGCATTATTGAATCCCAAAATATGTATAGTGACAGGAAGCCTTGTTTGATGAATATCTGGTCTGATTAGTTGAGAGGGAGACAGGATAAACTTACATTGTCACTTACTAAGAGGAAAATGGAGAAAATTGTTCATAAATCCAAAACTATAAAATTGTGGAAGGGACATGATATGCAGAGCTCCCTACTGATTCCTAATCCCAAACTTTGTCATTGCTTCTAAGTACAGTACCCCTTTCTACATGGTATAGACAATCTCAGGGTGTAAGTGATCCACCTACTAGAAAACAATAGTGTAAGGGGAAGGGGTGACACAGCTCAGTGTTCCATGCTGCACTTCATAAGGATGCCATGCTTGTCCTTATTCCAGCTGTTCCTTGTCATCAAACATCTCTAGTTTTTCCAGATTCATAGGGAACTTCATAACAAAGTCTAAACTTAGATCAAATGCTGTAACTACCATTAAAGTTCTCAAGTCAGAAAATTTGTGTTTATATTTCTGATCCTGGGCTCATTAGCAATGTGAACTTGTTCCAATATTTTCATCTTTCTATACTTCTCCTGAACTATGACATGAGCATTATAATAATATCTACTGCATAGTGCTTTGTTAGAAGTAAATGTGTATATTGCACACAGATAGTTTAGAACCTCAGTTTGGTTAAGTGATTAACAATTCATCAATGTTATTAATAACTATTAGTGCATTCAACACATGCTTATTAAATTCTAGATAAAGAAGATCAATTCCAAAAAGAGACTGTGTTCTAACTTTATAGAAGTTACAGTAGTAGTGACTTCTTTTGCAAGAAATGGACAAATTATAAAGATTTTAGACATGAGAAAAAAGGCCAAGTATAAAAGCATGTTGAGTGAAAGTACAATAAGATTCAGCATTAGATGTGATGTGAAGAGAAATTACAAACCAAAGGAAGGGCAGGAGTGTAGCCTGGGGTAATAGATGGGGGTAGAGTGCAGGTTCAGTATGCAAGGCTCTGGGCTCAATCCCTAACATGGGAGAAGAAAAAAAAAGCCAGAGAGAATTGCAATAAATCTTGTCAGAATAAAAAATATATTCAGTAGCTTAAATGCAAATTATGCTAAGCTTAATTTCTTAAAAATAACAACGCAGTGACAACAACAACAGCAACAAATGACAGAACTCTTGGCTGTAAACAACTTCAAATAATGTGAGAGAATTAATTTCATTGGAAAATGCTTTAAAAATTCATTTGGCAAAGGATTATGAAACTGGAAAATCCTTCATTATATTGCTATTGATAATTACTAGATATGAAGGTCCAAATATTCCACAGAAGACATTCTGAAACAAATTAAATTTTTGATTAACAAGTTCTGCAACCAATTGCTTTTCACACAAAATTTCAATAAGCACTAAATTTTACTAAATTTACAGCCTCTTTCAAAACTCTAGTAGGATATGGAGAGGAGTCAAACACTGCAGGTAATTTATGCTTTAAGCTGTACCTTAAAAATCCAGTATATAACTTATTCTGAGTAGTCACGATAAAATAAACTGGATTTTCTATCAGCTGTGTAAGAACTAATGTATAAAGATTAGAATGTAGATAATTACTGTGGTTTAATATGCTAAAGAATAAATGCATACTTATAAGATATGGAGAAGCAAAAGACAGAAAAGGATTAAATCACTTGCATGTGCTCA
Organism: Xerus rutilus; assembly: GCA_028644305.1. Taxonomy (NCBI): domain Eukaryota; kingdom Metazoa; phylum Chordata; class Mammalia; order Rodentia; family Sciuridae; genus Xerus; species Xerus rutilus. The sequence goes on from CM053399.1 coordinate 13,940,393, forward strand.
TTAAGAAGGAATAAGATGAGAAATACTTCATAAAGCAGAAGGCTTTAATCTGGGTCTTATAGGATGAATTGAAATTGAGAAGCAAAATAATAATAATAATAAAAGATATTGCCACTGGGATAAAGAAGAGATGTAAGTTGCCTGCAAATGTATGTAATTATGTATGTATGTATTTGTCTACCTATCAATCATTGAATAGTACATGTATAGGTACAGAGATAGAACTGTACAAGTAAAGTTAACACAACAAATGAGATAATTTAGTAGTTAAAAAAAATCAGTTTGATGGTAGAACCCCATTTGTGGATGATATATTTTTTGGAGAAAAGTGATTTCAATTCTCATTACCACAATTTGTAACTTAATGTCTGCTTGTTTTCAGTAGTTTCAAGTTCAGATCCTGATTCTTGAGAAATGCCCATCATAAATGGCAGTGCGGTAACAGAATTCATTTTGCTGGGGTTCACGGATCGCCCAGAACTCCAGGCTGCCCTCTTTGTGCTCTTTCTGGCCCTTTACCTCGTCACCCTCGCAGGCAACCTGGGCATGGTGGTGTTAATCCAACTGGACTCCCGCCTTCACACGCCCATGTACTTCTTCCTCAGTCACTTGGCCTTTGTGGACTTGTGTTACACCTGCAATGCAACCCCACAGATGCTGAGGAATTTCTTATCAGAGAGCAAGACCATCTCCTTTGTGGGCTGCTTCACACAGTGCTACATTTTCATTGCCCTTCTCCTCACAGAGTTGTACATGCTCTCTGCAATGGCTTATGACCGCTATGTGGCCATATGCGACCCTCTGCACTACAGTGTGAAGATGTCCAGGAGAGTGTGCATCTGCTTGGCCACATGTCCTTATGTGTATGGCTTCTCAGATGGGCTCTTCCAGAGCATCCTGACCTTCCGCATGACCTTCTGTAGGTCCAATGTCATCAATCATTTCTACTGTGCTGACCCGCCACTCATCAAGCTCTCCTGCTCCAACACTTATGTCAAAGAGCACGCCATGCTCATCTCAGCTGGATTCAACCTCTCCAGCTCCCTCACCATCATCCTGGTGTCCTATGCCTTTATTATCGCCACCATCCTCAGGATCAAATCGGCAGAGGGAAGGCGCAAAGCATTCTCCACCTGTGGCTCCCACATGATGGCTGTCACCTTGTTTTATGGGACTCTCTTCTGCATGTATGTAAGACCACCAACAGACAAGACTGTTGAGGAATCCAAAATAATAGCTGTCTTCTACAC
>CM053399.1:13942142-13961232 GCA_028644305.1 Xerus rutilus
CATTGGAAGGAAAATAAGGAGCATTAGCTTGCCTTTCGACTAGGGATGTAGCTCAGAGACAAAGCACCTCTGAGTTCAGTCCCCAGTATCAAAATAAAATAAATTTAACTTAATAACTCGTTTTTGTGTTTTCAATATGAGTTTTAAACTTACTATATCCAAATCTGTATTTCAATCACTCCACATGATTTTGTAAGCACACTAAATTTTGAAAAGTATTGTTCCAGGTGAAATTTTCCAATGAGTATTGTCCAGTACACTGATAAACTCTTATTGATTACAATGGTAAGCAGGATAAACAAGCTCTCAGCTCAGTTTCTTACATTCATAACTCTTCTCATATGTATTTTGAATTAAGGAGTCTTATGAAACAACCTTCTATTCTTTTTTTTTCCCCTTGACTCACTAAGTAAAACCAGAAGCAATAGGTCACCATCTATTTCTCATGATTACGCTGTGTCATGGTGGCAAGGACAATGGAAAGGAGGGAATGATGGCAGTTTTCTTTGACCTGAGCTGGATCCAGGTTTGAGCTGTAGGGACCTAACTGCTGTCTCTGGCCTGCAGCCCTGCGGTGATGCTTTCTGTATCACTTGCACGTGAATCATCTGGAACAAAATGCTGAGAAGAAAGATTAAAATTAAGGAAGGAAATAAAGTAGTTATGGGTTATCCCAGATGTAGTATATACCTTGATTTGAATATTCCTTCTATCGCTGATTATGTTTGGTTAAGCAATGTTAATTCTTTCGTTTGTTCCTGAATACAGACCTAATTCATGGCCTGTTAAAGTATACTATGAGAGCCAGGCACAGTGGCACACGCCTGTAATCCCAGCACTTAGGGAGGCTGAGACAGGAGAATCGCGAGTTCAAAGCCAGCCTCAGCAATGGCGAGGTGCTAAGCAACTCAGTGAGACCCTGTCTCTACATAAAACACAAAATAGGGCTGGGGATGTGGCTCAGTGGTCGAGTGCCCCTGAGTTCAATCCCCAGTACCAAAAAAACAAACAACAACAACAAAAAGTAAAGTGTACCATGGGGTTGAAAGTGTTATCAAGAGGAGAAAATGAAATTGCTCTCTGCTCTTCAAAAGACTCAACAAAGTCAAATACATTTGGCTTCAGGAGATATGTGTAAATGAATGGTTTACAGGCAAATAAAAGATTCTTCTACTTGCCAAACAACTAGTGCTCTCCTATTGATCTAAAATGCTGAATATTTCCTAAATTCCTTTCTTAGAAGAGATAACCTGTTATTCTACCATAAGATAATTAAAGGTATAAAATATTGTATGTACATAAACATGTATTAAGTTCATCTCAATATATATTAGTAAAGTCACTTTCTCTGTTTCTCTTTTTTTCTTTTTCCAAGCAATGAAAATATCTAAAACAAGATAAGGTAAAATGATAAGTTCTTATAAGCGTAATGATATCTCATTTCATCCCAGAAGTACAATTGGGTCTCTGTAACCAGAATGTGGGATTATATAGCCATGAAAATTCTTGCTTCATTGTCTACCTATATCTATTTTTTGCTAGTATATATAATAATGAGAGCCTTTTTGTTTTGTTAATAAAATACAGAAGCATTTGGAATGTCAAGAAAATATCTGCAACATTTTTTCCTGTAATTACAGATTATTTCATAAAAGCTGCATGAGAGAAAACCAATGATGCAAAACTAGTGTCCTCATGTGCAAATAATTCATGCTGTGCACCCAGAAACCCCACAATATACTAGGCAAAGTTAGTGACTATTGAAAATATCCCCAGGATAGGGTTGTAAGGATAGATTCAGTAAAGCATTAACTATATGAATAAAAGACACTGGATGGTTTTAAAACACATATTTTACAGACTTATATTTCATTGTTTTTAAATTAGTGAGTTGTATATGGGATGTTTTACTGCTTTACAGACAAGAAAAAATCTGTGCTACAACCAGTTTATTCGTCACCATGATCTTCCTCCTCTTCCTTCTTTTCCCTGCTTTTTTCCTTCCTTGAAGACTCTCTTTTTTGTTGTATCTGGATTTCCTTTAGCTATGTATGCAGTGATGTATTTTCCTTCAGCTGAGCAGCCTTCTTTTTACAAACTGTTTGTCATCTGCAGCAGTGTTATTCTACATCTTTCCAGTTTCTTTGGAACCTCATGAAAGAAAAGGTCAGAACACCCACACACTCCTTTGATGTTAGGGTTATTCTCAGAACAGAAGAGGGAAAATGCTCACTGATGCATCAGATGCTTCTTCTTCTCCCCAAAGTCTGCACAACAAATGCATATGAGGGCATTCTGCCTCTCAGCTGTTGGGGTTCACTTTTGCTCATGGTTAATCATTTTTCTCAGTGGAGCACAAAGCCACTGATTGTCCATCTGATTCTCCCTTGCTCTAGGGCTGTCTCTAAGAAGCTCAATGTAGAGCAACGGCTGTGAGAGTGGGAGACAGATGCAGATAATGGATTTTTAATATAAGCTTTCTCTCCTGAGATCTTGTTAATTCTCTGTTGATTCTAGGGGTCTTTAGATGTATCATTGTCCTCATGTAGTTGTTCCATGCCATCTACAATTTAAGACTTCTTTCCAATATTTGTGAGTTTCCTTATTATGTGCTAGACTCACTTAAATTTCAAAATCAACAAAAATGTGCTTTCTGGGGAAAAAAGTGGAATCCTACACTAAGCCAACAGGAACACAGGAATCAATGTGATTAGGACAATTCACAGCCATGGATTCTGCCCTCGCACTTGCAGCATGTCATGTTGTGGTCTCCCCGCTCTCCCCCTCTTCTTCCCTTTTCCTCCTCTCCTCCCCCTCCTCCTTCTCTTCCTCCGCCTCCCCCTCCTTCTCCTTCTCCTCCCCTCTTCCTCTTCCCCTCCCCCTCCCCTTCTCTTCCTCTCCTCTTCCTCTCCTCCTCCCCCATCCTCCTCTTCCTCTCCTCCTCTTCCTCTCCTCCTCACCCTCTCCTCCTCTCCTCTTCAGAGTTCATGAATTATGCTAATATTTTATATCTTTATTAATTGCTCTATTCATTCATTAGAATAAATGGTAACCTATAATTCAAAAATCCTGTGGGAATATAAACTGATCACTCAAAGCAATCACCTCAAAGTGATTACAAACTGATGAAATCACTTTACTTAATTCCCAAGACTCTAGGGGAAATAAGTCTAAACCAATTACTAATTTTCCCCTAGAGTTATCTTTTGTAGTTACATTGTAATTATGTCTTTAGTGTATGTTGCAAATACTTCAGGAATAAAAACTCCAAATTGCAAGTGGACATAAATCCTCTGCAATTCATCTCATGGACCACTAGTGTCTCTGACACAATCTTTCCTGGGGTCAGGTAGGAATGAATATTATGATTTTTATACTTGCGCTTTCTTGTTTCATATTTAGATCTTTATTACTAGTGGTCAGGTGACAGCAACAGCAGCTTTAAATAATAGCTTAGTTGCTTAGCCAGTTAATATAAATCAGTGTGCATTTGTTATTTGGATTGGTCACTGGAAAATATTAAAAATTATTGAACTTATGTGCTGACAACAATTGTTTTACTTTCAAATGTCATTCTCACCATTCATTCGAGTATTAAACATACATTTAGAAAACCACATTTAGATAACACAGATTAGACAACACACATTTAGATCATCAATGGAGTAAACACTTCCATTGATCATGGTATTAATATATTTGGAATAATACCTATTGAAAGGACAATCCCATGACTCTCACCCCAAAAAAATCCTTTATCAAAAATTCAAAAGAGAGATAAATTAAACAGGAATATCATTTATTCTAGGAATTATATATATATGAATATGTGTACATATATGCATATATATACATACACACACATATATATTCAGTATTTACAGAACATTAAAATCCTCTTTTTAAATTACTAGAGAAAATTGAGAGCTAAATATAATATTAACTAAGAGGGACATTACTACCAATGAGTGTAGGTTTGATAAATTCCTGATTGTAAAATAAGAATGTTGGGGATGCTGGACACCTTGGGAACTAGTCAAACTCTGACCCTGAAGGGCCTTGGAATCCCATGGAAATAGTCATTGTATCTGGGCAAAGAGAATGTTTTCTAAATACTCAAAAGAGTCTTCTTGACAACATAAACAAGCACTAAACTACACTGTACCTAGACTCAGGTTGACCTAGAACTCAGGTTCCTGCATTATAACCAGGTAATGTTCTCTGCTCTTGTATTTGTGAGACACTGGAATGGAAAACTAAAAGGGAAATAAGCTGCTGGAGTCCATCAAGGAAAGAGCTCCTTCCTGGGAAATCAATATCCACAGTTTTCCACCTGCTGCCTGGTTGTTTATCTCTTAGTTCCCTAGCAGCTCTTTTTTTTTTTCCCCCAGACTTATCTTGTCTTATTACCCAGTGGATGTAGTTTTAGGGCTGTTACTGAAATTGAACTTAAGTGACCCTTACTTCTATTTCCTCAGGTCTTTCCCTTCACTTCAACCTCCTCTAGTCTCCCACTAAATCGATTTCATAGGACAGAGGAGACCCTGTGCTAAAGGACTAGTCAGTGACTGTGATAGCATTTGCAGGCTAGCCTGCTCTCTCAGACACTTGCATTTTAACAAGCCTGAAAGAAGACACACTTACACTTAAATTGAATTTTCCAAAAGTAGAATTTCAGGTACCAATGACACTTGTACAAATGTTTTTTTGCTGCTTGTGTTTTTGACTATAGTTGGTTGTGATATATTTATTTATTTATTGAGCTGGAAGGATTGGAAATTCTTGGAACTTCCAACTTCACCTAAGTATATATCATGCTTGCCAGTTCTCCAAAAATGACACCCCTTATATTTTGCTTAATAACAAAACTTTAACAACCTGCCAAATGACAGGTAATATGAGTTTCCTTTTGGAGTCTTCCCATGATAAAAATAAACATGTGTATTTATAGATATCTTTGTGAATCCCATTCATTAAGTGGACAAATCTGTGCTGGCTTTATTGTCTAGTTTGTCTTTAATCATTCTAACCCAGAGAACAGGGTTAAAGAGAGGTTTAAAATTAAATTTAATTGCCAATGCTATTTTATGTAGATTTTACATGAAATTAATGAATTCTGATACTTAAAATTAAAATCTCTTAGAACATGGGGCATGTGTTACCATAAAGCAAAAATTATATTACGTATTTGAAGCAGCTGCTGCTGCAGTTCACCCTGGTCCACAGGCTGGTTCCCTTCCATTGACTCTCATGCCAACCCACAGACAACTAAGCTTTGATCCCTTATCTCTTATGAAATAACAAGGGACAAATTTGGGAACACAAAATAAAAATATATTATCTAAAATCCCAGTGCAATCATTTCCAATTATTTTCCATTATAATTGATGTCATTTGTATTGGTAATATTATCTGAATATGTAAATTCACTGTAACTAGTATTGTCTGAACTCTGCACTAAGAATAATTCTCTCTTCCTTAGTTTTTATGATATAATTCTGGACATTATAATACTATAAGGAATATGGTTGAATTATTTCTACATGTTTTTGCAAAGTTTAGAGTTAAATTTATATTCTATTAGCAGCACAGATTGGCCAACTTTTGTTATATTCTGAAACCCCTACATGTTTTCTGGGATAAATGGGAGGACAAATGTCAATAGAAGAGCAAATGAAACCATGCTCTAATATTTGGTGACCTGTTTTCCCTTTATCCATGTCCCATGTCTTGTTCAGGCAAACTCATCTAACTGAAATTTTATTCCTTTGTAATTCAAATAGGCTTTTGTTATTTTAAAAATTTGTAATTTCACATTTGGACTATTTTCATATGAAAGAAGTGTTCCTAAATTTTACAAATTTAGTGCTAAAACTGATCCCAAATAATTTAATTCTGCACTCGCATAGCTCATAGGGAATTAAATTCTCAAAGGTGAAGCTTCGAAATATAGCAAAAATGTTTTCTACACAAATTGCCATTATGTCCAGGACTAGGCCTTTGCAAAATTTTAGATGCGTATGGTTTTTATAAAGGGAAGTTGAAGATTCAATCTGCTTTTGTGCAAACTTTAGCTCATAAATCTCCCATTCACATACATGGTGGTGGCTCAGGAGACGCTGTAGGGATCATCTGCTCAATGTATACTCAGCTATTTCAGCCCAGAACCTTCTCAAGACAATCAGTCCCTACATGCTCAGACTCTAATCATAGTGTGAGGGTAAAGGAGAGAGGAAGAGTAGAAGAAAGGAAGAATAAGTGGGAGAAAATAAACAACTCAGAGACATCCTATTCACCCCTTCATTCATTTTCATTCATCCAAGTGAACATGTTGGTATCTAAGAAAATGGTCAGAGGAAATTCCACCTTGGTGACAGAATTCATTCTCTTGGGATTGACGGATCGCCCAGAGCTTCAGCCCATCCTCTTTGTGCTGTTCCTGGCGATCTACCTGATCACTGTTGGGGGCAACCTTGGGATGATGGTGCTGATCAGAGTGGACTCCCGCCTGCACACTCCTATGTATTACTTTCTCGCCAGTTTGTCCTGCTTGGACCTGTGCTATTCCACTAATGTGACTCCCAAGATGTTGGTGAACTTTTTATCAGAGAAGAAAACCATTTCCTATGCTGCCTGTTTAGTGCAGTGCTATTTTTTCATTGCCATGGTGATTACTGAATATTACATGCTAGCTGTGATGGCCTATGACAGGTACATGGCCATCTGTAATCCTTTGCTATATAGCAGCAAGATGTCTAAAGGAGTCTGTGCTCGCCTGATTGCTGGTCCCTATATCTATGGGTTCCTTAGTGGCCTGATGGAAACGATGTGGACTTACCGCTTGACCTTCTGTGGCTCCAATATCATTAACCACTTCTATTGTGCTGATCCCCCCCTCATCCGGCTCTCCTGCTCTGACACATTCATTAAGGAAACATCCATGTTTGTGGTAGCAGGGTTTAACCTCTCCAACTCCCTTCTCATCATCCTCATCTCCTACATCTTCATTCTCACGGCCATCCTGAGGATGCGTTCTGCCGAAGGCAGGCGCAAAGCCTTTTCCACCTGTGGGTCCCACCTGGTGGCAGTGACTGTGTTTTATGGGACCCTGTTCTGCATGTATGTTAGACCTCCCACGGACAAGTCAGTGGAACAGTCCAAAATTATTGCTGTTTTCTACACGTTCGTAAGCCCTATGTTGAACCCCATCATTTATAGTCTGAGGAACAAGGATGTGAAACAAGCTTTCCGGAATCTCATCAGAAGAAATGTGCTCTCGAAATAAAATCAGAGAGTTTCTTTTTTTATAAATCAGAGATCTATTTGTAGAAACTGTATCCAACTTTAATAGAATTTTTAGAAAAGCTGATTTTATTTCCATAATGAAAATATACAATCTATCAGCAAAACACAAAAGACACAGGTACAAAAGATTTATAGTTTCCATGACATGTTAGGGTAATGCTTGTGTGAACGGGGAGGTGGTGTATATGTAGATATGGAAAATAAATACTCTTCTTTTGTATAATTTTGTATATACAACTTTATCATCACACTTATATTAAAATTATACATTTTATAGAAAAACATCTAGAGTAAAACATGTATTTCCCCTAGCATGATTTTCCAGTTTAGTTTCACTTCCAGAGTTACTACTTAAGTTTTCAGGGGAAAAAAAATTGTACCAGGGATGGAACCCAGAGATATTAAACCACTGAAGCACATCCCCAGCTCTTTTTATCTTTCATTTTGAGACAGAGTCTTGCTAAATTGCTGAAGCTGATCACTGTGATTCTCCTGTCTCAGCCTCCTGAACCACTGGGATTACAGGCAGGCACCACCATGCTTGGCATTCAGGAAAGTTTTATGTATCTTCAAAGAAATATGTGATTATATGTATACTTTTACACAAAATGCTTAAAATGCACATTGTCTTGAGCTGATTTTTAGTGGCTTATAATTCTGTAGTACTTATTACATAGGTTTTCAATCCTGTGTTTCAAAGAATTGTCCTTATGTCTGCTGAAGAGAATTGCTGACACCTCTGGGGAAAATTTTTATAATAACACTTCATGTCCATACCTGAAATCCAGTTATTTCTCTCACTTGTGAGGACAATTTTCAATAAGACACCTTTATCTTTCTTCCACAACAGCATTCCAGAACAATTCTTCAAAAAACTACTTTTTAGATATTAAATTCGTTGGCTCCTACAAAGGTACATGACTGTCCTCAAACAATTGTGACTTCTGTGGAGCTTATCAATAACATTCTACATTTCTGGAGCCAGGAATCCTCATGCCTTCCATCATCTCTCTTTTATTAATCATTTTTTCTGGATGGATCTGAAATCTGTTATTGGTAACAGTTCAAATTTTACTCATAGTTGTTCTTTTCCACAATTATTTATTTACATATCTAATTTTAGAGTGAAACATGTTGACTCCTTTGCAAGTATTATAATACTAAATGAAACAACAAGAAGTTTTTTTTTGAAAGGTGTAAAATCCTAGTAAATGCAAAATCACATTTTATCAGTAAAGTTGACAAAATTTGAAAGTATCTCTGTAAGCCACACATTGCTTCTGTACCAAGAGGTTTTCAAGGAGCTTCAGAATGGTAAATTTTGTATGGCAAAATTTTGTATGTGAAAGAGCAATTAGCACGATTGGTTACATGGTATAATGTAAGAATATAGAAGTACTGATGCACCAGAAAAAAACACAATTGAGTCTGAGTAAATGAAAGTGCAGTGATTGTGCAAGACACACACATATGCATCCTTTATGCACTCTCCCCAGCCCACCCATAGCTGCTACACATGATTATGTCAGACCTTACAAAACAACTGCTAAAACAAATTTGTGTTCACAGATATAGTCCTGTCATTCAATGAAAAAGGAAAAACCACAGACTGTAAATGGTCACCCTCCCAAATAGAAATATTTTTCTGTTTTCTTTGTGTCTTAGTGTGACTTTCTGCTCAATTCTTCCCATCAGGTAACATTTTCCAATTCATTCATTCTATTTTACTCTATACAATTATTGTAACTAGATATTGTTATGCAAACATCGTCATATGGAAACCTGAATTGCTTACAAGTTCTGTAATAATGCACATATAAACAAAGAACCATTTTTCTGTGTTTGCACACACAATAGTTTGTGGAATTCTACTTAAACATACACTTGGATGTATTACTACTTCAGTACACACACATACTTAGTTTTGCAAACCTAATCCCTTTATTATTTCAATTTTTTTTTCCTGATTTCAGGCTCCAGGCTTCTATCTATACATCCTAACTTGAAACCAAATAAAAGTATAGTGATGATTTCATGTAAAACAGTAAACAAATCTTCATAGTCAAAACCAGCCCTTTGCCCCATTTTAGGAGACTTAGAACAGTGTCTTTGAATGGACCAACAAAAGGCTTCAAGGAAATATATTATTAGGCATAAGTCAACAGTACTTTTCAGAAATACAAGTGTCCCTAAATCATTGACATTTAGGGCTGACTCTAGCAATATGAAACCCATAAAGATACCCAGATGCACACAAGTTTAAGATAAATGAGGAATTACACTAAGTGCCTTCATGAATTTATAAGCTGGCTGAAATCACATTGTTGGTCCATTAATACCATTTATTTTATAGTTCATCTCGTACTGTGTAGGACACAGAATAAGCATGTGCTCATGAAACTTTGTTTTTGTATTAAGTACTTACCTTTGGCAACCCTTAATTTTACCTAAGAAAATGGAATAATTCATATGTTAATGACATTAAAAATTTCCCTATTACTTTATGTCATCACAGATTTCAGAAAGAAGCTTCAAAGAAGTTAATTCTTCTGGATTGTTTATTTATTGAGAAAGTTGGGAAATATGATAAAGAAAAAATATAGAAGAAAAAAGAAAATATTTACTGTACTTCCTAAGAAATAATTATTTAGAAGATATTTTATATCTTTCTCTCCTACCTTATTAAAAGATTCACATTCATAATTCTTTAGGAAAAATATACATTTGTATTAAAATTGTTTTATATAATTAGAATTTTATGAGCCTGACATTTTAATTCTTACATCAGATATTTTTTATTATTGATATATATATGACATTTATATATATATATGAATAACATAAAGATGAGGAACTAAAGATTTATAATCTCATTATTAACCTAAAATCCTATAGGTCTGAATGCAGGTTCAGACCTGTCTAGCTTCAAAGTTTATATCCATACCACCTTTTAAAATTCTTTCTGTATTCAGAATTAAATCCAAGAGCTATGTCTCTAGCTTTTTTTTTTTAAATATTTTTTTAGTTGTAAATGGACACAATATCTTTATTTTATTTATTTATTTTCATGCGGTGCTGAGGATCGAACCCAGTGCCTCACGCATGCGAGGCAAGCACTCTACCACTGAGCCACAGCCCTAGCCCCTCTAGCTTTTTTTTATATTTTATTTTGAGTCAGATTCTCACTAAGTTTCTTCAAATTGGCTAGGTGGTCCTCCTGCCCCAGTGTGGAGTAGCTGGGATTACTGGTGTGTATATTACACTCTCTTCCCCCTTTTCTTAATATTCGTTTTCCAACTATTCTTCATTTAAGGAAAGAAGTCATGAAATGAATACTACAATCATTTTTTTTGTCTTTCAAAAGTGTTATTTTTTAACTTTTTTTATTTTTTATTTTTTGGTACCTGGGATTGAACTCAGGGACACTCAATCACTGAGCCACATCCCCAGCCTTACTTTGTATTTTTATTTAGAGACAGGGTCTCACTGAAGTGCTTAGTGTCTTGGTATTACTGAGTCTGGCTTTGGCAAAGTGTTTTTGATCAGGTATTTGACATGCACGCTAAATAATGTGATCTCTAACAAGAAAACATCTTTCTTTATAATATGTAGATGAATTGAACTTGTTCAATAAAGTGAGCTTTGTGGTCAAGTCTCAAATCCATCGTTTTTCTACTACATGAATAATTAAAAGCATGGAATCAAACAGTTGGCACACTGCTCAACCTGTCTCTCCCTCAGTTTCTTCCTCTTTGAAATTTATATTACTTTTTCATAGGGATGCTGTGTATAAGAATTCATGGATTAATACTGATAAATCACTTGAGACAGCACAGTATTCACTCAATAAAAGTTAGCTCCTTATTTACCATTACTAACATTTTATTTCACTTCTTTTATTCCATCTACATTTTCCTTCATTGCATCTATCATTCCTCAGATATAATGGATGTCTATGTCCTCTATGACAGTATAAATGCCACAAAGTCCTAAACAGTGCTTTGGGAGTAATTCCTTTCTGTTGCTTAGCCTGGTACATAGTCTGTCCTACCTAAAAAAAAAGATAGACTCATAGATAACCTTAGAATTGAGATATTGATATTACTTTTATAAGGTGATGGGATGTTTCTGTAAAACATATAAAATATTGAGGGAATATTAAAGGAATAAATGCTTTAATTCATTTATAATCAGTCTGCTTTTATTTTCTTTAAACAGAAGAATTCATCTGGAAATGTTCAGAATAAACTGGACTCAAGAGAAGGAATTTAGCTTCCTGAGGCTGACCCCTCTTCCAGTGTTGCAGCCTACCTTCTTGGTCTTATTTCTAGCATTATGCATTCTTATTATTGTGGAAGATTTGGGCATACATTTCAAGACCACATCTTCAGTCTGTCTCCTCACCAATCTGTCAATATCACAAATTCTGATTGGCTTTTCATTTGAAAAGTTCCTTTTCATAGTCAATTTATGTCAACACTATAACATGATGGCATTCCTATCAACTTGGTATTTTGTCCCTACTGGCATGTATGGCAATCCCATTCACACTGTCATCTGCCTTCCAAGTAATTTCAACATGGCATTCAAAGCACTCCACACATACATGGCTGCCATTGCCAATATGTGTGGTTTCACATAGACTTGTTTAACATCACAGCAGCTTTCTTCAGCAATTATATCAGAATCCTTCATTGTGTTTTTGCAGATTGCAGCTACTCAGATTAAAAAACAAATGGTTTTACTATAAAACATGTTGCACCTCCAGAATATTGCTTAGGAGTGTATAGAACTCCCAAGTTTACATTTTACCAACAAATTTGGAATCTTTCTACTCTGTAAACTAGGGAAACTTTTCTAGTTTTTTTCTGTTTTTTTAATCCTACCTTATAACTATGATAAAGTAATACCATCTCAAGGACGGAATCAATAGTAAAATAAAATGCTATCTGTTGTGTAGGTTTGTGATTCTTTTTTGAACCATCAAATAAAAGAAAGGAAGAATGCAATTTTGGAAAAAATAGGAGAGTTAATTTTATGTGTGAACTTGACTGGGCTAAGGGTTTCCTAGATAGTTGGCAAAACATTATTCTGGGTGTGTTTATGAATGTTTTTCTGGAGGAAATTAATTGTTACATTAATTGGTAGACTAAAGATCTTTTTTATCATGTACATTGGCATAATCCAATCTGTTGAGGGGCTGCCTTGAAGAAAAAGGCAAATGAAAGGCAGATTTTTTCACTGTGTGTGATCTGAAACATACACGTTCTGTCTTCAGAAGTTAGTGATCCTGGTTCTTAAATCTTCAGGTTGCATCAAGACTTACACAGTCAATTGTCCTAAGTTTCATGTCTTCAAACTCAGACTGAACCGTGTTGTGGGCTTTCATGGTTGTCCAGTTTTTAGATGATAAATCATCGAATTTCTTGGCCTTCTTAATTGCATAACCAATTCTATATGTATAAGAAAATATATGTACACACATATACACACATGCATCTAAATATATACACATATATTAGTGTTTGTTTATATATATATGAAGATATGTGTGTGTGTGTGTGTGTGTGTCCATCTCTCTTACTGGTTCTGTATCTCTCAAGAACCCAATTAATGCTGATTTTGGAATGGAGGGATTGGTTGTAGAAGAACAGGATTTTAAGAATGAGTTTTCTGAATAGTTCATGCCATGGACTATTTATAAACAAACTGTCTGGATTGGATACTTCTAATCAATCACTTATAAGATGCAAGGAGGTAAGTTGCTCTGTCCATCATGATTTTGAACATTTTGGGGGAAAAATGCAATAACATTGATTTTTTTCCTCTAGATTTCAATTTTCACTTCACAATGTAGAGATAGAATAAAATGAGCTCACTGCTTTGAGCTCAGGTCAAACCTAAGAGCTTTTAAGTGTGTCCTGAAGGAGTGCCTTACCTTCCATTTCCACAATTATATAAATACAGACTGAAATATAGCAAATTGGGATGGGGACAAATTGTGGAAAGACCTTATTAAGCTGGGGACATTCAGCTTCTAAATTCCAATGAGTTTTCTTTGCCAGTAAAAGAAGAGTCCTATTCCTGATGATAGCGGCCTCCCCATTCCCTGTAGAATTTGTGCCACCATTTCCAACAGAAACCTTCTTCTCAGCTCCAGTGGCAATTGCCTTTCTACCTCCAGTGGCAATGGTATCCCCAACCCATTAGTAGCAGTTTTTCTCACCATTGTGACATTGGTCTTTCTATCTTTATGTGCAAGGATTAAGCCTGTCTTTTCTGAGGAAATAGTAGTCTCTTGCCAAAAAAGAAAATGATGATCACCCTCAAGACACACTTTCACTATTCCTTTTTATTTCTGGACCCATAACTAGACTCAGGTCACAGAAGGTCCCTGAAGGTGGGGTCCACAGTGTGACCTATGAGGAGGTATATTATACCCAAAACAGCTACTTGTGTTTTCTAATTTATATAATTTATGCAAGAATAAATCTATGGAACATGTGTGGGGATGGATATCAAGGGGTGAGATGATGGAAGGGACATAAAGTAGAATCAGAATGAATTTATTGATATAGGCAATCTAAGCATAGAATATGCATTTAAAGTTGCAGCTTGGAGAATTAGAAAAAGTTTTATGTGTTTTCCATTTCTGTGACTAAAATACATGAAAAGAACAACCCAGAGAGAGAATTCTTTTGGCCTACACTTTCAGAAGTTGAGTCCATATTTGGTTCACTCCATTGTTCTGGGTCCAAGGAGACGCACAACATCATGGTGAAAAAGCATGGCAGAAGTAAGTTGTTCAATTCACGGCATCCCAGGAATCAGAGAGAGGAGCTAGGGAGAAGATATATTCCAAACCGTGCTCTTTTTGACTTACCCTCCCGACATGGTTCACCTGCCTAAAATTACCAACCTGCATTCCTTTCAAATTATCAATCTATCAAATGAATTAATCTACTGATAAAGTTATAGCTTTCATAAACTGCCATTTCACCTATATACATCCTGTATTGCCTAACACATGAGCTCCTTCAGAGACAGTTTTTTAGATACAAACTATAACATGGCAATGGTTTTTTGGTTGGTTGGCTAAAATGTGGGTGAAAAGTGACCCACTGTGAGTGACTTGTAAATGCCTGATCTCCTTTGATTTATCATCGAGAAAGGGATTTTAGGGCTTAGTGAGATTGAAATGCTAGAATGGAGTTGTTATTTATGACCTCCTTATGCATCCTGCGAGAGTTCATAATACAAACTGTTCACCAACGCTCTGAGAAATAAACTCGTGAGCAGAGTCCCAGCATCCTTTAAGAGTCCCATGATTGATCTTTATAGATGAAACTTTAGAGTAAGAACAGAAGTCATTTAATTAAGAATCATCAATGTAATGATAGCAAAGCAATTGGATCTCAATGTGGCAAGGGGCCAAGTGACAGCAGGCACTATCCTGGGTATGGTGACTGTAATGGATAGCAGCCAAAGCAGAAATCATAATGCTCTGACTGATTCAGACCAACAGTGTTGGCCCTTTAACCATAGGATTCCTAGAAGTGAAATGCAAGAAAGCCACAAGTTAGAACAGACATTCTTAACACCTGGCAGAATCCTCATGTTGGTCTTCTAACTTGTGAAACAAGGGTAAGAGAAATAGTTGAAGAATTTTCTAAAATGTTTTATATGCACATAGGGAAAAAAATTCTCATTAAGTCTTTCAGGGTAGTTCTCCAAGAAAAGGAAACACCTGAGCTGGCTGGGGAATCTCTTTCCTAGGCCATTTTTATTCCCGTTCAAGATATCTAGCTCTTTTGTTTCATCTAGTGACTAAGTTCAGGAGAATCATTTGAATTGGTGACTTATTTACCTGTTTCTTTTCCTTTGCTGTCTTTCAAATGCCCCATTTCTTTACAGGTTTGATGTTGTGATACTCAGTTCCTTACTATCAAAGTTGTAATCTGCTGGGCGCGGTGGCTCAAGCCTGTTATCCCAGCACTTTGAGAGGCTGAGACAAGAGAATCGTGAGTTCAAAGCCAGCCTCAGCAATGGCGAGGCACTAAGCAACTCAGTGAGACCCTGTCTCTACATAAAAACACAAAATAGGGCTGGGGATGTGGCTCAGTGGTTGAGTGCCCCTGAGTTCAATCTCCAGTACCCCCCCCCAAAAAGTTGTAATCTGCTTGATGATAAATCTATCCTTGGCTCCCAAATTGCTATCCCTGAGTAGAGTTTCACTAAGCTCTCCGGGTAAAACCACAATGTTATTATCTCCAAATATCCTGCATACAATCACAGTATTGTTTTTAACTAAAAACAACCTAGGATCAACTGTAGTACGTACTCATATTTTAAAGATGAAGAGGGCTGGGGTTGTGGCTCATTGGTTGAGCAGCATTTGCCTAGTATGTGTGAGGCACTCAGTTTGATTCTCAGCACCACATATAAATAAAAGTCTATCGACAACTATAAAATTATATTTAAAAAAATAAAGATGAAGAAACTAAAAGAGTTTTTCCTGAAATTAATGGACTAGACTACAAGGTCAGAATTACTCAGTGGAACAAAAACTACTTCGGTTTTCCTGTTTGTCTCTCCAGCTAAATGCTGTGATGAACGTATCATACATTGCTTTCATAAGCCTGGAAAGCATAGACATTTCTTATCGATTTTAGTGAATATTTAATCATGAAATGTGATAAATTAACAGCAAGGAAAAGCAAGCTAATGATTAAAGATAAATTTATAGTCGTGTCTGCTTTCTTTTCTCAGCCAGTTCACTTAATAACTTTTTTGAATTTGGAAAAATTGATTATCCTCAATAATACTCAATTCCTTCAATGTAGAAATATTTACAATATTTATCTCAGATTTTTAATGTTTCCAATAACATTAGTCTGGAAAAAATGTTGAATGTGTTGAGTTTATGAAAGTTTCTTTATTAATCAAGTCAGGTACGGTGGTGCAAGCCCGTAATCCCAGCACTTAGGGAGGCTGAGACAGGAGAATCACGAGTTCAAAGCCACTCTCAGCAATGGCGAGGCACTAAGCAACTCAGTGACACCCTGTCTCTACATAAAACAAAAAATAGGGCTGGGGATGTGGCTCGGTGTTTGAGTGCTCGAGTTCAATCTCCAGTACCAAAAAATAAAAATAAAAATAAAGTTTCTTTATTAATCAGATACATTAAAAATATTTTACCACTAAGAAATTTAATAACTATCTATGCAAGGTACATCTTCACATTTCTTCTATTGCATTCATTTTATCTTGGGATTTCCTTAAAACAAGACAACATGAAATAAGCAAAAAATAATCAAAAAAACCCACATCTGTTGATTTGAAATGAATATTGGCTCCCTCCCATGATATTATATGGTGGAAAATGTTCAGGTTATATTGGGAACCAAGTGAGTAACATTTTTCTTTGTTTTGTTTTAAAGTGCAACCCTTACTGTTGAGTAATGAAGATAGTGAGGTACAACAGTGCTCAGTAATGCAGAGCAAGCAATAAGCAATTTCATTACCAAGAAAGATGGAGAAGACACAAGAGATGCTTAAGTCATTCCTAACTCCCATGGTAAAGTCCCTGAGCTATCTTCAGGGAACTTTTAATTGGTGGGATTGATGACTTCATTTTGATTTTTTTTTTTGAAATGCAATAGGGAATAGAAATCAACCTTATAAATACAAGTAAAAATGTCCCTCACTTATTTTTGAAGGCCTATTGGCTTTCTCTACTTCTTTATAAGTGGGGGGCTATTTGCTCTGTTAGTAACTAGCCAAAGTGTCATTATCTATACCTATAATCTAAACACTTATTTGATAGTAATGAGTGCCTGCTTAGAAATAGTTAAATGACTGCATAGAAAAGAGTGTGCTTTCTATCTTTGTGGTACCAATGCACAGAATCTGAAAATTTGTGTTTCATATTAAACTGAAATTTTCTGTGATGGCTTTATGTACTTCACATAATGTCAGATCTTTGCATACATTATTAAACCTCAAAGAAAATCCCTGCAACAAGAGTTTATGGTGAGAAAAACTACAGTTCATGAAAGGTAAGTTGTCTACAAATTTAGAGATAATATGCACTATAGTTGTAATTTTTTAAAGTCAAAACTGTCAAGTTCAAAAATTTTTATTTTCTGAGATAAATATAAATATTGAGGTTGCTGAAATATCTTAGGACAAAATGATTTTTATGGCTTTGGACAGTACCAAAAGAGCCTGGCAGATCTTTTCCAAGGAAAGGGATGCGTATGTACATATGAACATATTTACATGTGTTGTATATGTCTGTGTGTATACAGACAATATAAAGTCAGGGAGATTTTGCAGTTATAGACAAGGAAAAAGAAGATAGATGAAGAGGGAGAGTGAGGGAGAGAGAGACAGAAAGAGAGACAGAAACAGACAGGTCTAATTATCATTTTTCTAAAGATGATAGTTTCTATTATATGAAACAAGCTTTTTAGTTTTGAAAAATAGCTAAATCTGCCCACAAGTCTAAAATGGACTTACAACTGAGCTTGAGGATAGAAGCCAGTAAAATGTGGATGACTTAGAATAATATGATGGAAAAAAATAGAAAGTTTTTAGAGTTGTTTCAGGAGAGAAAACATGGAGGTAGGAAATTGGAGAAGAAGAGAATTAAGAGAAAGAAGAGAGGTACTGTGAAGATACTTCACAGTTCTCGGGAATGATCACTGAGGGATTCATTAGATTTAAACTAATAATAATCACTTCATATTGCTACCTTGGAGGCAGTCAGCCTGAGAGCAACGTTGAGTGCTGATCCTAAGGTGTTTGTGTTGTTTGGACAGGAGGTTCAGTTTTTAAGGAAGCAAAATGAAATATTAGTTAATGAAAGAAGATAGAAACATATTTTTCCTTTATATAAAATTCTGAGTTAGTATGTCAATTCAGTCCCTCCAAGATTTTAGAAGCTTTCATCTACTTGATCTTAAAGATTTGCTGTCAGCCTTGTGATCCAGGATGGTTCGACACAATGTCTCCATCGCAGTCAGGGAGGCAGAAATCAGGAGAGTGGATAAACCTCTCTTGTACAGGAGTGGATACAATTTTCACACTTCTCTCTCATCACATTGTCTTGGCTACAATCGTCTCTTTGTAGCAAATCTAGTTTGAGAATAAGCAAAGATAAAGGAAATTATTGCCATTTTGTTGTTGTTGTTACTGCTGTTGTTCTCTTTGGCAGGCATGCCTTCCTTCCTTCCTTCCTTCCTTCCTTCCTTCCTTCCTTCCTTCCTTCCTTCTTTTCCTTCTTTCTTTGCTTTGCTGGTCTATCTCAGTTTTCAGGACTGTAGACTAACAGGCAGAACTAAGTATCTCTGTCCCCTTATTCAGGTCTGTTTTTCTGAAAAATTAGCTTTTCTAAAGTTTATTGAATTAACTGGAAGAATGTTAGAAGATAGTCCAAAGCTTTTCTTTATGATATGTAATTCTATAATTTTTCAAGTGTTTCTTTCTTCCATGTTTTTCTTCCAAGGTAGTAGCTAGTCATTCTAAAATAGAATATGTCGATTTTTTTTGTCTTTGGTACCTTACAAAGAATGAATTAAATTTTACCTTTATGCCTTAGCACTCTTATTAAAAGAACCTAAGAGGTTTTATTTGGCATAGTATAGAAGAAATAACATTTATTTATTCTATACTATGGTAAAATTTTCTGGTACAATTTTCTCTTTCTAATTAATTTATCTGGAAAATTCACTGAGATAAGAAATGAGTATTTATTTGTTTATTTACACTGAGTGGTAAAATC
>CM053399.1:13961732-14039965 GCA_028644305.1 Xerus rutilus
TGCGTGTTTATGCACTCAGTAGGCTGTCTTTTCTTCTTCTCCATGGTGACCCACAAAAGTTAAGACAGTGGCTGTGCAGTCAGAAAACATGGAACAAACTCCTCAATCAATTAGCTCATAATGGAATTATAGAATGCTAGTGGATAACATTGTTTTTATACATTACTATGATGTGAATTTTGTTTATTTCCTGACACAGAATATCTTATTTTGATGGATGCAATATTACTTAGATAAAATTGCAGACCATTGAATAACATGGAAATTTTAGAAGTCTAGAAATAATTGTATTTGAGATATATTTTGCTTTCTCTTAGTCTTTTCTAGTGATTTTATATAAGATTTTATATAAGCTTTGTTAAAACTACTTATACACGTAGGGAGGCTGAGACAGGAGAATCACGAGTTCAAAGCCAGCCTCAGCAATGGCGAGGCGCTAAGTAACTCAGTGAGACCCTGTCTCTACATAAAACACAAAATAGGACAGGGAATGTGGCTCAGTGGTTGAGTGCCCCTGAGTTCAATCTCCAGTACCAAAAGAAAAAAAATTACTTATAATTAGTATTTAAAATAACAAGTGAATATTCGTGTATGTAGTTTTAAATATTAAATCATATTATGAGGCTTATTGAAATTCCTGTTTCAAACCATATCCTACCCTTACTCCCATATATATAACAACTTCTTGTCATTTCCTCTGGGGATTAGTCCATTTTAAGTTATATACTTGTATGTTTATTTTTTAATTGTGTTATTGTATTTTCAAATACAGATGATTTGTTGGCTTTTTTTTTTTGGTACCAAGGATTAAATCCACTAAGTGACCTCTGCCTTTTTTTTTTTTTGAGACAGGATCTCACTGAATTGCTTAGGGCCTCACTAAATTGCTGAGGCTGGCTTTGAATTTGCGATCATTCAATCTCAGAGTCCTGAGCTGCTGGGATTACAAGTGTGCACCACTGAACCCAGCTGATTTGTTGGCATTTTTGAAACAAAGGTAAACTGTTGGCATTATTTCAGTAATTCATTATATCTGCATCATATTTTCCACTTCTCTTTATCTGTATGACAGAATCATATTTGAACTTTAGTTTAAGTCAATATTTATTGCTAAAATTACTATGGATGCATCATTAGTAATACCTGAAAAGTAATTCAGGTAATATTATGAATATGAGCATCACTAACACTAGTGCTTATCATTCATCTTATGAGTAATACTTTGATTGCCATTCTCTTCTTGCACAATTTGATTTTGATAGAGTTAATGATCTTGTCCCATTTTGCTTTTCTTTTTGTACTTTACCCCTAAATTTCACCAAACTATGAAGCTCCACCTGTAAGTTCAGATGAAATGGGTAATCCACAATTTCCACACTTCCCCACAGTTCTCTGTGTTCCTGTGAAAATTCTGCCATTTGCAGAGCTGTTAACAAGGAGATAGTGATTTCTAGTATAGGTTTTTCAGTCATTTGATCCATGTTGATTATAGGGAAATGCCTTACAAATTGTAGATCAGCAATAAACAAGACACACCCACACACACACAAATATCTGTATTGCATTTTAGAGTATGGGAGTCAGTCAGACAGGTAATTACATGAATCAACAATAAAACCTTCCCAGTGTGGCTATTGCAACAGATAAAGCAAAGCCGGGCAACATGAGAGAGAAGCACTTGGCTGCTTCAGAGGGTCTTTCTCATGGGTCAATTTTAACTCATGGGACAGGAGTTTTGGAGGAAGTGACATATGAATTGAAGCAAAGAGAATTTATGGAACAGGTAATGGGTTTTTCTGCTATCCAGCTCCAGGTTCCTCTCTACACTTTCTTTTATCTTTTTCATTTAAGATTTATCTGAAATATTGACTCCTCTGGAAAGATTTCTCTAACACATTCAGGTCATACAGATGTTGTATATGGTTCACTCAGGTATTTAAGATTCTACCATTGTGTTTATAACATGGTGCTACAGTTCTATGTGTATACAACGGTATCTTCCACTGCTCTAGAAAGTTCTTAGAGGAAGAGACTATCTTCTAATTTTTATTTTTACCAACTTAGCATTGTGTCTGATGAAGACGTGGTGTTCAGCACTTATTTTTGAATGAATAAGAATTTCTCCATTCTTTCCTCTTGTTGCCTCTGCCCTTATTTATAGCCACATACAAATTTTCTTTTTTATACTCCCTTCTCCATCCATGACTGCTCTTAACAAGAATGCTTCTATTATTTCCCTGAGAAAATAGCTATTGCTTTCTATGTTTAAATTGCTATAACTTTAACAATAATTGAGTGAGGAATTTTATCAGGTTTTTTGTATTTATTTAAATGATCATATGATTTTTCTTTACTCTAAATGGACTAACCAACACAGAAACATTAACTTATGAATTGTTGCTGCACAGATGGTATATGATATTTGGAACTGATGAGTTGACCAAGCAATGGATGATAAAACGAGACAAATTCTAACATGAGCTCTATGCCTCCCTCCAACATCAAAAAAAAAAAAAAAAAAACGAAATATAAATTGTTATTGAAGTACAGGAAAAGGAAGCATGGAAGAGTGTCAGTCAGGTAGGAGGAAAGTCAAGGAAACACAATCTCTTTAAAGCAAGCAAGTGAAATGTGTAAAGGACAAAGGGTCAACCTTGTTCAATGCTCCTGGCAGGGCAAGATGAAGACTTGATGAATCTAACAAAATTGGTTTCTGTGGAGTGGTGTAGACAAAGGTTGGAAGGCTGTGAATGTAAATGTTGAGGTGAAAGACAGAAGTAAAATTTAGTTGGTTTTTACAATAGGGAACAAACAAGGATTAAGTGGTGGGACAAAAATTCTGAACATGTTATTGAATAAATCAGTTAGTTTTATTCTGTTGTGCATGTTCTTAAAAAGGGACAAGCATTCATGATGTAAGGGGAGATAGAGAAAGTAAATGGTTACAACTTTGTGTTGCAGAATCCAGTGCCAAGTGGAGAGAATGACAGTGACTTCATTGGAGCTCCATGTGGAGCATGTCTGGTGTCACTCCACTCAGAAAAGCAGAGCACTGGCATTCAGATTCTGGTAGGTGAGAAGCTGTGGCCCTGGGAATCTTTTCAAGTTATCATGATTGCTTGAATTATGTTACTGCAGAAGGAAACAGAGATAGTACATGGGGTAGTTGGGCAGCATTAAAAACCTTCTGGATGTGGGCAGAATTCACTCCAGCTCTTATTGTCTAGTGATGGCCACTTGCACAGATTCAAGCATAAAATACAGAGAATGCTGAATTTAACTAGAGTTTCTTTAGAGAATAATTGACATTAATAACATTTTATTTCACAGATGGTGTGATGTTTTTAAATACCTGAGAAAATCTCTGCAAATGTTGTTTGAAATCTCTTGTGTAATGATTCACCACATAAAATGAGCATTTTCCAGAGGCTTAGTGTTACCACCAAGTTTTCCTTGCAGTATCATAAAATTGCTTTTGTGGACATGATTTCTAAAGGACCCCTGCTATTGAAGACAATATTATTATACAAAAAATTCTGTTTCCTTTATATGGATTGAGAACACATGGCATCTAAGTTTTAAAATTTTCCTTATTTATTTTAAATTTTCTGTAAGTGCCTTTTTATTAAGGATAAGTTGTTTTTAACACTCATTTCACCAACTCTATTTTATAAATCACAATGTTTGGGTGTAGTGGTGTTTAGATGTCAACATGAACAGGATGCTCACTCCAGTGGAAGTTTCTTAATATGAATCTACCTTTCACCCATTTCATTCACCATCATAGCCCATGGGATTCCAGCATGAACTCAAGAAAATTACAGCATTCCCTGAGGTCACTGGCAAATGGTCAGGATGCCTAATGTTACATCAATGAAGGGAAACTGTCTGCCATAATTTTCTTACTTAGTTTCTCCATTGGTTGTGTTATCTCTTAGAGTGTCCTAGCAACAAAGACAAACACACAACCATAATCTGTGCAGAGGAGAGGACTCATCTTCATGGACTATTACCATAACAGGGTGCTGCTTAAATGTGAAACCATTTGGTATAAAAAAATTCACACCCAAATTCACACCAAGAAGATGTTGTCATTAGTGTACTTGTGTAATCTGAGCATCATGTTGTTCAAACATCTAAAGATTATATGCAAAAGTTTAGCTTTTGGTGGGTCTTAGGTTAAATTCTTGCAAGGGTAAGAAGTGGAATGCGGCTGAGGTGATGTGTTTGATATTCTAAAAACCAAGTCTGATGTTTCCACCCTTATCTAGCCCTGTCTCATAAAGATTAATGGAATGGATAAGGCAACAATCCATAAGTAATAATGATCATCATTTTGTTATATTGATATAAATCAACAGTAGTTTCCATTAATTTAATAAATAAGTCTTCGGGTTGAAAACAATTTTGCAAGTAGAGGTGCAATTTACCAATATGTTACTTTTTATAGAAAACTGGAATGTAAATTCCATTTTCAATGTAAGGATTCTAAACTAAAGTTTATATACACCACACTTGCAAAGGACTGTCATTGTCAATAACTTTTTAAATTATATTTCTCAAACATGTCAACTTTTCTAAATGGGTAGAATCTGTAAACATGAGAAAACTATGATGGTCATAATAACCCTAACTTTATGTATGACTGCATATATGTTGTGATTCTATACAACTTATAACTAGAGAATTGATATGTTATCGTCTATCTACGTACAATGAATCAATTTACACTGTTAACATGTAAGCCTAAATAAAAAAATAAAAAATAAAAACATAAAAAAATTAAAAAAAAACTATTCTAAAGCAAATTTGAAGCAAAATAGCTACAACATCTTTTATCAGTAAAAATTATTAGATATTAATTTTCTACAAAGTTTTAAAAAGAATAAAACTATTAAATGAAATCAAAATATTTCTCATAAAATATTTAGCATTGTTGTGTTAAAGACACTGAAAATGCAGAAGAGGTTCTCAGGTTTTCTTGTTTGCCCAAGTAACAGGACAGAGATTACACACAGATAGAATGCCTTTATAATCAGATCTTCACCTACTGGACCTACCTGCTTATCAGTCCTGAGGTTGCACCTATAGATAGGACAGAGGAATCTGTGAGCAGACTTTATCTTCCCTTTCCGCAACTTCCTGGCTTTTGAAATCTCATGACTACTTTCATTTTGTCACCATGCTAAGATTTATGTCTGAGTTAGGTATCTGTCACTGTAACAAACACCTGCGATCAACTTATAAAGTGATAAGGTGTGTTTTGGCTGACAGTTTTGGAGGTTCCAGTCCAGGCTTGGTAGGTGCTGTTGCATTTACACCTGTGGTGATACAGCATATCATGGCAGAGTGTGTGGTGGAATAAAACAATTCACCTCAGGTCAGGGAAGTGGAAGAAAGGAAAAGAAAAGGGCAGGGGTCCCAATACCCACTTCAAGGCCATTCCCCAAATGACTGGAATAGCCCTCACCAGGCTCCACATCTTAAAATTCGCACTAACTCCTAAATGTATCATGGACAGTGGGCCAAGCCATCGACTTTTGGGGACATTTTCCCAAACTAGAAAAGGCTTTTGGTTAGGATACTGTTTAAACCAGGCCCCTAAGCTACTGCTTTTGAATGAGTTACTTTCTTGAAAGACTTGCTTTTCTCCCATGTGAGAAGCATGGGATAGCTTACTAAACTCACTTGTTTAGTCTGGTCATGAAAATCTATTCTGACTATGAACTTACAGTGGTGAAAGTAAAGTTATATTTTTCTTCTCTTCATCATCAGTGTTACTCTATGAATTAAGCTGGGTTTCAGAGAAGTACATTAATCCTTTCAGAAAAGTGGATGCCCATTAAGGGTTCACCAATGACTTGTATAGGAAATGTATCCTCCATTAGGCTCTCATTTATAACCAGCTCTTTCTTACTGAAAAAGAAAAAAAAAACTAATTTCTTCACTAATACAAAGGAATATTTTTGATGTTTTCCTATTGTAAGCTAGAGGTTATTACAAATGTTTTGTACTAGGCATGGTGGCATATGCCTGTAATTCTAGCAACTCTGGAGACTGAGACAGGAGGATCCTAAGTTCAAGACCAGTCTCAGCAACTTATCAAGGCCCTAAGCAACTTAGTAAGACCCTGTCTCAAATTAAAAAGTTAAAAGGGCCATGGATATAGCTCAGGGGTAAGGCACCTTGGGTTCAAACCTCAGTAACACCCTCAGCCAAAAAATAAAAAATAAAAAGCAATGCATCCAATACAATTGTAACTTATTCTTATATGGGAAAGCAAGATGCTTCCCAAATAAATGCCTCCCAATTTGCCAGGATTCAGAGAGAATCTTTTGAAAATAGGAAGCAAGCAATATCTCAGGTTTTTCTATACCTGTTTTTAAATTCCAGTTTTGCCAAGAGTCATTTTGCTCTTGAGATTAATTTTCTTTAATGAGGATGCAATATGTAGCATTTTAATTACTTCCTTGAGTCTCTGTCAATATTCTCCAGTGAGAAAGCCCCACAGTGGGAAACTCAATCTTTATAAATCCTTCTAAATTCTCCACTATTGATAGGAGATGGGATGTTTCCAAGAACATTTTTCTTCACACATAGGTGGGTTCGTGCTCAAGGAGAGTCTCTGTGTGTTTATAAAGTAAGCATCAGTCCTCTATGCTGTCCTTGTATTTCTGAGTAGAAAGAGAATACTTTGGGATGGTTTGTAGGAAGTGAGACTGGGGAAACTTTGCTGTGATTGTGGAAGTCTGCTGTGCATGGTTCTCTGGGTTTGATGCCCCCATCTAAGAAGCACAGTTCATCTGTGACAGCAATGGACAGCACTTTACCTAAATGAAGAAGAGACATCCTTTTCTTACAGTGTTATTCAGTGGTAACCAAGAATTTTGTTTCTGTTTATATACTAAAGGCATTTTCTTGTTACTTTTTAGGAAAGAGAAAGGGAAAGGGAAAGAGAGATCCATCAAAATAGAAGAAAGGTAGAGACACTATATAAAGGGAACTCAAGAAGAAGGAGAAAGGGAAGAACAGAGGAATGAATCTGACCTAAGTTTCCTATGTGCATATATGAATGTACCACAGTATTCATGCAATACTCCCCTAAAAAATTCTAAAGGTAAATAGCAGAAAGTTTGGTAGAGAGTACAGGAAAGGGAATAGTAGGAGAGAAGAGAGGAGGAAAATGGGAAATACCGGGGACTGAATTGGAACAAATTATATTCCATGCTTTAATAATTCTGTCAAAATGAATTCTAATGTTATGTATAACTAAAAAGAACCAATAAAAAATAAAAATTCCAGTAGAGAAACTGAAGCAGCAGGTATTCAAGTACAGTCTATCATTATGAATAATAAACATGAAGTGAATATGAATGATAAAATATTGATAAAAACAAAAAATATTTTTTAAATATTCCTGTTTCTGTCTCATACATAGTCCACGAATTAATCCATTATGCATTTAATGACACAGATATAGTACTGGCAATATATTTCCAAAGTCCATTATTCATGAAGAAGTCCTCATGTCCAAGAGATATTAAGAGATAATCCCATGCTTGTGGAGATAACCAGATTTTTTTCTTTCTTCTATATCTTAGATGGTTTTAAGTTGACATGGAGACCATCTGAAAGAAAAAGATAGCACTGCTTGTCATTTTATATAGTTATCTGCAGTGTTACAACTAGAACTTTGAAGTTGTCTATAAGACCTGGCAATTTTAATAATTAATTCTGACTTTTCCCTGGGTGACCACCTGTCTGGATTTGCCTAGCACCACTGTTTTTCCCAAGATGCAAACTATTCATTTTTAAGCATGAAAATTCTGGGTAAATTGAGTGGTAGTTTATTACCCTACATCCTTCCAAAGACTGAGCTATAGAGGATGTAGATGGGTTTCATTAGGGTATAAATAATTTGTGCTCCTTATGTTTTCCTGTGCAAATTTATCATTAAACAAATACAAAAAATTCAGACCTTCTTGGAGCTGAAGACATCTCTTCTGGCCTGATTTACTGATACACTGAGCATTTAAGTGCTTGAAGCCAATGTGACTTTTTTTTTTTTTAACATATACTTTGCAACTACATAGACCTTAAGTGAAAAAAGAGTAGGTAAAAATGTCCTCATAAATATTTAGCATTTACTAATCATCAAATAAATAAATGAAGCTATAAAAAAATGCTCCTTTGGAGTGCATGCATAGAGTAGACTGAGAACATAAGCAGGCTTCTCACATAAATATGTAGTAATTATCTTAAAGCAAGTGAAGGGAATGATGTGGAGCCCCCTGCAGTGTAAAGGCTGTGTTAGAGAGTCACCCTCTGTTTCTCTCACAAACTCACAAAGGAAGTAAATCTCTGTCCTCAGGCATTGTGGTAACTACTTGATTCAACTTATCAGCTAATTGTTAGAAATAAGGAAATGGAGTCCTGTATGAAAAAGATTGTTAACAGAGTCAATACTAGAATATATAATTTGTTATTTTCATTAGTGTATCCTTTCTGTAATACTCCATGTAATTATTTCAGTCAATCCTCATAATAACACACCAAGGTATATGCTCTATCTCCATCTACACATGAAGACACCGTAGCAAAGGACATAAATTAACCCATCTAAGGTCACAAATATAGTAGAGAGCAAATCTTGATATTGAACTAATGGTTTGTTTTTATTTTATTTTAGGTTTTTGATACTGGGGATTGAACTCAGGGGCACTCGACCACTGAGCCACATCCTCAGCCCTATTTTTTATGTTTTATTTAGAGACAGAGTCTCACTGAGTTATTTAGCACCTCACCATTGCTGAGGCTGGCTTTGAACTCGTGATTCTCTTGTCTCAGCCTCCCAAAGCACTGGGAAACTAATGGTTTTAATCATTTTATGATTAATAAAACATTCCATGTTTGTTCCTTATATAATATAATCCTTAATGTAACAAACAAGACATCCAAGTTGTTAATCTTCACTCTTTCTCAGCTCGTCTATCTCACCAGAGACCAGCTGGAAATAATATTTTTTTCAATATGTACTTTGTTGGAAAATCCATGCTAGTTTTATGAAAAACTATCATAGGACCAATTTCTTGATCCTTGAATAAATGGAACATAAGTAGAAAATTATTGCTAGTAAAATTAGCTCAAAACATTTATACTGTTTGGGATTAACTAGAAGGTGTCCAGAATCCAGAGAGCTAGCCATCTTAATTGAATAGTTAAACACAAAAACAACCTCCTTTCTTGCCCTCAAAATATTTTTCTTGTCTTTCTGGTATATTTGGGGAAATTCATGAATTTAAGCTCAAATGTTTATAGATACATAGTATGGTCATTGATTCAGTCTTCTATTATTATTTTATTACTCAAAATTCTAAAAGAGAAAAAGGAAATGAGAGGTTGCATAGATTTTTAAAATTATTCCAAGTTAAAGAAAGATAAATTCTATAGAAGAGGTGATGTTTGTGTGCATTTTTATCAGAATTCTTTGCAACACAGACATAGATGGCAAGTCTTCAGTTTTGTTGTTGTTGTTTGTTTTGTTTATTTTATTTTTGCAGTGCTGAAAATCAAACCCAGGACTTCTCACATGCCAGGCGGTTGCTCTACTAATTAGCTGTACTGCCTGGATCCAGCTATAATTTTAGGTTGATTTAAAAAACAATTTAAATAGAATTTGAAGAGATCTTTTTTCTTTTTCTGATATGAGTTTATGTTAAGCCATTTAGAAACTTTTATTAAGTCATTTATGAAATCAGCATTGCAAATTGGCTCAAGATGACTGAATGGAGGTACCATTTAACATTCTAATTAAGTAATAGTATTTGTCTGCTGTGGCTTTGAATAC
This sequence comes from Xerus rutilus, assembly GCA_028644305.1. Taxonomy (NCBI): domain Eukaryota; kingdom Metazoa; phylum Chordata; class Mammalia; order Rodentia; family Sciuridae; genus Xerus; species Xerus rutilus. Next base: position 13,971,580 of record CM053399.1, read on the forward strand.
ATTTCTAATGTACAGCAAACCTTTTGCACTATATAAATCTAGTAAATGAATACTAACATATGCACATCTAATGATAAGGTGCAGTAATAAAATGTTGGTGTTTTTCCCGAAGATAACAAGAATAAAGAATTTTCCTTCTGAGATATTTGTTTCTAGAAAATTAAAGGAGGCATAATGAGTTATGTTAGTTTACTATGTTCTGTGTGAAAAGAACTATTATATGGATGTATGATAGACATAAATACTAGTAAAAAATATATGAGAAAGAAGAGAGGACTAAGGAAAAGAAAAAAGAGTAAGGCACTGGAAACAAATGGGATAGGAAAGATAATATTAATGAAAACAGTTATATTTTGTCTGTACATTTACTTATTTTTATTTATTTTATTAGATAAAATGCAACTCTTTCCAGATCAGATTCAAGGAAATGCTTAATTTTACTGATGTAACAGAATTTATCCTTTTAGGATTAACTAGCCGCCCTGAATTACAACTCCTTTTCTTTGTGGTTTTCCTCTTGGTCTACATTCTCACCTTGCTTGGCAACATTGGCATGATCGTATTAATCAGGATTAGTCCTCAGCTCAACAGCCCCATGTACTTTTTCCTCAGTCACCTGTCTTTTGCAGATGTGTGGTTCTCCTCTAATGTCACCCCCAAAATGCTGGAAAATTTGGTATCTGCGACGAAAACCATTTCCTATGCGGGCTGTATAGTGCAATGCTTCTTTTTCATTGCCTTCGTCCATGTGGAAGTCTTCATCCTGGCCGTCATGGCCTTCGATAGGTACATGGCCATTGGTAACCCCCTCCTGTATGGCAGCAGAATGTCAAGAACCATCTGTATCCGCCTGATCTCTTTCCCTTATGCATATGGTTTCTTCATCAGTCTGATCTCCACGCTGTGGACCCATGGTTTGTACTTCTGTGGCAACATTGAGATCAACCACTTCTACTGTGCAGACCCAGCTCTCATCAAAATGGCCTGCGCGGGGACTTTCATTAAAGAATATACCATGCGCACATTAGCAGGTCTCAATTTCTCTTACTCCTTACTGGTCATTATTGTGTCTTACATTTTTATCCTTATTGCCATTCTGAGAATGCGCTCTGCCGAAGGAAGGAAGAAAGCCTTTTCCACTTGCGGATCCCACTTGACGGCTGTCACCATTTTTTATGGAACTCTCTTCTTCATGTATCTCAGAAGCCCAACAGAAGAGTCTGTGGAGCAGGGAAAGATGGTAGCTGTTTTTTACACCACAGTAATTCCTATGTTGAATCCTATGATCTACAGTCTCAGGAACAAGGATGTGAAAGAGGCCATGAACAAGGCCATTAGTAGAGCATTTTTAACTAAATAAAATTGGAAATGCAGGATGAGGTTGATAGTTCATTTCTTTCAGAAATTTTTTGAGAGATTGACTATCTTTTCAATGAATACAGTAAATGTAATTGAAAAGGTATTGATGGTGCAAAGGTCAGGGGAGTAGATGTGAACAGGACTCTCTGGGTCATGAAATCTGCAGTGGAGAAAACACTTTGACAACATCCTCTGTAGACATTCCCTTCCACACAATGTCAGATTCAGTAGGTTCATTGTTAATTCAGGAATTTTTTTTCCGCATTACTCCTGGACATTCACCAGCCCACCATTTCAGTTCTGCTGCTGGAAATATAATGGTCTCTAGGATCTTTCTTGCACCTAGAGGAGGATTTGATTCTGGATTACATGTCACGGTTACAAAATGCTTACACTGAGTATAGTCTCATCCCAAGACATTGCTATGTTTGGAGACAGTGTCATTGATAATGGAATATCTGGTGTAGAATAACTAGCACTGATTGACATCAATCAGCTGTCTGTTACATGTGATTTCACTTTCAATGCATTTTAATTCATTAAATAAAATCACTCATACAGTACTTACTTAATATCCCCTGATATCTGAGGAGCCATTTAAGTCTTACCTTTTTAAATGAATACCATTTAAGTGACACCAACTCATTTGTGTTTTGGAATTTGCAATGAGCTTCCCTGAGTAGCTTTCAGCAAACTGTTTGTATAATATTTTGAAGAGAGATATAGCTATATGCTTTATTTATTTATTTATTTGCTTTATGTTTTTGGTTTGGTGTTTTGAGTTTGGTGGTAGCAGAGAGCAAATGTTCCATTAGATTTTGTAGTGCCTTTATTGCACCACTTAACAAATCATAATTTATATATAAAATATATCCTATCATTTGTTATTTTAGCATATTGTTGCCTCAGTTTCAAAAATCTATGATTTGGAAGACATGGGAAATTTTTTGTCATGAATAACTGAATTTGATTTTGAAATGTCCCAAATTTATGATCTTTCCTGTTAGGATGCATATTCTATTCATCTTTTGTTACCAATGAATTTATAAGGGCATGTAGAAGTGGGGTTTTCACAAAGAAACAGAAGTTGTACACTTACAAATATGCAGAGACATATATAAATGTGTATATATAAATGTCCCTGCATTGTGTGTGTGTGTGTGTGTATGTACACTTGTGTGGTCTTTTTGTTTTTCCAGATTAGTCAATTTGATCAGAATTTTATAGAAATTCTCCTTTAGGGATTTCTTGGTACCAAACTAGTGATCTCATTAAAGAAAAGATTTATTATGTTATATAATACTTATTATTTTAGCATATATTTTATGATACCCAGTATACCATCTTATTCTTATGTTATGCTCATCACATTTATTACTGCAAACTGTCTATTTTACTAACAGTCTTTTCTCTATTTAGCAAATATTCTGAAAAATAGACTGTAAGGTTTGGTCAGTTTGAAAGGCAGAAAATTCCTCATCGTCTTAATTTAAATACACCTGAGTACTGATGACGTTAAATACTACAATATACACCTTAGGCACTTGAATTATTTGAATTATATTTATTTATAGTTTGGTTTTTTGTTGGCCAACTCCTATTTTTTTAAAATGAAGTAATTATCATAATTACTATCTGTTTTAGAATGTTAACTCAATGAATTGTAACTTACTTTAGAGTAGAGGATCATTTCTGATTCATATTACCACTATCATTATCTTTTCACATAAGAAGAGATTAGTAAATATTAGTTAAGCTAAGCACGGTGGCATATGACTGTAATCACAATGTCCTGGGAGGCTGAGGCAGGAGGATCAAAATTTCAAGTCTGGCCTGGGTAAGTTAATGAGACCATGTCTGAAAATAAAATTTAAAAGAGGTTGTAGATGTATCCCAGTTCTATTCTAGCATGTGCAAATTCCTGGGTTCCATTCCTAGTAGCCCCTTCAAATGATAATCACATCAGTGGTGATTAACTATTATACATTCCACATCTGTTTAAAGCTTCTTGTCTTTTCATGGTATTTATAATATACTTGTATTTTCAATGATAATGTCCTCAGATCTGCTAAGCTTGTCTTGTTAATCTGTTCATTAGTGTTATGATAAAAAGGTTCTCTTCCAAATGCAGGGCTGTGAGTTGTGGAGTCCTCTATGTTGCCTCTGAATCCAATTTTATCTTCTTTTATAGTATAAAACAAAACAAAAAAAATGTAATTATGTTTCTCAGCTTCCTTTGTACTTGTCTTATCCAAGTGGCTGGAGGCTATGCACAGGTATAGAAGGATTGCTTATGAAAGTCTCCCAGGATTCATCTTGTATTTTATGTCTTATTTTGTCTGCTCACCAGATTTAAGCTGAGTTCTCCAGGCCCCTAGAAATGGTGTGAAATCTCAAGGTAAAAGAATTTGGCCATAGAATCCTGTGATGGCCCCCTGCCAACTTGCCCACTTACCTGTTATATAATCAAGAAATAAATTTCCACTATGCTAAACCACCAAGATTTCAGAAGTTGTAGTAATTACCTGTGTTATTTTAACTCATATGGACACATTGTGTGTTCTTGCATATGAAAGTTCACGCAAAGCATACATTTTTGAAATATGCCTAATTTAACTCATTCAAAATTTGTTTTTGTGTATTACCTGAGGCAAGAATCCATCACTAAATTTTTTCTTTTTGGTACTGGGGATTGAACTCAGCAGTACTCGAACACTGAGCCACATCCCCAGCCCTATTTTGTGTTTTATGTAGAGACAGGGTCTCACTGAGTTGCTTAGTGCCTCGTCATTGCTGAGGCTGGCTTTGAACTCGCGATTCTCCTGTCTCAGCCTCCCTAAGTGCTGGGATTATGGGTTTAAGCCACTGCGCCCGGCTACTAAATTTTTTATAAAATTAATTGCTATCTTTATCTAATAATCTGTTTAGTCTTCACTGATTTTTAAATGACAGTACCAGAATATGTAGAATGTATATTTTTATAGATTTCTTTTGGCCTATTTCTTGACATTATGAACTCTTGTTTCATTCATTTATTAATCCATTGATTCATCCATCTGTGTACTACCTGAGTGCCTATTGTATACTACCTGAGTGCCTATTGTGTGCCAGGTCCTGCAGTAGATAACTGTTACTGATAAATAAAAAAAAGTCTTTAGTTCATGAGCCTTATACTTCAATGGTATGATATTTACAGAAGTAAATAGCATAATAATGATGTAAATTATATGACATATTGAACTGTGGTGTTATGGCAAAATTCGGAGAACAATTGGGCAGAATAAGTGAACAGGTCATGTGGTTTAGGCTTGATGGTGAGGGTTGATTTTATTAAAGGTGACAGAAGGTCTTGAGAAATAGCTCAGTGGTAAAACATTTGCCAATTGTGTGAATTCCTTGGTTAACATCCAGGACATCAAAAACAAGCCTACAGAAAGAGAAAAAGAAAAATAGACATATGGATATTTAAGGGATTAGCCATTAAGATTCCTGCTAGCCAGTGAACAGACCATGCAGGTACTCATCTATATTTCAAGAAGAGCTTGGAAGCCACTGGGACCATAAGATATTTGTGAAATGAAACATTAAAGGCATAATGGGATGAATGGCAGATTGTTTACTGTGAGCTGAACTTTTACTCTAGGAAGATGGAAAGTTCAGGGCAAAGCAGTGATATGAACTGACATATTTTAAAAGTACAACTGTAGTTTTAGATTTTGAATGCAGTGTAGGGTAGGGGCAGGTGTGAGAGGAGAAAAAGAGCAAAGGTTCTTCCTAGGCATTAGTGGAACACCACATCTGAAAGACTCGAGCCAGAGATAAGGACTCAGAGACATCCCTCCTATCTAGTAGATTGGGTCACCTGCTCTTCCTCTCTCTCCTCTCTGGCTTCACTCCTATTCCACATGACCTGGGACACAGGATTTTCCTCCTGATTCATTGAGCCCTCCCTGCCCAGTATCCATAGGTAGTAAATCTTCTTTTAGAAAAAAAATATTTGTTCTTTTTAATTATACATGATAGTAGAATGTAGTTTGACATATCATACATACATGGAGTATATCTTCCTACTTTTGTGGTTGTACCTGATGTGGCGTTACACTGGTTGTGTATTCATATATGAACATAGGAAAGTTATGTCCTGTTCATTCTCCTGTCTTTCCATTCCCATCTCCACTCCCTTCCCCACATACACTCCATCCAATCTGTTGAGAATCCATTCACTCCTGCCTATTGTGAATCAACATCTGCATATCATACACATCATTTGGCCTTTGGTTTTATTTTTATTGTTTTGGATTGGCTTATTTCACTTAACATTATACTCTCCAGTTCCATCCACTTACCTGCAAATGGCATAATTTCATTCTTCTTTATGTCTGAGTAATATTCCTTCATGTAAATGTACTACATTTCCTTTATAAATTCATGTGTTGAAGGGTACCTAGGTCAGTTCCATAGCATAGCTATTGTTAATTGAGCTGCTATAAAAATTGATGTGGCCACTTCACTATAGTATGCCAATTTTAAGTCCTTTGGGTATATGCTGAGGAGTTAGATAAATAAGTCAAATGATGGTTCCATTCCAAGTTTTCTGAGGAATCTCCACACTGCTTTCCAGAGTGGTTTCACCCATTTTCAGTCCTACCAGCAATGTATGAGTGTACCTTTTCCCCCACATCCTTACCAACATTTATTGTTACTTGTATTCTTGATAATTGTCATTTCAACTGGATTGAGATGAAATCTCAGTGTAGTTTTGATTTTAATTTTTCTTATTATTAGAGTTGTCAAACATTTTTTCATATATTTGTTGATCAATTGTATTTTTTCTTCTGTGAAGTGGCTGTTCAGGTCCCTAACCCATTTATTGATTGGGTTATATTTTTTTTGGTATTAAGGGTTTTGAGTTCTTTATCTATTCTGGAAATTAATGCTCTATCTGAGGTGTATGTGCAAAGATTTTTCTCCCATTTTGTAGGCTCTCTCATCACATTATTAACTGTTTCCTTTGTGGTGAATAAGCTTTTTAGTTTGGTTCCATCCCATTTGTAGATTCTTGATTATTACACTTTAGTAGTTCTGCTAATAAATTTTGTTCTGAAACTGACATGATGGAGAATTAGGCCTGCTTTTTCTTCTATTAGGTGATGCAAGGTCTCTGTTTTAATACTTAGGTCCTTGATCCACTTTGAGTTGAATTTTGTACAGGGTGAGAGAGAGGGGTCTAATTTCATTTTGTTACATATGGATTTTCAATTTTTCTAGCACAATTTGTTTTGAAGAAGCTATCTTTTCTCCAATGTATGTTTATTGTACCTGTGTCTAGTAAGAAATAACTGTATTTATGTGGGTTTGTCTCTGTCTTCTATTCTATATATTGGTTTTCATGTCTGTGTTGGTGTCAATACTATGCCATTTTTGGTACTATGGCTGTGTGGTATAATTTCAGTGATGCCTCTTGCTTTAGTTTTCTTGCTAAAGATTATCTATTCTGGGCCTCTTATTTTTCCAAATGAATTTAATGACTGCTATTTCTTTTTTTATGAAGAATGTCATTGGAAAATTAATAGGAATTGCATTAGATCTGTATAGTGCTTTTGGTAGTATAGATATTTTGATAATATTAACTCTGCCTATTCAAGATCATGGGAGGTCTTTCCATCTTCTAAGGTCTTCTTCAATTTCTTCCTTTAGAATTCTCTAGTTTTCATTGTAGAGTTCCTTCACTTCTTTATTAGATTGATCCCCAAATATTTTATTTTATTTTTTGAGGTTATTATGAATGGGATATTTTTCCTAATTTCTCTTTTAGTTGATTCATAACTAATACATAGAACATAATTGATTTATGGGTGTTAATTTTATATCCTGCTGCTTTGCTGAATTCATTTATGAGTTTTAGAAGTTTTCTGGTGGAGTTTTTTGAGTTTTCTAAACATAGAATCATGTAACTAGCAAATAGTGATAGTTTTTCTTTTCCTATTTATATCCCTTTAATTTCTTTCTTCTGTACAATTATTCTGGCTAGAGTTTCCAGAAGTTTGTTGAATAGAAGTAGTAAAAGAGAGCTTCCATATCTTGTTCCAGGTTTATAGGGAATGCTTTTAATTTTTCCTAATTTAAAAATATGTTAGTCGTGGGTTTAGCATATATAACTTTTACAATGTTGAATTAGCTTTCTCAATTGATGGAAACAGGTGAGAGAAAAATATATATATAAACTAAAATTTTTAAAAAATTAAAAATAAAAATTAAGGAATAACAAACCAAACCAAAATACACTAAATCAGACATCCTAGTTCTCAAAAAACTAATCCATGAAAAATGGTTTCCAAAATACTAGAAATAAGGAGACAAAACCAAATATGAGTATGTATAAATGTCCATGAACCATTAAGGTTACAATTAAACAGAGAAAAGAAAAACAAACAAAAAAAGAAAAGAAAAAGTAAACATACACACACACAAAACCAAAATACAAAAAGAGAGAGGAAAACAACAACCAGAAAAAAACTCAGTGAAAAGTTAATGAATTATTCTGTTCAAAAGATACTCAACTTCTCAGCAGTAGTAGGTGGGGTCATCTGGAACTTGACATTCCACCCTGCTGATTGCTGGAGTGAAAATTCTAGACAGAATTCCGGGAGGTGAGTTTTAGGCTTAGATGGGCTCCAGGTTCTTTGCTGAATGTTGAATGCCAATTGGTCTGGAGATTTTAAATTACATACCCCCAAGGCCCAGCAATTGCTGGTCCACTGAGAAACACATTGGTAACATAAAACTCAGTGTAATCTTACTGAAGTCACTTACTGTCCTGTATAGATGGGTCTTAACATTAAACCAAACACAGTATCAAGGACAAATAAAAATAATTAATTTGTAATCAAAACAAATTCTGAGTTTAGAAAATTACAGGTTATCCTTTATGATGTTAGTCTCAGACTTTGTGGATAGTAAACTTTTAGCCATATATCATGCAAATATTCTCCCAGGCCAAGAACTGTCCTCTCAAGATCCACTCAGAGTGCTAATCTCTTTGGTATTAATCAAGTTACTTAGATTCCAAAGCATAATCTCATTTTAAGTGTAAAGCATCTAATTATTTTGAGAAGTATCTTCGATACTCGGGTATGTACCTCTCTCATGAATAGAGTTCATCTGTCAAAAGTATGTTCAATTTGACCATTCTGTTCATCCAATGAGTATTTCATGAGCATCTACCATGTAATGAGCCCTGGAGTCAATTATTATTATTCCCATTTTGTGAACAAGAGGCAGAATTTCTGAGGTTCAATGCCTTACTCCAGATCACCTACTATGTACAGGACATGAGAAAGATAGTCAATGGCTCTCCATTCACAATTTTGTTCCCATGGAGGAGAAAGAATGGGTTTGGGGTAAAATCAGCAATTCCCTCTAAAATCTAATCAATGAGAATCAACTTTGTTTGTAAAGACTGAAGGAGGGCTGCTTTAAGCATAGTGTAACGTGCAGGCCAGAAAAGGGAGCAAGTTTGGGCACTGGGTATAAATAGCAAGACAACCCAATTCAAGTATCCACCACATACACCACAGAAATTAGCCACATTTTTAGCTATTCCATGAACATGTCGTTATTCCCTCATGTTGTCAAGGACCATGATACAATATATCATGCAACGGCCACATAGTAGAAATGGGAAAATTAGTCTCTTTAGCATTAATAGTTACTTGCTGGACAATAGAAAGAGTTGGGAAATGGTACAAATTCTGATTTCAAGAATCTGGTCACTAGTGCATTTGAAAGCAACATCTTTTTAAAATTGTTCTAATTAATTATACATGACAGTAGAATGCATTTTGACACCTGATACATAAATGGAGTCTAACTGTTCATTCTTCTTTCTGGTTGTACATGATGTAGAGTTATGCAGATCATGTAATCATATATGCACATAGAGTAATAATGTTTGATTTATTCTAGATTCATACAATTATTCTGCAATTCATACCTCCATACCACCTACCCTCCCTTCACTCCCCTCCGTCTAATTCAAAGCACCTCTATTTTTCCCTAGCACTGCCCTGCCATTGTGAATTTGTATCCACATATCAGATAAAATATTTGGCCTTTGGTTTTTGAGGACTGGTTTATTTCACTTAGTATGATATTTGCTGGTTACAATTTACTGGCAAATGCCATAATTTCATTCTTTTGTAAGACTGACTAATATTCCATTTTTTATATATACCACATTTTCTTTATCCATTCATCTGTTGAAGGGCAACTAGGTTGGTTTCAAAGCTTGGTTATTGTGAATCTAGCTGCTATAAACATTGATGTGGCTGCATCACTATAGTATGCTGCTTTTACGTCCTTGGGTATATACTGAGGAGTGGGATAACTGGGCCAAATGGTGGTTCCATTTCGAGTTTTCTGAGGAATCTCCGTACTGCTTTCCATAGTGATTGCACCAATTTGCAGTCCCACCAGCAAAGTATGAGTGTACCTTTACCCCACATCCTTGCCAATAATTATAGTTGCTTGTATTATTGATAATTGCAATTCCAACTGGAGTGAGATAAAAATCTCATTGTAATTTTGATTTGCATTTCTCTAATTAGTAGAGATGTTGAACATTTTTTCATATATTTGTTGATCAATTGTATTTCTTCTTCTATGAAGTGTCTGTCCAGTTCCTTAGCCCATTTATTATTTGGGTTATTTGTTTTCTTGGTGTTAAATTCTTTGAGTTCTTTATATATCTTAGAAATTAATGCTCTGTCTGAAGTGTAGGTGGCAAGGATTTTCTCCAATTCTGTAGGCTCTCTCTTCACATTATTGATTGTTTCCTTTGATGTGAAGAAGCTTTTCAGTTTGATTCCATCCTATTTATTGATTCTTGTGTTTACTTCTTGTACTTTAGCCGTCTTGTTAAGTAAGCCAGTTCTTAAGCCAACGAGGTGAAGATTTAGGCCTTATTATTCTTCTTTTAAGAGCAGGGTCTCCATTCTCTGCTTAAGTTCTTGAGCCACTTTTTGTGTAGGGTGAGAGAGATACTGGTTTAATTTCATTTTACTACATCTGGATTTCGAGTTTTGCCAGAAGCTTTTGTTGAAGAGGTTATCTTTTATACAATGTATGTTTCTGGTGACTGTCTTAACTCTATTCATGTGGGTTTTTCTCTGTGTCTTCTATTCTCTACCCTTGGTCTACGTAGCTGTTTTGGTGCTAATGCCATGCATTTTTTGTTATGGCTCTGTAGTATAATTTAAGATCTGGTATTGTGATGCCTCTTGCTTCATTTTTCTTGCTAAGGATTTCTTTGGCTATTCTGGGTCTCATTTTCCAAATGAATTTCATGTTCATGAGAGTGAGACCTTGACTGTCACTGAACATCTGAAATTATGTTTCTTGTATGAAAATGGGAATAATAATAAACACCTCAAGGAGCTAGTTGCAAGAATTAAATCAAACTAAATTTGTGTAGCATAGCCATGTTTATTTCAGTAAGTACATTGTTGTGGCCAATAGGAGTATGTATCATATGAATAAAATGAGGAAGTTGAAGTATATAGTTTTCCCACTTTGATATGCTATAATTTTAATTATAGAAAATAGTACTCAATTCATCTTGACTGGAAAAGTCAAGTAGGCTGAATTTTATAGCACAAGATTCACATATACAGATTGAGTAATATCATCAACAGATTTAATGTGACTTAAATCCAAAGCAAAGTTTGAGTGATTTCAAGACCCACTCGCTCTTATTTAATGTCTCCACCAAAACTCATGTTGAAATTGAATCCCCTTATGAGATATTAAGGAGTGAAACCAGTTGGAATTTTAAGAGGTGATTCATGATTGGCAGAGCCCTCATGAATGGGTTAATCCACTGATGGACTAAGGGCTTAATGGGTAATCTAGACAGTGGGTCTTTTATAAAGCCAATTTGGCTCCTGTCATCTGCATCCCTGTTCCATGTGATGCCCACAGAGGTCTCAGGGCTCTGCAGAGTCTTTATATTGAGAAGGCCCTCACCAAATGCAGCTCTTTGACCTTGGACCTCAGCATGCAGAATTGTGAGATGGATAATCCTCTATCTTTATTCATTATCCAGTCTCATATTTTGCAACACTGCAACAGAGCAACAAAGACCATACAGAATTATTGGAATTTGGGGGAATAATACTGTGCAGATTGGTTATTTAAAAAAAGAAATAATCTGCTAACTCTTCCTCTAGAGATGTACTTCCCCAGGGTCATTCCTAAGGGAAAAATCTTAGTTGCTTCTTGTTTTCAAAGACAAACATTTAAAAGAGGGTTCTTTTGTAGACTACTTCCAGTTTCCCTTTTTCCAGGTGCTTGACCTTCACCTCTGTGGTTTTGTGGTTTAGTGGTCTCTTTTCAATTCTAAATTTGGGGGGGGTGGTGGTGAGGATTGAACCTAGTAGCACTTAACCACTGAGTCATATCCTCAGTCTTTCTTATGTTTTATTTTGAGACAGGGTCTCACTTAGCTGCTTAAAACCTCACTAAATTGTTGAAGCTGGATTTGAACTTGCAATCCTCCTACCTGAGCCTCCCAAATCACTGAAATTACAGGTAATGATACTTTATTGATTCTATATACCTTGTGCATGAAATTGAGAGAGAAAAGGAAGATGAATTTTCAAGAGATTAGATATTTTATAAATATGCATATGATTGATGGAATGCCTTTAATAATTATTTCTTACATGTTTATTATTTTATAATTGTCAATATAAATTTTTATGTTTATGAATCCACAAAAAATGTGTATTATGGTTAATATTAAATCATATTGAGGAACAGATAAATGAGAAGCAAAATGAAATAAGAATAAAACTTGCCCAATTTTATAAAATAATTCTTGAAGCCTGGATTCAATCAAATTCTGACAATAGAAATAGAAATATTTACCTGAAATACATAATATTGCTTTATACATAACCTGGACAAAAAATCCACATTTATTGGTAATTGGATTTGAAATAGAGTAACCAATAAGGTGAGATTATTAGTACATTTGTGCTTTACCTTGTGGGGAAATCCTATAAGTGCTCTTGAAGTCCTAAGCCCTCTACTACTCAGCAGATCTCACACTCCCTGGGTCATAGGTAACATTCATTTTTCCTGTGATCTTCCTTTTGTTATCCATCGCCTGCTTAATCATCAACCAGGTTTTTTTCTGCCATCTTCTATATATCGCTTTATGTATATATTGGTTATGTTAATTTTGGTGCCACATAATCATATCAGACTCTCCAAATAACAATTCCTCTAGTGCTAATCTCTGAAAATTATGCAAAAGACAAAAAACTTAGCCCCGCATATGCAGCATGTATGATCTGTTGTATCAGATAGCATGTGTGATCTACTGATGTGTTTACAATCTCTAGTTAGGGATGAATCCAAAAATTTTAAAAAGAGTTTGCACAATGTTGTAGCAGATTTTTCAACCAACACATAACTATATTCTAAGATAAGTTTTCTACATTTGAGATGACTTTATGCATGTTTACCTTTTTAACAAATATTTATTTAATAGTTCATGTCTTGCACTTTTGTTAATTTTCTGGACACACTGGAGTCATAAAGAGTCTGTCTAGTTTATTTTGGCTGGGAGCTTTTCCCTCTATATGGGGACAAATATTCATTCTAGATTGGATTAGCGAAAAGTTTTAAATTATCACTGTAGATAAGAATCACTTATTTTCACAACAACAGTGAGATTTGCCTATTTTCATGTACTCTGTCTTTCCTGGTAACTAAACAGTGAAAATTTTGGATATGGTTCATCAGATTGTGATAGAACAATGTATAATCCTGAAGGTTAAGAAAAGGACTTGGGAATAATCATTTACTCAAGGCATGGAATTTAACAACAAGAAAGTAGGACACTATCCAGACTCCAATTTCTAACACATCCATTGTTCTGAGAAGCTTCTTCCAGTTCTTATTGGATAGATTTGCATTTTTTGTTTTACAGACTGTGAATGTTCATTGAAGTAAATAGAATCTCTTGTATATATTTATTAAAATTTAAAAATATATACATAAACCTAAATGCATATAAATTATAAGTAAAATATGAAAAGTAAATGTAGTAGATTTCTTTCCTACAGAACTCAGTTTAGTTCTACTAGGTAATTCGTGTATGTCTAATATATTGCACAGTATATACAGCTTAGTCAACACAATTTGTCATACATGTATGGATTTTTCTCTATAATATCTACTAAGTTTATACAGAGTACTAATATTTTCCTATGCATATAACTTGTAAAACACTTCTAGAAGACATTTGAGTTATACATTATGTCTTTTGGAATAAATTCACAAATTATCCAAGAACTCTTTCTAGAATTCTTCTAGATCACCCCCAAACTGTCAATTATTCTTCCAATTGCTGCCCACATTATAAAGCTGTAACAAGATAGTCTAGTCTTGGAAAGCATTTATTTACATTAACATCTCTCTTTAATTTACTTCATTTTACTTTTACAGAGATTTATGACTCATTGACAAAATGCTGAATTTCACTGATGTGACAGAATTTATTCTGTTGGGATTAACCAGCCGTCAGGAATGGCAACTTCTCTTCTTCTTCATTTTTCTTATGGTCTACATTATCACTGTGTTGGGTAATACTGGAATGATTATATTAATTAAGGTCAGTCCACAGCTTAGCAGCCCCATGTATTTTTTCCTCAGCCATTTGTCATTTGTTGATGTGTGGTTTTCTTCCAACGTCACCCCTAAAATGCTAGAAAATCTGTTATCAAAGACAAAAACTATTTCATACACTGGTTGTTTAGTCCAGTGTTTTTTCTTCATTGCCCTGGTCCATGTAGAAATCTTTATTCTTGCTGTGATGGCCTTTGATAGATACATGGCGATTGGGAACCCTCTGCTCTATGGCAGCAAGATGTCAAGGGTCGTCTGTATCCGCCTGATTTCCTTCCCTTATGTATATGGTTTTCTGACCAGTCTTGCAGCAACTCTGTGGACTTATGGCTTGTACTTCTGTGGAAAAATTGAGATCAACCACTTCTACTGTGCAGACCCTCCTCTCATTAAAATGGCCTGTGCTGGGACCTTTGTGAAAGAATACACAATGATCATACTGGCAGGCATCAACTTCACATACTCCCTGACTGTGGTTATTATCTCTTATCTATTCATTCTCATTGCCATTCTAAAAATGCGCTCAGCAGAAGGGAGGCGCAAGGCCTTCTCCACCTGTGGTTCTCATCTGACGGCAGTGGTCATATTTTATGGTACTCTGATCTTCATGTATCTCAGACGCCCCACAGAGGAGTCTGTGGAGCAGGGGAAGATGGTGGCTGTGTTCTACACCACAGTGATCCCCATGTTGAATCCTTTAATCTACAGTCTCAGGAACAAGGATGTGAAAGATGCCATGAACAAACTGATTAACAAAGCATCCTTAACAAAATAATGTGGAATTGATTTTGTTTCCTAGTATTTCTAGATTTTGTTTTCTATTTAGTTTCTTAGTATTTACCAGTACATTAGCCCAATGACATTTTGTGAACAAAAAAGAAAAACAGAAAGCAATGGCACTTTTGAAAACTTCAGTTTATTTACCTATTCTTGATGATGAAAACATTCATGATTAGGACAAAAGTAATAAAGTAATAAATTGAAAAGATCACTTGCACAAAAGTTCATATGTGTACTACTTTAAATTACCATCTAATTATAATTAGCTAAATCTCATGTACTTTGTTTTGCTTATTCCAATGAGCTCCTGATGAATTTGTGAAATGTTTATTTGCTCTTTTATAAACTAATTTGTCTAGGAGAATAATAACATATTTAGGCCAGTTTTCTATTTTCAAGCCAATGCGCAATAACAATTGTGAAATTGTTTAATGCTTCCTTGATTGTTCTTGATGGATCTCTCAGTGTCTAATATTTTGAGAATCACAATACTATTGTACTCAAACATTTTTTAGGTTTTCTTTGTTTCTTGAAAGATGAAAAGGGTGTGTCTCTTATCAAGGATTCCAGTAACCTTCATGTTACATTCCTAACTTTGCAATGATCAGACAGAACACATTGCCCATGTCCTGCTGTTGTCTTCAGTCTGATTGACAAATGAGAATTATTAATGGATTGAAGTACCATTGTCAACACAGGGTCATCAGAATCCACCAAATAAGTTAAATGGACATTCCCATGTGATATTCTGAACATCTGTAACTAAGATATGTTATTCTCCTAAATTTATTCATATCAAAGCAAATTAGTTACAATGGTCTATTTGTTAACAGTTTGCCCTATCAAAATAATTTTAACAGAATTTGGTATCCATCTTGTACCTTATTTCATGACGGACCTAATTAAACTTGGTGCTCTCAGATAAATAATAAATGAAAATAACTTGCAATTATTGTTCAGAAAATGCACTACTGAAGAAGTGTAATTCATACACATATACTTTCTTATTTTTAAATCTACATTTACTTGAGACATTGTGAAGTCACAATTCCCTGACAAAACAAGTTAATTTAATGGGATTTATGTATACTATATGAGAAGAAACTGAATATTATTTGGTACTTGAGCACTAAAGGATGCAGAAGAAAAATTTGTCTTTGCAAAATTTTGTCAATAATTTCCCAGCTGGAATTGAGGCACTATAGAATTTAGAGTTGGTGAATAATGTAGGTATTTTTTTTTATTTTTAATTTGTTAACTTTCTCAACTAGGCCTTAAAAAACCTAACCTAGTAGTTATTTAACATATGTATATTTGTGTTTTTTTGTACCAGGGATTTAACTCAGGGGTACTCGACCACTGAGCCACATCCCCAGCCCTATTTTGTGTTTTATGTAGAGACAGGGTCTCACTGAGTTGCTTAGTGCCTATCCTTGAACTTGTGATTCTCCAGTCTCAGCTTCCCAAAGTTCTGGGATTACAGGTGTGCACCACCACGCTCAGCTACATAAGCATATTTTTATGTTCAAAGTACAGATAAAATTAGCCCCAATCTCATTGAAGTGACGAGATACTTTTAAATTCTATGAAAATGGAAGAGTAAAATAATGTGAATTCTTAAGTGCTTCCTATGCAAGACGTGGTGGGGTGAGAGTTCTCCTGTAGTACCTGAGACCATCACAATTACCCTGTAAAACAGTAGTTTATACTTTCTGCAGAGAAGAATATTGAGACTCATAAGAATGTTACTTGTCCAAATTCACATAAAGTTTTAGGACCAAGTTTTAAACTCCAGATGTGTCTGAATTCCAAATCCATCTCCTTTTTCACCTATGACCTCTATAAACACTCTTTCTCCAAGATTATTCTATGATCTACAGTGTGACACTCAAGAACAGCCCTGAGATCCAGAGTGCATGCATTGTTGATATCCTCACTCCAGGTGCATAAGAGGAAGGAAAATAAATGCACAGCAATAATATTATTGAGATCCATAACTACTAATGTGTGAATGAAAAAAGAATAGAACCTATGTGGTGGTGAGGGAAAAATTGTGTCACTGTGTCAAGTATTTTCATATCTCTATTTTAAGAATTAGTCTTCCCATCAACACTTTTTCACTTCTACCCTTGAGATGTTTCTAGAATTTTAGTCATTATTTCTTTAATAATTACCTAGATAATTCCTTAGAGAGATATTCCCAGTGCTCCTAATGCTCAATATTATATTATAAATAATGATAAATTTCCATTTGCTGTTATCTTCTGCTAATGGTAAGTCTGCAAGTTTTATATATTCTTGCAAACAGATTCATTCAGTCAAATCTTGTAATTCTATGTGCTACTTTTAAAAAGAAAATTGTCTTTATTCATAGATTTACTTGCATCAAATTATTTTACTAGACCATTGATTTCCTCATTCATTTAAAATATAGATGAATGGATTTGGGGATACTAAGGCAGAGGGAATCATTAATTCAGTAATTTGAACAACTGTATGGAAAACAAATTGCATTTTACCAAAATGAACTAGATTTCTAATGTGTCAATTACACAATCTACCTACTTTATTTTTGGATAGATGACACATATCTATGTAATAAATTGTTTTATTACAGCACTTGCCATCTGATCCCAATTTAAACCTGGAAGGATGGGCAGAAGCAGGGGTCTACTGTGTGTATAGTCCACTCTGCTCTAGGGTTTCCAAAGCTAATAAGAATCCTTGAAGAATGAAGCATCACAGGGATGACTTTCATTGCTTTTGGAGAATGAGCTAAACAAAATTTAAGAGAGAAATAATATCATTGTAGAATAAGTTATCAAATCGGTAGCAAGAGAGGATTATTAAAGATCTAAAAAATGAAAGCAAATTGTTTAGTTTGCACTCCAGCTCTGCCAATTTAGATTTCTGATCCAAGGAGATCGTTTAAGCCTCTCAATGTTTCCCTTTATAACATGGACACATTGATAGAATTTGTTTCAAAGGTTTAGTGAACCTTCATTAAAAGCTAGCTGTTATTACAAATATTATCAACGTGAAACAACTGCATCTAGAAAACCCTTAGGGAATGTTATTATTATTATTGGAATAGTTAATGTGTGACCTGAAATGCTCAAGTATGAAATGTGAAGCTGATGTTCTGATGATCAGAACACTTTTTAAAAAATTGTGTAACAATTTCTGAATGCTAGTACATACAATTACTAAGCACTAAGCCAGGTAATTTTAATAGTTCCAAGGTAAGTAAGACTAATCTCAATACTACTTATCTAATGATTATGTGTAAAGGAAGAGGAATACATGTACTTGACAGGGATTGAAATTACAATAGTGTTCACTCATATTTCTTGTAATGCCATGATGCTATATTTAACATATTTCACACTTAAAACAAAAGAATAGTAATATTCAGAAATAGCATCAAATCCAGCTTTGATAATGAGATAATATGGGAATTTAGTTAAGGTCAGAAACTTTTACATAGGAAAGCTCATGACTTCAGCACCATTCAAAACCAAATTCATAACTTCCATCTATCTATTTTCACTTATCAAGAGCCAAAATAAATGAGCTATTATCATGAAAATCTCTAACAGAGGTATTAGATTTAAAATTCTATGGCCTACTATGTTTCTAATCCATTTTCATATAGTGATAAATCTTCATTGTATTTTATATTGTTTAAGTAGGATAAAGGTAAATGTAACTCAAAATTTTCAAGAATAAGGAAGTATATTCACATTTTAATGAATTTCTCCATAGCAGCACAGACTCTTTCTCTATTAAGGCAATGCCAAATTTCACTGATGTAACAGAATTTATTCTTGTGGGGTTGACCAGACGTCGAGATTTCCAGGTACTCTTTTTTGTGGTGTTCCTAGTGATCTACATTATCACTTTGCTGGGGAATATTGGCATGATCATTTTGATCAGCATCAGTCCACAGCTTCAGAGCCCTATGTACTTTTTCCTGAGTCATTTGTCCTTTGTGGATGTGTGGTTCTCCTCCAATGTTACCCCCAAGATGCTGGAAAACTTACTTTCAGAGACCAAGACTATTTCTTACGTGGGGTGTTTGGTGCAGTGCTACTTTTTCATTGCCCTTGTCCACGTGGAGGTCTACATCTTGGCAGTGATGGCTTTTGATCGCTACATGGCCATCTGCAACCCTTTGCTCTATGGCAGTAAAATGTCCAGGACTGTGTGCATTCGGCTCATCTCTGTGCCTTATGTCTATGGATTCTCTGTGAGTTTAATATGTACATTATGGACATATGGCTTATACTTCTGTGGAAATTTTGAAATCAACCACTTCTATTGTGCAGATCCTCCCCTCATCAAGATTGCCTGTGGAGGAGTGCACATCAAAGAATTCACCATGATTATTATTGCTGGAATTAACTTCACATATTCCCTGTCAGTGGTCCTCATCTCCTACACCCTCATTGTTGTCACAGTGCTGCGTATGCGTTCTGCTGATGGGAGGAAGAAGGCCTTTTCCACCTGTGGATCCCATTTGACTGCTGTTTCCATGTTTTATGGTACCCTCATATTCATGTACCTCAGGCGGCCAACTGAGGAGTCTGTGGAGCAGGGCAAAATGGTGGCCGCGTTTTATACCACAGTGATTCCTATGCTGAATCCTATGATCTACAGTCTAAGGAACAAGGATGTGAAAGAGGCAGTCAACAAAGCAATTGCCAAAGCCAACTTGGGGCAATAAAATTGCAATGGATATTTAAATGGTGTGTTGGTTCCTATGATGTCATGATAATCAAAAAATTCCTTGCTCAAAAACTATCTAATATAAACTCTTGTGTACACTAAAAGGTCCATTCCAAATGAGTGATGATTTACCTTATGCATGGACTCTAATTATTAAGCATGTTTTATCCTATATATGCAATAATATTATTGAAATTGTTATAAGTCTAATTACAATAGATGTAGAATTATGTTTTTGTGCTTATTGGAGGAACTTACAACTTTAGATAAATAAATGTTAATTTAGAAGGATATTTTTACATTTGAACTTTATTTCTTAAAGCATTTTTATTTTATTTTATTTATATTTTATTTTTCATGTGAAATACATGTTTCCTGCAGAAAAAAGTAATAATTCTTTTATTTCCCATGACTATAGAAATTTGATGGGGCTGATTTACCTAAAAGGTGTTTTAAATGTTCATACATAATGGATGGGTTTTTATCAGTGAAATTGTATTCAGAATCTTCAAGTAATGTTTTCTTATAATCATAAGATTTGTCCACAGTGTGTAATTCTTTAAAATTTCCTTTGTAGTTGTAGATGGATAGCATGCTTTTATTTTATTTGTTTATTTTTATGTGGTGCTGAGGATTGAACCCAGTGCCTTACATGTGGGAGGCCAGCACTCTGCCACTGAGCTACAGCCCCAGCCAGCAGTGTGTATTTTTGACAGTTTATTGTTTGTGCTTCAGCACATTTTAGCACCTTAAATTGGTTCAGATGTTAATATAAATTTTAGATGTTAGCATGTGAAATATCTTGTACAAGAGAATTTGGAACTTTCATCAAAATCAAAAGACAAATGAGTATGGATTTTCTAATATTTTTGAAGTCTGATTTTTGGCTATAGAATATCATTAAATTATCCTTTGGCTGTTAATATTACTTGAAATTGTTGTTGTATTCCAGTTTTTCTCATTAACATTGCATTATTTGAGTCTTGATTAGCAGCTCAAATGCAGTTGTCAGTGGATAGAGTTTATCAGCCATTCAAGTGGCTATGCATTCAGATGGACCACTTCAAAATGGTGCCACATTTTGGCCTGGTCAAAAATTCTGAAAAATGTACTATTTAATTTATTTATATTGGTGCATCCACAGTCTATTCATTTTACCTTCTGTTCCTGCTTTAGGCAACATATATATTTGTGTACTTTTGGTGACTATTGCTACGTACCAGCATAAGGCTAAATGTGAAGGAGAAATTTTTCCTGATGATTGAGTTTAACCTCAGGTAACTACTGATACAATTAAAAGAGTGCACACTTTTGCAGATGCAGAAGGAATCTGAATATTAGCATAAATGTCAGCAATGCCTCCAGTTAATTCAAGTGCAGAAAATATCGTTATCTCTACCAATTCACCATGGGCCCCTTCCCCAACTCAGAATGCATCTGATGAAAAGCAGGATAGCTGTTTCACAGTTTTGATTCTGAGAACAGGACACAAGAGTGGCACTGGTTTGTACAGAAGTTATGTTTGCAATATTTGACGTTTGGTTCAAATTTGCTTTGAAGGAGTTGGAGTAAAGTAAAAAACTTGGGTTGTCCATGAAACACTTACTTGTACAGGGATTGGTATAATCCAACTTTGGAAAGCCCTACTTCCAGTGATTGTCATGGTGGTGATATTCCTGTCTCCACTATTTCATTTGTTCTTTTAGAAATCAAGTAATGGAAGTCTAACTGGAGCTGAGTCCTCATCTTTATTTTATTATTATTATTATTATTATTATTATTATTAGTAGTCACTATAAACTTGTCAATGAGCTGTGAATAGAAAGTTATGTGTAACACTTAAAAGCTATTTTCTCAATACCAAAGCCAGTACATATGGCTCCTTTCCCTCAACCTGAAGTGGTTGCCCTAGACCAAGACCTCAAAATTTCATATTGAGGGTCTAATTGCCTCACACAAAACCTTGACTCACACTGTTGCATGAGAAAGTTATATAATCTTATTATATTGCAGTATTCAGAGGCTCACCAGTCACTTAGGGTACACTAACCCTCCCTTCTAGTGTTCTTCTTCCAGGCTATTTCTCTCCACTAGCCATAAGTTCCTTTCTAGGTCTCAGGAATTCTCACCTGTTTCCTCTTCATCGTGCATTGAGTATAAATTGGAAGGAGTCTATTATTGCTCATCATGGATTGTGTTGTGTCTCTGCAAAATATATGTTGAAGTTTTAACTCAGAGAATATCTCAATGAGTTTTTCAGAAAGAGGGTCATTAGATAGGTTATGACTTGACATGAAGTATAGTGATTGATTATCCTTTATTAATTGTGATTGATGTTCTTATGAGAAGAGAGAAATTTGGATGCACACAGAGAGGAAAGAGCCATGTGAAGAGGGAGGCAGGGGCCTGAAGTAAAGAGGAAAATGGAGTCTCTCCTAGAGTACTTAGAAGGAGCAAGATCTTTCCAATATATTGTTTTTGAGTTTCTAGCCTCCAGACTTATGAAAGAATATGTTTTTCATGCTAAACTAGTTAGCTTGTGGCAAATTGTTATGGTAGATTGAGAAAACCAGTGCATTTCATTTCTGCTTGATTGCCATGTTGGAACTGGTTTCTATAACCCCCCTTTTCATTAGTTCTGATCAATTATGCATGACAGCAGAAAGCTTTTTGATTAATTGTACAGAAATGGAGCAGAGTTTTCACTTCTCTGGTTGTACATGAAGTAGAGTCACACCATTTGTACAATTATACATGTACCTAGGGTAATGATGTCCACCTCATTCCACCATATTTCCTACCCCCATGTCCCATCCTCCTTCCCCTTTGTCCCATCCAAACTTCCTTCACTCATCTCACACCCCTGTTTTATGGATTAGCATCCACTTATCAGAGAAAATATCCAAGACCTGTTTTTTTTTTTTTGGAATTGGCTTATTTTGCTTAGCACAATATTCTCCAACTCCATCCATTTACCTGCAAATGCCATAATTTTATTTTTAAGGCTGATTAATATTCTATTGTGTATATATATATACCAGTTTCTTTATCCATTCATCTATTAAAGGGAATCTAGTTTGGTTCCACAGTTTAGCAATTGTCAATTATGCAGCTATAACCATTGACAGAGGAGTGAGATAGCTGGGTTAAATGGTGATTTCATTCCAAGTTTTCTTCCAAAACCCTTTGTCAGGTTCCTAGCTATGCCTCTAGAAAGTGAGTTACCCATTCTGTCTTAGAAAACTCCTCAAACTTATCTAAACTCTTTTTTCCTTGCTTCCTGGTTTTATAACACCTAGCCCAAATCTAGGAAGCTCTTCAGTGGAAGGGGTATAGAAATCCCTTTTCAAAGAGTCAATTAATTTAAATTCTGTTGAGATTGCCAATCTTGGGTTTAGTCCTTATTGACTTTGGTGAGGAAAATTGTTCATTTTCCTTTGTGATTATTTTCCTCCTGCCCAATTTTTGATTTAATCTCTTAGTTATTAGTTCTCTTAGCTATTTAATGCCATAGATTGAAAACTGTAAAATAACCATGATCAAACATTTCCTTTTTGAGTGCTTGCCCTTAGATATCGACAGTCATGGCTTCCAAGGTAATTTCTGTACTATATATGGGTGCTTTCCTCTAAAAATCAATTTATGATATATAAAGCCACTATATGGTATTTCAAATGCATTTCCTTATAAGCAACTGAAACACTTCAAAGCTTTAATGATGGTTTTGGTCTTGGATGAGGAAAATATAAAAATAAAATTTTAAAAATCTATAGTGGAAGCCGGACACAGTGGCGCAAGCCTGTAATCCCAGCACTTAGGGAGACTGAGACAGGAGAATCGTGAGTTCAAAGCCAGACTCAGCAACGGCGAGGCACTAAGCAACTCAGTGAGACCCTGTCTCTACCTAAAACACAAAATAGGGCTGGGGATGTGGCTCAGTGGTTGAGTGCCCCTGAGTTCAATCTCCAGTACCAAAAAAAAAAGTCTATAGTGGAATATAATATTGGTGTCTTCATATATGTATAACATTTATATTTAACTATAAAATCTGATGTGTGATAATTTGGAATGACTTAAGCTATCATGGTTTTCAAAAATTTCTGACTGAATTTTTTTGTAACATTTATTCAGATATAATATATGGGATACTTTCCATAGTACACAAATAGTTTGGTGTTTTAAATGCTTCACTACTTATAGAACATTTACTAATTTCTATTTATGGTTCAGAATTATCATGTTTGTGTTTATATGAAGTTTAATTTTCATATTTATCTAAATAAAGATGCATGACAATTTAAAAAAAAAAACGTGCTTAGCAGACAATAGTTCATGTGAGTCAATGTGGGGAAAAGTTTGGAGTACAGAAGTAAAGTTCATAAAACACAACACTATTCCAAGTCACCAATCACACACACAAACTCATGCTTACACAAGTTCATCATATATGTCCATATATTGTGCATATCTGTTGAGGACAGGCTCTCTGGGCGCAGAGAGCTGCCCCGCCCTTTCAAGATGGCGACCTGGCTGTATGCCAGAAACTTGCAGTAAACAGGTAGACAGATTAAGGAAGTGCATAGCATTGGCTGACGGTAGCGTCACTGTACATGCTTGGGTCGTGGACACCGCCTGTTCTGTTATACGCCTGTACACTGCTCATGCATTCCCCTCATGCTTGATAACGCTATTCCTTCTGATTGGTTGTAACTCTGCTCTGTAATACTTCCTACTGTACGAAAAGTATATAGAAGGAGGCTGGGGGGAGAACAAGGGAGAACAAAAGAGAGCCAAGGAAGGCAAGAAGAGCGCTCAACAAAAAAAATTTAAAGATTGCTTTCTGAGAATAATGGCGTGGTTATTGTCTCCTGCCGGCGGGCGACGATACATATCATGTATATATTACATGTCTATAGAGTGTACAGCTTTTAACACTTGTATAGTGTAAATTTTGGAGGCTCTATCTGCTTATCAGGAATTTCTTCCCATTATTCTTTTATATTATTCACTTCCTTTTCATTTATTGAGTTTCAGAGTTTCTACAATGTACATGACTATTATGTGATTGAATTGAGACTTAAGGTCCAATATGTCTGTTGTGAAATTCTGTTCTTATGTTATCAATTAAGTTTAATAAGATCATACTCATATAAATTTGGAAAGAACTCGCTTTTGCTGAGGCTGACTTTGAACTCGCAATCCTGCCTCAGCTTCCCAAGCTGCTGGGATTACAAGCGTGTGCCACTGTGTCCGGCTTGGGCTTCAACTTTAAGAATACAGAAAGAGCTATCTTCTTTCTCCTTTGCTGAGATGCCATAGCCTAAATGCAGACAGATTTTGATTACTGATTGTACCTGGGTCTTAATAATGAGCCCATTTTAAGATGAAGGCAAGAATCACAGAAAGAATAAAAATATTAATCATAACACAATAGGAAAAGTCTCATACACACTCAGACACAAACCATCAGCATAGCTTTATTTTGTTCATTATTCACATGAGAACATTTCCTGTATTACTAGAAGCATTCTTAGACTTATCAGAGCTCATTGGTCTCAGTAACACAATCTTATAATTCCGTAGATAGTTTAAATTAAAATCTTTTCACCCATCTAGTTGTCTTGTATTTTAAAAGTGCTGTTTTACTTTAAAGTCACAAAGATATAAATTACTTTAAAATGTAAATAATAGAGCAAGGTAAGTTTTTTTTTTTCCAGTGCTAAGGATCAAACCCAGGGCTTCAAGCATGCTAGATAAGCATTCTATCACTAAGATATAACCCTAACACAAAGATTCTTTTTAACATAAAATTGCAGGGTTATTTTATGAAAGTTAAGAGAAAAAACACAATCAAACTTCATATGAAAACATTACTTGGGCCTTTCACTCTGTAGGAGCAGATAGCCATACTCTTTTTCTACCTCTGAGTTTACATGAATTCTTCTTATCCAAATTTCTTTATTTTTCTTTCTCTGTAGACTACCTTTCTGTTTCTCAATGCACAAGGAAGTCTCAGCTCTGGAATTCACTTAACCAAAATAAGTGATCAGTTGAAACTCACTAGAATTATGGGATGACAATTCGAAGATCCCAAGAATAACATCTGATTGGCTTATTCTTAGTCACGTGATCACTCCAGTATATTTTTCATAGAAGGATAGGGCCGCTCGTACAATGGCACATGTTACCTTCCTTTCCCATAGAGCAGGGGGATTCTCAGTGCTCAGGGGTTCAATATGAGCAAGAAAACAGTTCATATTATTTTCTCTCACCCACTCATTTATTCACACTTCCACCATCATTTATGCAAGGGTTATATTAAACACTAAAAGTGAAAAGTTGTAGGAGTTAATGCATTCTTCCCAGTTCCTGAGATTAAAACCATAAACTGTCTTCAAACCAATGCTGTCATTAGCAGACTAGTAAGGTGAAGGTGATATTCATGATAGAGTCTAGTGGGCTTCTCAAAACTTTAAGGCTGATAATTTGTCTCTTTTTTTGAAAAATAAGGCTTAGGAAATATAATTTGCAGGTTGGTACCCCCTTGTCCCACATGTGCTCCAATCATCTTCCAGTACCTGATAATAGTTTCCCAGCTCACAGGACTCCAGAAGTCACTTTGGGGCTGCAGTAGCTCAGCCTGCTGAACTGCTGGCCTTGGTTGCATGCCAACTGCCTTGGTACTACTCTCTGGCATGTTCACTGTATAAGAGCTTCATTATTTCATTCTGAACTTACACATTTTTGTAAGTATTCGGCTGCTATCTCTTTCCTTCACCAAAGCATAAGGCAGCACTGCTAGGCAGAAAATACATTTGTGTTTGCTCTTTAAGGATATCATGCAATACAAAGTACAAGATTGACATCAAATATTAGAATGGATTAATGAAAGAATAAATCTAATGCATTACATTTGGATGTTGAAGTTGCTTTAAAATCATCCAAACACAGAGCTTGATTCTTGGACTCCAATAGCAACCATATATGTATTACTTGGTTTTAAGCTCTTCCATTTCATGTACAGTAATCTCAAATACTCAAAATTTCAAAGAGCTTGTGGAAATCACTGCTTTGTTTAGATAATTTAGACATAGGTCTGCATTTTGCCTATGATAGGGTATCAAAAGGGAATGTGACCTTCTAAAACCCAATCCTGACTTTCAGATTTGTACAGTGAAAATGTCCTGTCAAAAGACATCGTAATTACATGTATTATCCAATGTTCTCTAAAGAAACAGAACCAATTGGTGATAGACAGGTAGGGATACTGATTACAGGAACTGTCATATTCCATTATGGAGGCTGAGAAGTCACACGATTTACCATGTGCAAAGAAAGGACAGAAATAATTGTGGATGTCGGCATCATTCAGTGTGGATTCAAAGACTTGAGAATCAAGAGACCTGACAGTCTAACTCCCATTCAGAGGTTGAAGACTGGATGGAAGACTGAGGTTGACAGGGGTGTGCTGCTCTAAGTCCCAGGCTCTGAAGGCCCAAGAACCAGGAGCTGGCATTTGAGTGCAGAAGAGGACAGATGTTTCAGGTCAAGAAGCAAGAGAGAATCACCCCTCCTCCATTCTTTGGTTCCTTCTGGGTCCTCAACAGATTGAATTTTATCTGATCACGTCGGTGAGGGCAATCTTCCTTCGTAAATCGGATTATACAAATGCTAATCTGTTCCAGAAACATTTTCACAGACACACTCAGAAATAATGCTTTGCCAGCTAAGTTGGCATCCCTTAGCCCAGTCATGTACATGGACTTCTATTTCATGAAATTTCAAGAAGTAAGTGGTTGTGAATCTAGAGGAGGTCAGAGACAGAGTGAGGAATGATGGTTAGCATCCAGGGTGCAGACAAAGGGCTGGCAATTACATAAAACGATATGAAGATGGACAGAAATTTACATCTTTACATCCTGCTACATCTTGTACCAACACACTAAACTGGAAAGAAAACTGAAAGCCACCAGCTAATTATCATTGATTGTGTAGGACCTTCCAGGTCAATGCTTTCAGTATCACATATCCAAACTAAAGTAATCTGTTATAACTTTAATTCTACTCCTTTAAATAGTACATCATATCTGAACAACAAACTCAGGTGCAAAAGGATTTTTCTCATGTGAAGAATGATGAAAATGAATTTGCTTCAGAAAAATATTTTTAATACATCTTATCTGTATGTGGTGTTTTTCCAAGTCAGGAAATCTCTTTAGTAAAGGATGTAAGAGGCAGGACATATCAAGTCCTTACAAAGGCATGGTCTGTCCCCTAACTTTCTCAACTCCTGAATACCTGCTTTGAAGTAGTTGTACTTGTTTCTTCTACCTGGCGTGCTCTTTGCTGATACCATTATGTCTTGCTCCTTCACCTCCTGACATTTCCTAAGTATTATGCCAATGTTTATCTGAAGCATTGTATGTATACTACATACGCACAGCATGTGTATATAATTAAATATGCATGACTAATATATGTATGGAATCAAACCAAGATTTATTTTACTATGTGGAATAAATCAAGGATTCCAAATTATCTTTGTTTTTTTCTTCTTCACATAATTGTTTATCAATTATGATTGATAAACATATTATTGATAAACAAGAGGGATGTAGGGGATTGAACTCAGGGGCACTCGACCATTGAGCTACATCCCCAGCCCTATTTTGTATTTCATTTAGAGACAGGGTCTCACTGAGCTGCTTAGCACCTTTTTCCTGTGGCTGGCTTTGAACTCGCCATCCTCTTGCCTCAGCCTCCTGAGCCCCTGGGATTATAGGAGGAATGTGCCACTGCACCAGGCTGATTCTACTTTTTCTTCATTAATTATGACAGTTACTACTGATTTGTGACAAATCATCTTTAATATTATGTTAACATTTTTTCTTATTGCTACTTTCCTAGAAGTTTTATTTATGATGAAATTTCAATTTTTGCTAAATACTTTTAAAAAATTGAAAAATGCCCTTCTTTTGTCTTAATTTATTGAATTATACTAATAAATTCAAAAACTAAAAAGAAATTATTAATAAATAATCTTCACACCTTAAAATATCAGGATAAATACATTGTCTTGACAATAAATTTATATATTATATTCATTATTTAATTCTACCATGTAGAATTTGGAGTTTTTTGTTTGTTTGTATTTTGGGTATTTTTTATTGTTCTGTTTTTTGTCTTTACACTTCTGAGGATCTTACCCAGAGCCTCACATAGCTTAGACAAGTGCTATACCACTGAGTTCACCCCAAATCCCTAGATAGTATTTTTTTAAAAATATTTTTTTAGTTATTGATGGATCTTTATTTTATTCATTTATTATTTATATGTGGTGCTGAGAACCGAACCCAGTGCCTCATGCGTGCTAGGCAAGCGCTCTGCCACTGAGCTACAGCCCCAGCTCCCCTAGATAGTATTTTTAATGTCCATTTTTCACTCTGGTAATATCCTTTCTGCTGACAACACATGAGGATTATTAAGAACAGGATCCCAGCCAGGAGTGATCCTGTAATCCCAACACTTGGGGAGGCTGAGACAGGAGAATCGCTAGTTCAAAGATAGCCTCAGCAAAGGCGAGGCGCTAAGCAACTCAGTGAGACTTTGTCTCTAAATTAAAAAACAAACAAACAAACAAAAAACAACCAAAAAAAAAAAACCCCACAAAATAGGGCTGGGGATGTGGCTCAGTGGTTGAGTACCCCTGAGTTCAATCCCCAGTACTTAAAAAAAATAAAATAAAATAACAGAATCACATTTACTAGTGTGAAGCCATCCTAATATGTGCACATTGTACTCAGACACTGTGAGAGAGTTTTTCATGCATTACAGGAACTGGTTCCTTTGCTTTTTGTCTCTCCAGGGATTGAACCCAGGCCCTTGCCTATGGTAGGTAAGTGCTCTACCACTAAGCTACATCCCTGCCCCTGATTACCGGTTACAATATTTATAATATATAGCCTATTTGTTTTGTTCTCTATTTGCACATGAAGAAATTAAAGCTGACTAGCAGGAATAATGGGTGTTTCATTCAGGGTGTTTATTTGGAAACAGAAGGCAATGTTCCCCTTCTTGCTACACATGCCCTTTGTTTATATAAATCTCTTCATCATTGATTGTGCTGATTTTCATTTATTCATTGTCCCTTTATTTTTATTCTAAACTCAAGTAATGTAAGGCTTTCCTCCACATTTTGTTAATTCTTAATAGGTTTAGCTTCAGTCTTTTTCAGTAAATTGCAAAAGATTGTATGGCCATCCTTGAACAATCATCTATGTATGCCTTCAACTGTAAACACACATCACATAAAATTAATTCATTGAAATTTATAACTGGAAATTTCCTATTTTCCTTCAAGCAAGTTTATTTTTACAATTTTTACTGGAGTGACTTAATTTCTCTTAATATAATTTATGCTTTGCAATGAAATTTGGTAGCTTCTCATTTCTAGAAGTAATTAAAACACATTTATAAGCATTTTATCTTAGCTTGATTCATAATACATTCTCTCAGTCTATGCATAACTTAATAATCTGCTTAATTATTGCAGCTCACAGACCATTGCCCCTATCCAAAATGAGCAGATATGTCTTAACACCACCTTACACTGTTAAAATATATGACCTCCACATTTAATGTTTATTTTCTACCTCCAAGTGAGTAGAGATTTAATTGCTGGCTCTTGGGTTACTTTGTTCAGATAAGAAGGAAACATCCCCTCATTTTCCTTTAATGCATTTTACTAGGAACTTCTAACCACAGTTCCTGTCAAAATTAGAACTGTGATAAAAGTTGTAGTTTGTCACACAATTTGAAAAACTTAAAGCAATGATCATATACCCAAATCATTTGAGGTAGGTTAATATGCAATATCTCGCTACAGAATTCAACAGTCTCCAAGTCTCTGTTGCCTGTCCATACTATATAACCTGAAATGATTTAGCTTAGTGATTCCATTTCTAGTCAGACATCAAAAATTCAGAGTATCTGACAACATTAGGAAAAATGCCATTAGCTGTAACTTTATTCATTTTTAAAATTTTGATTAAATAACTACTGATCATTAAGGGAAGAGAAACTGAAGCCAGAGTTTGCTTGGGTGTTGGTGATGAAACAGTCTCTCTGGGTCTTATTATGAAACTCTTCCTTGGAGAGAGAATTCTCTGCTGTATTGGCTCCTGAGTAGGTTTGCTCACTAATCAGTTTCCAGGGGCCTTGTTAAAATAACTGGTTTCTAAACTTAATCATGGGGACATATTAACTGAAACCAATCTCAACAAACACACAAAGTTTTGACTTTTTCATTATGGTTAATGAATATGTATGTATTTTGAGTGTGTTGAGACCATTAGGACTCTTTGGGGATGCCTATTCCACCTACCTGGAAGCTCTTTCCTTGGGGAGACAAGACCATCCATGGGAGAGAAGAGAATTTAGAGCTAGATTTAGCCTTGTGCCTGGGCTCTTCTAACATTTCCCTGTGTCCTCTTGGGAAAGTCATAAACTCTGAAACTCAATTAAGAAATTAAAAAAAAAATGCTTGTAGCACAGGACTGTTTTGAAGAGTAAACTAATAGTGGATATTAAACTACTTTTCAAAACTTCAAATCACTGATGCTATGCAGTTTATGAACAGAATGATAGTAACAGTGCTTAACATTTATTCATTCCTTATTATGATCCAGGCAAGATACTAAAAATGGGTCTATAAATAAATCATTAATCCTTGCAAGGACAGCATGATGTAGGTTAAATGAACTCACATTTCAGATAAGAAAAGATCAGATGTTTCAATTATTTTGACTCAGGGCACAGCTGATAAATGTATTATCTTAAATTCAGAGTTAAGAATTTAGGATGAATACTCTTATTAACTGCTTTCTTTCTTTCTCTCACCCTGGTCTATGTTTATCAAGAATCCTAATATATAAATATAGAGAAAGATAAATAGAGAAAGATATAAATACAGCTTATAGATAGATATAGATCATCCTGGTCTATATTCAGCAAGAATCCTATTAGCTCAATTTAGCTAGAATCTCCCTTATGCTGAGGCTTCCTCAGAGTCATTTCCATCCATTGCCCCTCACCCTCACCCCTGCTCTTTGGCTATAAATCCCACTTTTCCATGTATTTTCCGGAGCTGAACCTAATCTGTCTTCCCCATTACAACTTGCCATTGGAGTGGTCCCTCTATTGTGATGGTCTTGAATAGTCATCCTTAATTACCTTAATTATATATATATGCATACATATATATGTATATATATTTTTTCAATTATTTGATATATGTTAAAGGATTTTTTTTATTCCTTACACAAATTCACAAATTTCCTACTCTTCTAACTATGAATCCAGCAAAACAAGCCAAGGAGTACTGAATTAAATACTTGAATTAAATACATACATCTCCCAATATTGGGTAGCTTTATTTTTCATATTGAATTTTTTCATATTGAATTTTCATATTGAATTTCATTCTTTCTCTATTAATTTCCTCAAATATTAATTTCATTCCAATTCACATGATATTCCATCAAGTTCATTTCTTGTTTTGTTTAAAGATGCTTTGAAATTGCTTGTATCAAACTTGTATATTTACCTTTTTTCGGAGACCACGGTCCCCACTTTGTGACTTCATTCCCTGCTCTTCTCCTTACTGCCCGCCACAAAACTTCCCCTTCTTTGTTGACTGAAGCTGTGCTTCCTGTCTTTGCCTTTAGGGTGTCACTGAAATACTTTTTAATGTCTATCACTTTCTAATTCTGCAGATCCAAGATCTAAAGTTAATTTCTTAGAAAAACTTCTACTATATTCATTCATTCTCCTCCCATACATAATCTCAATAAGAAAAATAAAAGTCAATTATTTTTCAACAACTGCTCTTGGCCCCCGTGCATCACTGTTGCACATTCCTCGTAGCATTAGAATTGTCTGTATTAGTCTTGCTCTGTAGGGTATGAACAGAGGGCACAGATTCTGCCTGTCACCCCTTCACCTCCACTCCTTATGTGTTGTGACAAATGCTTTTTCCCCTTGTTCTTCTATTTATTTTTTATAAAGTGTCAAATTTGAAAGTCAATCCAAAGAAAAGCATGTATGAGGTAAGATATTATTATTTTCATTAAACTTCTAAGCCAAAACATTTTATTTCTTCTGTGCCTTTGAATATTTTTGATGTAGTTTTAGTTCAACATTGCATAACAGATTCCTGAAACTCAACACATAATATTTCAAATAAAGAGGCGCAACCTGGAATCTAACAACAGTGCAATCTCACACTAGTGTAAACAAGGTTTTATTTTCTATTGTATTTGTAAAAGTTTCTTCTGCAGTACATAGAGGTTTGATTTTTGATGAACTTTCACTATTCTGATTAACTTATTTCCCTACATTATACTGATCACACCAATCATAAAATATTTTATTCTTTCCTTTTAGAAATATGTGTGACTTATTTTCCTTCATGAAAATTTGCCATACTCCAGAGTAATATTTTAATAGAGATATATAAATACTTCCAATTCCAAATGAATAGAACTATTTTAAAATCTTAAGCTTTCTATTTTTACTTAATAAATTATTATATAATAAACATTTGAAAACCTCTCATTATGATTTTTTTAAATTACAAAATTAGAATAATTGTTATAATAATCCCCTTCTAATAATTGACCACTTCAATTTCTCAATCCATGGTGAGGTAGATGTGTTTCATTCATATCCAGCATCCCATTTATTATCCCTCCAATGTTACCTTTGAGGTAAATTTCAGACTTCTCAATATTTTATGGATTGCATCCTGCAATGGTCTATGTGCTAAAAGCTTGGTTCCCAGGCAGGTGCTATTTAGAAGGTCAGTTTTTACAGGAATTCATTAGGTCATCAATGATTTAATCCACCATGTGTTCCAACAATTATGTGCCACTCTCTTCAGAGGACCAAATCAATGGGGTTACTTGATCTCAGACTGGAACCTCCGAATCCTTGAGCCCAAATAAAACATTTTTCTTTATAAATTCATTGTCTTGGCTATTTCATAGTAACATGAAACTGTCTAATACACCAGCTCACAGATAGTTAGGGAATGTT
Source organism: Xerus rutilus (assembly GCA_028644305.1). Lineage (NCBI taxonomy): Eukaryota > Metazoa > Chordata > Mammalia > Rodentia > Sciuridae > Xerus > Xerus rutilus. The sequence goes on from CM053399.1 coordinate 14,005,234, forward strand.
TTATTTTTTCCCACATCATGCATATTACTTTTCAAATATGTAAGTTTGAACCTTTCATAAAATGTCAAGAGTTAACATCTTAAACATATAGTAAAGATGACTACACTTTAGACAGCATCTCTGCATTTCAAAAGATAAAAATACTGTTCGTTTTTAAAGTCTTGACTCAAGTGCTTCACTTTTATTCCAAAGATCTTAGAATGCATTCACCCTTACCTAAATGCCTAGGGGCGATATACCTTTCTATAAATTATCAAAGCATTTAACTATCAAGAAAATATGGATGAATTTCAATGTAATTACATAATTGCTTATCAGATTCCTGAAACTCAACACATAATATTTCAAATAAAGAGGCGCAACCTGGAATCTAACAACAGTGCAATCCTAACAGTACCTCAAAGGCTAAAGGGACACAGAGATTTAGGACCCCAAAGAAAGCTTGGCTATGGATGTGAGCGTGCCTCCTGGAGGGAGCTGAGTAAAGCAATGCACTTTTGGGAAGAAACATGCCATAATAGGGAGAAAGGGGGATAAAGTACCCTGACCACCCTCTCATACGCTGTCTAATATTCTGTTTCCATTGGCTACATGCAATTAAACCCAGCCATCAAGCGTTCCTGAAAGATGCAAGCCATGAGGGTCAATAGCCCTGTGTTTGGTGAGCTGCAAAGAGATATAAATTAGTGATTATGTCTCTGGCATTAAAATCATGGTTCTGGCAATGTGTTGGTATAAGAACTTAACTATGTTCTTGAAACATCTAGGTTTCAGTTTCTACCTTTGAAAAAGAGATGATGATACTATTTATACTACAGGTCACTATGTGGGTTGAATATGCTAATATTGAGACCTCCTAAAATAGTGGTTGGCACAATATTGTTGCTTTTTTGAAATTATAGAACTGTGTCAGGAGTCAAGGTCACAGTGGTGGATAAAATAGACACAATCCCTGTCATCAGGGCTTACAAGTTATTGGGGAAAAGACCTGAAATAAATAGAGGAGCATATAATCATAAATTATAACTTCTTCCAAGTAGAGGCATTTGATACTAATAGGATATAAAGATAACCCCCCACAAAGTTCAGATTTTAGCAAAAATTTCCCTGGTAAATGACATTTAGTTTGAATCTCCAAGTAAAAGTCAGCAAACAGGTAGGAGGTAGAGATATCACATTTAAGGAGAAAAAAAACAAACAAACAACAACAAGAAAAACAAAGTCTATAAAGAAAGTACTCAGAGCACTGAAGGAAAGCAAAGGAAGCTATTATGAAAAGAATTTAAAGAATGTTTGTTGGAGGGAGAACCGTGTAGGAAAGGAAGCCTAAACATACCAGGTAGGATCCTGAAAACAATTGTGTGGAACTTGATCTGCATTCCAAGAGTAAATAGGGGGTCATTGAATCATTTTGAATCAGTGGAATTATTCAATGGAATTTGTGTTCCAAGAATTTTATTAGAAATTAATTAGAATGAAGTTTTAACAGTCTTAGAAAATAAATGATGTTAGTTGGGATCGGAATATGGCAATGGAGATGGAAAGAAAAGCATCAGCATGATGATTAACCAAGAAGTAAATCAGATACAAAGCTTGAGAAGATTGTTCTCAAAGGAAGGATGTTCATATTTGATTGATATAATAGGACACAGAGGAGTGCCATTCACCAAGATGAAGCACACAGGACAGGACTTGATTTGGGACCAAGATGTTGGGAAATTAGTCTTGTATGTTTGGAATTTGTGTTGGCTGTGAGCCAAGCTAATTCATACTAAAAACTTCAAAATACACCTCTGTAGCTGAGAGGAAGTGTGTAAGAGAAAATGTTTAAGATTAGTAGATAATTGAAGTTGTGCATATAAAAATATATATAATAGGTATATAAACATGAGAACCTCAAAGAACTAACAACTGAAAAGATGAAGTTGAAAGTGAATCTGAAATTAGTGAGATAGGAGAAAAACAAATAGAATAGGGTTCTGTTGCAAAAGACAAGGAGTGAGGAAATGCACACCCTTTGCAAATATTAGATAAGATTCAGCTAAGAATAGAAAAAACTCAATTTTTCAGTTGTAAGACAGATAACTAGGAAGGACCAGCCTCAGTGATGGGTAGAAAGCTAGATTGCAAAGGGTAAAGGATTATGAGGAATTGAGGACAACAGACACCTCTTCCAAGAATTTTGACAACCACTGAGAGTTGTTACCACACACACACATACACACAACTAATTTTTGTATCATACATATTCTCGGATTGAAATTTGAGAAGAAACTGAATTTTACCATTCATAATCAAGATTGGAGTCAATTTTGATTTAGAAAGGCAAACACAAAACTAGTCAGAAGGAGTTCTTGATATTCTACGAAATCAGTGTCATCAGTGTTCTGATCTAATAGCAAGGAAATAAAGAAAAATGTCCCTCCTCTCTACTACAAGATACATAGAGAAGAAGTAGGGAGATGAATTAAGAAGATAAATATAATAGTTTCAGTGGCAAAATGGGATGAACCTAAAGAACATATGATAATTAGACCTAGAGAACTTGCAATGATAAATTGTACATGCCTACAGATGTGTGTATGTGTGTGTGTGTGTACACATGTATCTGCAAGATGTAGAAAGAAATGAACAAATGAATAAGTGATTTGTGAGAAATGTGGAAAGAATCAATCACCTTTGTTAAAGATGCTTTGTAGTGGGGGGCAATAGCTGTAGCTCAGTGGTAGAGCACTTGCCTAGCATGCGTGAAGCACTGGGTTTGATCCTCAGCACCACATATAAATAATAAATGAATAAAATAAATTTCCATTAACAACTAAAAAAAATTAAAAAAAAAGATTCTGTAATGGCCACCAGAAAGATTTACTAAATTTTCCGGATTCACCAAGATCAAGGCTGAAACTGGTAAAGACAAATTTTTATGTCAGTTTAGAGTATTGTGATTTTATTTATAGTACTGATTTTATATTATTTTAAAGACATATATCTCTTGGACACTTGCTTCTTACCAGAGAATTTACTGACCACTTTACACGCAACTCATTCAATATTCAGAGAAACATTTTAAGGAAGGTAAAAATTTATTTTGTTTTTAAAATTGGGAGTATTGTGATTTAAAAGGATATAGACCTTCCTTGTCCAAGTTCTTGTTAATCAGGATCTAAGTATCTATTTATCATTTCACAAAATTTGAGTTCTCAATCAAAATGAACTGTTATCGTTTATTATGTTGTTTCCCGTAGTGGATTCCATGTCTGCCTTCATGGTAATATTTAATTGGTGTATTTAAGTATAGTTCCTTCAGAAATATATATTGTTAAGGGAACTTTTTAAAATCCTCAATATAATTTATCCAGCTCAGTATACATTGAGGAACTCATGGAAAATAATATCACAGCTTCTGCTACCTCTAGAGGTTCAGGTTGAGATCCAGAGGGACCTAGGGACTAATAAATCACCCATAAAGCTTCAGAATGAGCTTTCTAGGAGCCAAGCTCATTGCTGAGAAGGTGAGTCAGATGGAGTCCCTGTATGGAGCCAGCAGCCAGCTCTCCACCCATACTGGCTCCCCATTAAGGATCTCTCTCCTTGGAGAACTGGATTTCAATGAAATCGGGCTGCATCCTAGTGACAATTAGTACTTTAAGTCCATCCACTCTCTAAAGAATGTCTATTTAACTTAAAATACCACTTGATCAAGCCACAGTGCTCATCCTCCCTCCCTCCCCCTCCCCCGCCTCAGGTTGCGCTCATGCGCGCGCGCACACACACACACGCACACACACACACACACACACTTCATAAGATCTGCACCTAACCTCCTGGAATTTACTTCTCTCTTGCAATAATACCTACAAGAGAGAGTTATATGGCTGATGGAGGAGAGATATGGCAACAGGTGAGATTTCCTTGTTTAAAATCCTTTTATGAAAGTGTTTCTCCAAGAATGATTCTCTATTTCTGTGTTGGTAACAGGTATGCAGATGTATGTGTCCTGTGCATGTGTGTTTAAATTCTTGCCCTTTGTTCCTATAACATTCAGAACACAAGGTAAAAAATTGTCTCTTAAAGGACTGACACACATTATAATTTTTGAATCCTGAAATAAAATAGAAATCTATTGGTATACCATTTGCCTAAATCTGCTTCTTTAAAAAACAAAACAAAACAAAAAACAAAAAAGTGTTTTGCTTTTATCGGGACTTGAGGGAATCTGCCTCAATCCAGGGCTTTCCAAACTCTTTTGCGCCAGGTCATGTCATTTTGATGTGCCTTGGTCACATAGAGGAAGCGTCTCACTACTGAAGTCGCTGAACCTGAACACCCATGGTACTACTCAGTGTGCCTCTGCAGCCTGATCGGTGGGTTCAGGGGAGGAAAACAAGCCTGGGGCAGCCCTGGGATGAAGGATGCAGGAAGGCAGGACGTGTACAATTCCAGGGAATGATTAAATCAAGAAATATTCAATCAAATCAGTAGTGGATGGGAGAAGGCAGGTTCCCCGAGCATCATTTTCTCCTTTTCTCCATTGTTGAATACTTTTCTGTGCAAAGGGTAGCCGAGGTGTGAAACACCACCAGATATGTCCCAATTCTTAAAAAGCAAGGCTTTTTAAGTGAGAGATTTAGTTTGCTCTGCATATATTTTGAATCTAAATCGACAAAATAAAACCAACAAACACTAGGAGTGAACAAATAAATCAAAGTACTTGGTAGTTCCAGCTACCAGAGGGAATAAAAGTAATGAATACTGATAAATTTTGGTGTTCACTAAAATGATTAGAAAAACTAACATTGTCCTTAAGCTATACAGTTAAATAAATATCTAAAATTTTTCATGAATAGTTTTAAATAAGTACCAAGATATAATTTTTGTGTTACAGACATTGGCATTTAAAAAATAAGTTGGTGTGTACACATGTACACATACACATATATTAGCTACATAAATATATAGTACCTTTAGGTGTATATTTATATGTATATGTATGTATGTGTGGGAGAATCTGAAGTTAAATATACATTACTATAAAATAATCGAAATAACCTACACTTTTCCACTATTTATAAATAGTGATTAAACATAAATTCAACATATGTTTTAAATTTTTCTTATTAATGACATTTGAATCCTATGGTATGTTGATGAAAAGAATTAGTCAAATGTCCAAATTGCTTAAAAACCAAATTATTTTTACACCTCAGAGAAAGAAATAGTAAGATTAAAGGATAATGATAAGTCAGCTGATATTCATAAAATCAGGGAGGGGTAAATTTTGAAAAAGGAAGATAAATGAGAACCAGGAGCAGAGATGCTTTCTCAGGCCTTCATTTTCAGAAAGGAGCACATGGAACTGGAGAAACTGACAAGGAGTTTTCTTAAAATTCTTCCTTCATAGAAATAAAAGTAGGTATATTCAAATTTGAACTCCACTGCCATGGTGGAGTCATAGACTAGAACTAATTTGACTACTCCTCAGGCAAACAAAACCAAAAGAGAAAGAAAGAATTCTGAAAACATGACTGACTCAGCTCTCCATCGCAATCACCGAATTTGTTCTTTAGGCTACTGGTTTTCAAACGTGGCTGAATTTTAGAAGAACCTAGGGTGGTTTTAAAATGCTGGTCCCTGGATGTCCCTAGATATGCTGATAAGTTGGTATGGAGCACCTGAGCACTGGGCTATTCAAAAGCCACAGATGATTTCAGTGGGCAGGAGAGTTTGAGACAAACTTGCTTCAGGAAAGATGCAAGGAAGCCAGAAACATCAGAGTTTATGAAAAATAAAAAAATTGTTGTTAAAATGTCAATGATTACAGAGATTTCCCCCAAAATCTGATAGGTTGAAATGATGGAAGAAATGGTTAGACTTTGGGATGGTGATTGCTTCTGAACAAACTAGAGAAATTAATCAGAAGTTACAAAGACAAATTAAAAATATCAGGGATTATGTAATAATCTAGATAGTTATAAGATAGACACACCATAAGTGAAGTATTTTATGAGCATTTTTACAGATTTCAAAGGTAATTTAGTCTCTGTGATTTTTAAGTTGATCAAATTTGAAATTTTAGCTCAGCATGCAACTCCACTGTGAACTTTGTTTTTCTGGTACAATGTGGTTCTAAAGATTCATTTTACTTAAATGTGAAATACCCACCATCAGGCTCTAATTGATGCCTTCATATTTTTCTATGGTTCCCTTTGACTTGGTTTGAATGTAGCTTAGAATATCCATACAGCTTGAATTTATATAAAACAAAAACATAAAATTTTAACACATAGATGGCCCTGGTTAATTAAAATATTATAATAATGTATAAGTAAACCTCTTCCTCTGATACCATTTTTCAGACAATATGGTCTAATTTCCTTTTACATGTGTGGTAGTGATATAGTTAACTTCAGTTAGAATTTGAATAATAACTTCAAAACTGGAATTGAAAAAGAAAAGATATTCTAAGAAAAAGTTGAATGTGTTCAAGTCTCATATACAAATCAGAGAACCCATGATACTAAATATTCTTCAGTGAAACAGTTATTTACTGGAAAGCTAATATTACATACTTAACTTCAAAATTTCAGGAGTCTGCAAATTCCTCTTGACCAAGCATGTGGAATGTTGGGCAATCTTCAGTAAACTACATCTTAAAAATTTTTATTGGTACCTTATAATTGTACATGATAGTGGTATTCATTATTACATATTTACACACATTACAATGGCACACAACAGTGAGATTCATTGTTACATATGACAGAATTGGGTCAATCTCATTCCACATATGTCCCCTTGTTTCCCCTCCTCCCATCCCCCATCTCCATCCACATCTCTAATGGACTCCTTTCTATTCCTTTTATTTCCATGAAATCCCTCACTGCTCTCACTCTTTTCTTTCTGGTTTCCACACATGTGTGAAAGCATACAAGTCTGAGTAGGGTTTATTTCACTTAACATAACGCTCTCAAGTTCCATCCATACAGCTCTTATGTTTGTCTTTTCCAAACTTTAAACATCTAGCTAGATCTTATGGAAAAATAGATGCAGCTGCTAACCTTGCTCCTTTATCTCAATGGATAAAGCTGAAGGAGCTGCTGCACTTTGGGTGCACAAAGATGATTAGGAATCTGTGCTCTGCAGTTAAGCACCTGCAGGTACACCCCTACTCCACCCACTCTGTGACTGTGGACAGAAGTCTGGTTTTTTAAATTGTTAAACAGGAGAGTTGGGAGAGAATCTTCATCACAGAAAAAGCAAGAGACTATTTTAAGTAAATTTATATAAAGTACTAAGTAGAGTGTATGATAAAAGCAGCACTTAATTGTAATATATACTAATTATACTAATGAATAAAATTGAAATATAAAGAATTTAGACATGATCACCTCTCCAAGCCTCTTTCTTGTTACTATTTTATAGTTGTACTTTGTGGAAAGTAAAGTCTAGAGCAAAAGTAATATTTCAGTAGGATAATATTGGCTTAATGTATCTAGCCTTATTTTTAAGGGAGTATAGAAATAGAAATAATTAACATTATTCTTAAAGTTATATCAAAATCTCCACCAACCTGTGTATACATTGTAAAACTCTTTGCAACTGAATGCTTCCTTAGAATATGTTGTTAAATGTACAACCAATTAGTTTAGGTGCTTTGGAGATCCATCTATCTACCTATCTATCTCAACAGCTGTGTATAGAGAGATAAATATCCATATGTTGTGTAATATAATGGGCTATTTGATAAACTACTTGATTTGTGTTAACTCCCTGGATAAACAAAAAATCTCTTCAAAATGTGGTAAATTTTAAATTGAAAAAAATTCATGCCTTTTAAATATCTGTATAAATAAATTGTGTAGTTACCCATATTTCTGCTCAATTCTCTTTTAACTTTTAGAGTATTGATTACTTATTCTGTAAATGGAAGAGGGGATATAGGAAAGTGAGCAAGTCATGGGAGCTGTAAAATCATTCTGATATACATTAATATGTAAATTAATGTATGAAATTACTTTGATATGGTTTCAGCATCTCTTATGGGAGCATGCACAATATTGAATAATGCAGGAATATAAATAGGGCTCTATTTATGAACTTAATGCTTTTATGCTGTTATACATGCATAGAAAAGCTAGTGGCAGGAAGAAAACTGAACTATTAAGTGTCTTAAATGAGTTTATAAAATTGAATTAATCAACAATACCCTTTCTTATTTTCTAAATTTACAACATCAAGTAACTCTTAGACAACTATTCTGAAAATAACTGATGCCCTTCCCTGGGGCCAAAATGAAGAACCCTCATTGGAGATGTAAGGTGCATGTTTTACTCTCATAATGACATGGTGCAAAGTAAGAAGATACTGATGATCTCTCCCCTGGAAGGAGAAATGTTATTTTTATCCTTACCTGCATGCAGTAAAAGCCACAAAATCTGCCGGAATAAATGGCTGAAGTTAACATCTCACATGTCACTGAATTCATTCTCCAGGGAATTACAGACCGGCCAGAGCTTCAGGCCCTGTGCTTCGTGATGTTTTTAGTTATCTATCTGGTCACAGTGCTGGGCAACTTGGGACTGATTGCCTTAATAAGAATTGACGCTCGACTCCACACACCCATGTATTATTTCCTCAGCCACTTGGCCTTTGTCGACCTTTGTTACTCCTCCACTATTACCCCAAAGATGATGGTGAATTTTGTTGTGCACCAAAACATTATCTCTTTCCATGCTTGTGCAACACAGCTGGGTTGTTTTCTCACCTTCATGATCACTGAATGTTTCCTTCTGTCCTCCATGGCCTACGACCGCTATGTTGCCATCTGTAGCCCCCTGCATTACTCCAGACTGATGTCAAGAAGAGTCTGCATTCAGTTAGTGGCAGTTCCTTATGGCTACAGCTTTCTGGTTGCCCTGTTCCATACCATTATCACCTTCCGTCTGACTTACTGTGGCCCCAATGTGATTAATCATTTCTACTGTGATGACCTCCCGCTCCTCGCTCTGTCCTGCTCAGACACACACCTGAAGGAAATTCTGATTTTCGCTTTTGCTGGCTTTGATATGATCTGTTCTTCCTCCATAGTCCTCACCTCCTACCTCTTCATCATTTCTGCCATTCTAAGGATCCGTTCCACCCAGGGACGTCTCAAGGCCATCTCCACCTGTGGCTCCCACATGGTGGCTGTCACTATTTTCTATGGCACACTGATCTTTATGTACCTGCAGCCCAAGTCAAACCACTCCCTGGACACAGACAAGATGGCCTCTGTGTTTTATACTGTGGTGATCCCTATGTTGAATCCCCTGATCTACAGTCTCAGGAACAAAGAGGTAAAAGATGCCTCCAGGAAAGCCTTGGATAAAGGCTGGAAAACCTTAAAAATATTAAAATTAGTAAAATAGTACTGATGTGGTTTGTTAAATACAGGAAGGAAGGAAGTTGAAGTTTTGCTTGTAATTCTTTCCCGACCAACTGAAAATATAACTGTTACTTTCACAGATTTTAACATTTTCCACAAGGACCCAAGCAGACTTTGGAAAGGCAACATGATATAAAGAGTCTTGTTCAAGCCATTATTGTTTTGCCAGACCACTGAAGTCATGTTCAAATACAAAGAAAGACATGCTCACACATGAAACACATAGGTGTATCCAAAAAAACAAACAAACAAACAAACAAAGGCTTAGTTGTGTTAGAGCTTTGGGCTTTGGAACAAGATTGTCTGAGTCTGAGAGCTATTGCTTTCATTTATTATGGAAACAAATTCGGATGACACGCCTCTACTCTGTTCAACTGTTGTTTCCAATACTGAAGAACAAGAGCAACAAACTCATTGGCTTGTCCTGAGGATTGTATAGGTTAATATTTATGAAATGCATAGAGCTATATGCAGTGGTAGTAAGTGCTTTGTGTTAGCAATATAGATTTTGCTCTATAAAGATTAATTCATTATACTTTCCATGTCATTATTCAAGGAGGGCTATCACAATAAAATTAAGAGATGCATGAGGTTTTACCCATGGATCTATTATTTATTAGTCACCTAAGGTAACATAACTAGTAATATGAAATGCTAATGCAATTTCAAATCGATCTGAGGGTTTTGTTGTTGTTGTTGTTTTTAACACATGAGTGTTAAGAATGAAGGATATTTAATTAGTTACGTAACAGGTTTTCAAAAATAATTGGAGGAACAAGACATACAAAACTGCTTTCAATTGAAGTAGATCATGATTATTAAAAATTATCAATTTGATATGATATGTATTTATTATTTTAACATTTTTGTTTGTTTTTTGTTTTGGAAAGGCATTATGAAACCTGGAATCTGCAGCCATTATATAGAATATAGGTTGATATTTTTAATAAAATGTGATTGTTATCTGTTCAACATTTCTTTTGTAAATGATTCAGGTGTGCAACAATGGTACTTCTGGAACTTGTGAGTTGCATGAGTTCTCCAGTTTTTAAAACTGGAGAAAAAAAGAAACTGAAGAAAAAGCAGGTGTTTCAATTTTTATATTTTGTCTTGTGAGTGTATGTTTGTATGGATAGGTACATACAATCTTCTCACATACCACAAACATGACAATAAAAAACATTTTCAGACAATCTCTCTTTTACAGGAAAATAAATCCAGGTCTATAAAATCTTGAGGAATGCTGGTCTGACTTGAAAAGAAAAAAAGAAAAAAGAAACAATGAATTTTAGCAGGGTCCCAGATCAGTGAAAGTCATGCTTGATTTCAGAAAGTTTGGCCCCAAATTTTAGTTTCACTATCACCAGGTTTGTGATATACAAAGCTCCAATGACCAATAAAACAAGGCGAAGGCTCATTTCCTAAACCGTATCATGAACATTTAGATAATGGTTTAAACACCATGGCCCAATGGCTGGCACCTAACAGAAATGGGGTTAAACATCAGCTTCATGGGCTGGGGTTATGGCGCAGTGGTAGCGTGCTCGCCTAGCATGCGGGAGGAACTGGGTTCGATCCTCAGCACCACATAAAAATAAAAATAAAGCTATTGTGTCCACCTACAACTAAAAAATAAATATTAAAAAAAAAAACATCAGCTTCATTATCATCAGTGACATGAACCATCAATTAGTACTTTTTCTTATGAATAAAATTTCTTTGCTGGGGGGTAGTGGCACATGACTGTAATCCTAGGAAATACAGATGCTGAGGCAAGAGGATCAAAATGTTGAAACCCAGTTTCAGCTACTTAGCAAGGTCCTAAGCAACTTAGAGAGACCCTATCTCAAAATTTAAAAATAGAAAGGACTGAGGTTGTGACTCTGTGGTTAAGTACCCCTGTGTTCAATCACCAGTATAAATCAATGAATAAATAAAATAAAATTTGTTTGTTTTGTCTTTGTGTCTACAATTTATTAGTGGTCTAACTGAAATAAAATTCCAAGCAGTTATTTTTGTGTATTGATATGAAAAGCTTTATAGTTTATTTTAGATTTTCTATCCTGTATCTACATTTCAGGTCTCTTCAGCTTTTCGAGGAGATTTCTGGGCCTCAGAAAGAACACAGCCCTTACTGTATGACTATTATTTTTAGGCATATATCTGTAAAGTAAATATTCTGATAAATTTAAGTACTGTGTTTTGTGTGCTTGCCCACATTCCTCTCATATTTCTTCAATTACATTTCTTATGTATTTGCTGAGGAAAGCCCATATATTTTGTATAATATTTTATTCTAAATAGTATTAGAGTACAATCTATGAAGAACCACTGGTACTTACACATTTATAGACTATATAGTTTTTCCTTTAGTCTTCACGGCACTTAATTTGATCTGCAAGTGATTTAATTAAGGAGAGATGGCTGACATTATATACATATAAATAATTATACAAGTTGAATCCCACCAAAGATCGTTTCTCTTAAAAAATCTCAATTTGAGAGCGAGATGATTGTCCTTTGGAGTTGCCAAGGGTTCTTTCCTTATATTTTAACCAATGTATAAGAGCAAAAGGAATCAGTGGCATCAAAGTGCTGAAGTAAAGCATGCATAGGCTTTAGAGGAACAGCTAAGAATCTATTTCTTGGAGGAGATGGGAGACTGAGAACACGTTTGATGTTAACATCATTGGTAGCAAAGGGATGGTAAAGACAGAAAGTCCCCTGTGTTCCACATGCTGGCTTCTCCCTTCAATTTGCATTCCAGTGTATATGAACAATATGGAGAGGTGAATAGTTTTCATGCCAGGATCAGGCTCACGTGTCTTTCTTATGGTTTCTTAACTGCTTAAGAATTTTTATGTAAACCTAGTTTGGAGTGACATTTTTATAACTCACCATTCAGTGTTTAAAAGAAAGTTCTTGATGTTATATAACTAGTTGCAAATATAATATAGGCATTTAAAAATTAAGTGGCATGGCTGATAAAATTGAATTCAAATCTTGATTCTTATGGTTTTAGCTCTATATGTGTTAGTGAATTACATGAAGTGATAAAATGCTATGACTATTTGTATTCTTTATCCATCTTGACAAAAGAAAAGCATTCAGCAAATGAGTTAGTTTTTACTTTTAAATGTAACTAAATAAATTTGTAATTTAGTAATCTAATTTTTGATAAATGAAACAAAAGTGGCTTCTTTTTTTCCTGAAAAATAGGCATATTATAGGTAGTTAAGGTAAAGGAACCTAAAAAAAATCTATTTTTTTCTCATTTAAAAATATGTTTGTCAGCACACACACACAAATTTAAAAGAATTAAATTGTTTAAAATATCACAATGAGCTGGGCACAGTGACTTGCCTGTAATCCCAGTGGCTCCAGAGGCTGAGGCAGAAGGATCGTGAGTTCAAAGCCAGCCTCAGTAACTTAGTAAGGTCCTAAGCAACTCAGTGAGACCCTGTCTCAAAATTTAAAAAATAAAATAAAAGGGTTGGGGACGTGGCTCAGCAGTTGAGTCCCGGGGTTCAATTGCCATACTACTCTTCCAAAAGAAAAAAAAAATCATTATGAGATAACTCCTTAGTTTCTCCATTTTCCTAGTGTGGATTTTAAAGTGAAGAAAACCATGTTGCCATCTATTTTACAAATGGTTATTATTACACAATTCCTTATACCAAATAAAAAGAATCACTGGTACAATAAATATGTTCATAATTACCATACCTACTATGCTAGGAGCTAGAAAATGTCCTTTATATACAATCTTTCTTAACTCTTAAAATCACCCTAGGAGAAAAAAATTTCTTGCTGCCTTCTGAAGGTGAGGAAACTAGGGTACAAAAATGTAAAATAATTTACCTATGGTGTTCATTGCAAGAAAGCAGTAAATTATAATGGTGTGAAGTGGCTTTAGTGATCTGACCTGGTGCAGAATTGGTCACTGAACACTCTTGGTCAATATAAATCTGTTAGTGCCGTACTTCCAAGAAAAATGCAGAAAAAGTGGAAATTATCCAGCATCTTAAAATGAAGAAATCTATGCTATTAAACTTTGTTATTTTTTTCCAGTTTATCTATACAGCAAACCTGAAATATAAGACACAGATGTTGATCCACTTCAGTATAACTGATGTTTCGCAGTATCTCACAGAGTTCAGATGAAACCTTTATTCCTCAATGCTGTTTTTTCAGTTATTCATAAAGATATGTGGTTAAAGAAGATTATGATCTTGTTCTCTTTTTCTGTTATCCTCCCTTCCTTTAAAATCCAACAACTCAAAACTTACAAAAAGCCTTTCATGTGGAAATTATTGAGACAGAAAGTGAGGATGAGAGCTACGCTGAGTGAATTAATTTGAATGTGTCTCTACCATGTACCAGCACTATTACTCTAACACCCAACTCAAAGTCCTAGGATCCTTGCCCAGTGACTCCTAGATTATTTGATAACCAAACACAACTTTTCTATCATTCTTTTCAGAGCACTCTTTACTTCCTTATTTCTTAAGCTGTAGATCAATGGGTTTAACATGGGAATCATGACCACGTAAAACACCGAAGAAAATTTATCTGTGTTCAGAGAATGGCTTGACTTAGGCTGCAGGTACATAAAAATAATTGTCCCATAAAATATTGTGATGGAGGTCAGGTGGGATGCACAGGTTGAGAATGCTTTCTGTCTTCCTTCAGCTGAATGAATCCTCAGGATGGCAAAGAAGATGAAGACATAAGAGATGATAACAACCACTAAAGAGCACAGGGTATTGAACCCAGCGATGATTAACAACATCAGCTCTTTGATGTGAGTGTCAGAACAGGCCAGAGCGATTAAGGGAACATCATCACAGTAGAAGTGATTGAGCACATTGGAGTCACAGAAGGACAGATGGAATGTTGCTACTGTCTGTGCAAGACCTACTGTGAATCCATAGATGTATGTGCTAGCAACCATTTGCGTACAGAGTTTCCTAGGCATTGGAATGACATAAAGTAGAGGGTTATAGATAGCCACATACCGATCATATGCCATGATTGACAGCAAGTATAGTTCACAGACTACAAATGTGATGAAGCAGCAGACCTGAACCGCACATGCAAAAAACGCTATGCTTTTAACTTGACGCAGGAAATTTACCAGCATGTTTGAGGTGGCTGAGGAGGTGAAGCAAAAGTCAACAAAAGCCAGATGGCTGAGGAAAAAATACATGGGTGTGTGAAGCTGAGGACTGATTTGGATTAGCACAATCAGTCCAAGATTACCCACGACACTAGCTAAGTAAATGATCAGGAATATACCAAAGAGGATGATTTGAAGTTCTGGATTATCTGTGAGCCCTGAGAGGATAAATTCAGACACTGATGAGTGATTACCGTTCGCCATAGAAGAGGTATAAGAGGTTGTCTGTCTCCAACAAAGTGCTTCAGAGCACACCTTCTGAGGAATTGTCTGCCTATTGACAATGATCAAGCTAAGGTCTAGAGATGATTCTGATGCACTGATCTTCTGTTGAAAGTACTCAAATGAACCTCTTCGGGCTATCAGAACAAAATGATGTTTCCTAAGTAGCAAGTGCAAAGCATGCAATTCTGTGAAGGTTTGTAAAGAGAGAAAGAAGGTGTTTTAAAGTTTTGCATAATTATATAACCTATGTCACACCTAATAAGAGAAAAAAGAGAATTGTTTGAATGCAGGAAAAAAATCTTTTATCAAAATACTTTAAACAAGATCACACTGATTCTTTTGGAAAATTTTAATGAGTGGGGATAATAAATTCAAAAACAAATGAATCCATAAGGGCTACTAGGAAAGATTCTAAACTAAATTTCAGAAACTGATGATTTCTATAACTTATATTTTCAAAATGATTTTTAATTTTTATTTTGTACTTTTATGCTTTTGATTCTTACTTTTTCTTCAGTTACTATGTACCATATTGATTTTTAATTATGGGAACTGAGGCTGAACCCCCTTCTTGACTGGCATACAGTAAAACAGAATAACACAAAACTTGATTCAAACAACCTGTGTAACAAGATGCAAACGATCTATCACACAGGCAGAAATTTCTCTATCAACCACAGATCAATGCAGCTTTGGAAAGGTACTCTATGAATTCATCTATGTCAAATCGGAACCGTGATTATCTCATATTATGTGCAAACAATTTTAGCTGTTGATGGTGATGGTATTGTTTAGATTGAAGCTTACCCTACAGAGAAGCCTGTGTGCAGTCTCACATAATGATAACTTTAGGGGCTTCATTGTTTTGTGATATTTTGAAATATTATTCCACTGAATCACTAATTTTTCATCTCTAACCTTTATTTCTTCACTCTAAATTCTTTAATACTTAATTTTCGTGTTGTGAAAGCTACACAGTTAACTTTTACTCTGATAAGTACCAAAATCTCCAACATTGCTAATCTTTTGATTCTTCTTTTCTTATAATGAAACTAGGCTGCTTCATAAAAACCAACTTCTCTTCAGACCACATGTCTGTTGAATTTAGAACTCTACTTCAGGTTTGGCAAGGGAAATTGGATTGTTGATGCTTCCGGTATTATTCCATATCTATTCTTACATTTTGCATTTCTGTGAACTCCACTGATGCTTTGAGCCTTACACACTGGTATACTTTGTCCTTTATATATTTCCTAGTCAATTATTCACTCACAAAACTGTTGTCAAAGCCGGGTGCGGTGCCGCAAGCCTGTAATCCCAGCACTTTGGGAGGCTGAGACAGGAGAATCGCAAGTTCAAAGCTAGCCTCAGCAATGGTGAGGCGCTAAGCAACTCAGTGACACTCGGTCTCTATATAAAACACAAAATTGGGCTGGAGATGTGGCTCAGTGGTCGAGTGCCCCTGAGTTCAATCCCTACTACTAAAAAACAAAAACAAAAACAAACAAACAAAAAACTGTCCTCAGTTCCCATAGAATTAACATATGGGTTCTCAAGCTCTTGACATCTTGATATCAGCATCTCAAAATTTCTACCTCAGTTTTCCACTCCCATGGTTACCTGTTGAAAAGTGTTTTATCTGGAAATTTATCAAGTGCTAAAAATTCCAAATTAAAATATTACCTTATGATGACAAACTTTGCCATTTTAGTTTGATCTCAGTTATGGGACTGCAAATTTTCATATATCCATTCCTTAAATGCCACAGATTACTTCTTGTCTACTTACATGTCACCTTCTTCATTCAATATTTCCCCATACACAGGATATCAAACTACAGGAAGTTTAAATGTTCTTCTCTTTGAAATTTTATGTCAACTATCAAGAATAACATCTGGAAAAAACTGGATTATAATAAGCTTGTATTAAAAATCAATATATTATATTAAAAATCACTAGTCATTAGCTTGATCTACATTTTCTTGAAGCGGTGTTCTGTCTCCCAGTTTGCATGTAGCAATTTTAAACCCCTTGAATTATTTCATGTCCCCCCACAGCTACCTTTGCTATTTACTCTCAGTATTATGCCAACATTTCTGACATTAAGAGCCCAAAATTTCCTAAGCTTCTAGTTGGCAGTTGCATGAAACTACCTGCATCTACATTAGCCCCACATTTTGGAGGGGGGATTCTAAGTTGCCATCTTTCTGTTCACTTTACTTTCCTAGATGGCTGTTTCCTTTGTTTATGCTTGAAGCAACACTGTTTCTTTAGTGTTCTACTTATACCAACTCGTGTCATTTTTGTACATTCTTGTTTGGAGGTGTCATCTAATGCTATGAGAACTAGTGTCATTTATGTGCTGGTGATGCAAAAGTCTAGTTCTCTAGGTCAAATTTCTCCTCTAAACTTCAGGCACACAGATCTAGTTGCTTCTCAGGCAATTTAAATTAGATTTTCCAAAAGTTCCTAAATTTAATATATTCAAAGAGAATTCATCAATTCAAAAACCATCCAACCCTATCCATATTCATTGGAGTACAGATAATCCAAATCAGTGATGGTACCATCTTCCATTCAGTCATCCACATGAGACAGTATTTTAAAAATACATTTTGTATATCCTTCTAACACCTCTTTATTTATTTGGGCTTCAAGTAATGACTCTGGAATATTAGCTTCTAATTGTTATAGCAACGAACTTCACCACCCTCTCTGAGCATATGGCACAGAAAAAATGGTTAGAAATATATGGTATCTTTCTAATATGCAAATCTTAGCTTATTTCCTTTTAAATCTGGGATACAGACCTAACTTCTGAATGTGGTTGATTAAACTCTTGATAAATAAAGTTTTTCTTTTGTCCACTTTTCTCATTCCTTGCAATGTCTCTCATATACCAAATACCCATACCTTGCAGGTTTCAACAATTAGTAGATAAGCCAAATATATTATTTAAATAATTGAACAAATTATAGAAACATTATGTTCCTCCAAATCCATTTTTACTACTTCAATAACCTTGCTTTTTACCCCCACTACATTTTGCTTTTGAGTAATCCAAAACAGAACAAAATGAGCCTCACATACCCCGAGGCAAACTCTATGGATGCTGATAGTACTTAACATTAAGTATTGTGAATATGTTTCATAAGATCCGTTGGTCCCTCTAGAATATGTTCCTTGAATTACATCATTTTAATCAATTGCAAAACCAAAAATATAATGTTGTTTTGCAAATATAAATAATTACGCTATGGTTGATCTTTTGGGAACCAATTTGCTTAACATGAAAAATTAATCAGTCAACAGGAAGATCATTCTACTGAGGCTAAATGTAATAAAGAATCAATAATAAAAGTAAATATTGTGATAACAAATGAGAAAGAACTCATAAAATATGTAACTAATTTTGAATTGCTTTTTGTATGTCCTATCCATTTTATTATAGTCATAAAATTTAATAAGAGGTCATGGTTCAAATTAGATGAAAGTAAATTAGCTTGCTATTGGGCTTTGCAAAGCTATCCAGAATCAATTTACTATGTACTAAAGATCAAACACTACATTTGAAATTCAATTCAAATTTGTTGAGAGAAGCAAATAATAATTAAACTAAGAATTCCTTATTGGCGTCGTGGTACATTTGTTCAGTCTCAGGAATTTGTTGCTTGAAGATTTTATTCAAGTAGAAAATTAATTCAAAATAAACTCAATTTTGTTTCATAAAGTCTGTTAGAAAACATTTAAAGACATTAAAATTACAGAAAACTAAACACTTCTTTTCTTTAAATCTGCTAATAAACTGTTGATTTGAATCCTCAACATTCCTATCAGTGTAGAAGGAATGACAAATTAGAGATAGAAAAGTTATAGACCATCATTTATACAAAAGCAAGAAAAGAAAAAGAAAGAAGTAGAGGAAGATAGGAAAGAAGCAAGGAGGGAAGGAGGCAGGGAAGAAAGGAGGTTGGTCTTCTTAAATGTGAATATTTTATCCTCAAATTACTTTTTCTATGATTTTTCATGATATCATTTTTCCTACAAGAACTAAAAACCAATACAAAAATAGTAAACACAAATTATAGAGAAGTCAGTATATATATATTTTTTATAACTCATTTGTAATGCTTATACTGATAATTTTTCTCAGAATTTTGAAAGGAATTCAAGAAATCTTGACAGATATCTACATGTATACAGCTTTGGGCCTTTGGGAATCTGTTCTTCAATAATTTTAGAAATGTTTCAAGTATTTTTTTTCCTTCTGTCAAATTCATAAGTCTATTTTCAAGATTTCTTCTTCAGACCAATTAAACTTTTTAAGCACTACAATTTATTATGTGATTGTTACTATTTTGGCTATCTATTGCTATTAAAAAAAATCACAGGGTCCAAAAGTGACCATTGATTGTGTCTGATAATTCTGTTAGCTAATTAGTTCCTTGAGTGGTAGCTGCAAGGCAGCACGCAGGCTTCGAGGCTCAGGGTAGCCTCTGTTCCAGGGACCACAGTAGTGGAACTGTCAGCTGGGTTTTTTTTTAAATTTAATTTATTTATTCTACTTAGATATACATGATAGCAGAATGCATTCTGATTGTACACAGATGGAGCACAACTTTTCATTTCTCTGGTTGTATGTGATATAGAATCACATCATATATGCAGTCATACATGAAGCTAGGGCAATAATGTTCATTATCTATGAGGGATCTACCTTGAACTTTCAACAGCGTGTGACAGTTGAGTTCTGACACTTAACTTCCCCACTGGAAAAAAGGCAGAAGTTTCCACAACTTCCAGAGGCCAGTCTTAGAAGTTATACAATGCCACATACTCTTTTGGCATTCTATTACACAAAGCCAGTCACAGGGCCAAGTTAATACAGGAAGGAAATACATAGGTACATGAATGGAGACAAAGGATCCATCGTGGACTGTGAGGCAGTCAGCTACCACCACCAGGATCTTCCTGAATCTGCTTTATTCTTCATCTCTATTTAATGTTGAAGTATGTCCTGGTCGGAGAGAATGAATGGTTCGCTCTTTTAGAATTCAAAAATTAAATGGACCAACATCTATGAAATACTTAGTATGTATGAGCTGAGGCAATGTCTTTTTGAAGGACACATTTATCAGAAAAATAAGCCTTAAAGGACACAGGCCCCTACATGTACTAGCACTTCATAATTATATAAGTCTTGATTCAAGTAACAACAAAAAAAAACATTGATTTTTAGAATACATATTTTAACTATTTTTATAGCACTTTTCACTTTCTGATTCCTCAAGCTGTAGCTGTTCAACATGGGAATCAGCACTATTAGATCACCAAGGCAAATTTATTTACCCAGTAGGTGGCTTGACTTGTGATGTAGGTACCTGAAACTGAGGTTCCCATAATACATAATAATAGAAAATGCATAACTATATAATAATAGGAAGAAAAGACTTCCTGTCTTCCTACAGCAGTGGATACTTAGGTTGGCAAAAACAAATGAATGCATAGGAGATGAAAAACATTATAAGAAAAAAAAAATCATCAAACTCAGCAGTGATTAATATCAGTTCCTGAACATGGTGTCAAAACAAGCCACCAAGGGAACAGCCTCACAGAAGAGCTGGTTGGCAATGTCAGAGTCAACATAAAGAAACATAGAATGCAGTCTTTGTAGGAATCTCCCAGTGTGTCCATAAAAGTAGGATTTAGTGACTATTTGAATTCACTTTCCCAAGCATAAGAACTGCATAAAGTGTTACAGATAGAGATCTATTGATTGTATGCCATGACAGAAATCAGTAACAACTCCCAAACAGAAGGTGTGATAAAGCAACACACTTCGGGGGCACAGAAATGACATTCTTTTAAATTCACACACACAGAATTCATAAGGGTTCTGGGGTGATGAAAAAACTACCCATAAAAATCAACAAATGCCTGATGGGAAAATATAGGGGTTTTCAAGCTGAGGACTGATTTGATTTATTCCAAGTTTACACATCACAGTAACTAAGTAAATCTGAACAAATATACTGAAGGGAATGACTAGAAGCTGTGTATTACTTTTGAACTTCAAGAGGTAGGACTCAGTTAATGCTGAATGATTGTCTTTTATCCTATAACTTACACTGGATCCCTCTGCAAGACCTTCTCCAAACAAAATATTCTGAATAATCTTGACTCTACCACAAATGAACTAATTAAATGTGAAAAGATAGCCATGGTTTACCAGGATTTTAGGTCAAATTTAGTCAAATTAGAATTCTGAATGATGCCTGAATTTTACTTATATTTTCAGGGTGAAAATATTGGGTCTAGGCAGAAATTCCAAGATACGGAATCCACTTGGGAATTGTCAATGACCATATTTAGATTAACATTTAATAATCACACTAATTAAATAAACTATAAGTAAACAGCAGAAAAATTAGTAGAGTATAGGAAGGTAACAGAGAGGGAGGGCAGGAGAAAAAATTAGAGAAATTATATTCCGCGCTTTTAGAATTATGTCAAATGAATCCTAAAGTTATATAAAAATAAAAATAACCAATAAAAATTAATAATCAATACAAGAGAAAAATATGTCATTTTTTTCTTAAAGAAAAAAGGAAAATATACCTTTAAAAATGAAAATGGTTTTGGGCTGCAGTTGTAGCTCTGTATTTGATCACTTGCCTCGCGTGCATGAGGCACTGGGTTCGATTCTCAGCACCGCATTAAAAAAAAATAAAGATACCGTGTCTATATACAACTAAAAATATATTAAAACAAATTAAAGTGGTTTTGACAGTCTATTTCAAAATGTTTGAAGTTGTAAGTCTGTCTCAATAAATTATACATTGGATATATTAGTTGTAAGAATAAATAAGGGAATATGATATAAAAAAGGAAACATCAAAATATTAACACAGTTTATCTCTGGGAATCTGGTTTGATGTGTTTTATTTTTTTTTCTTTTTACTTATCTCCATTTTTTTTCTTTTTTCTTTAATAAATATATCTTCTACTGGCATTAAAGATAGATGGGATTTTTAATTTTGTGGCTTTGTCTTTTGGGAAAACACACAACAGTACAGTAGTTCACATACTGCACAATTACTTTAGAGGATTTGGCCAGTGGTTATTAGCCAGGGTTTCTTTTCAGTGTTATTGCCTATCAATGTGGCCACCAAGGCATGGGCCTACCAAGAGGGCTTTCTGTTTCCAATTCTGAGCTAGATATACCACTCTTCAGGGTTCAGTTTGCCAAGGGTGTTGTCAATTTCAGGGTCATTTGTATGGCTTTGTTACTTAGTGACACTGCCAGCAATTCCAGCAGGCCACTCTCATCAAACCTGTGTGGTGATAGAGGGGGCACTATTTTACTTTTATGGCAATCAACACACATTCCCCACAGGAACTGGCTTTCCCTACTTGTAATGCCTTGAACTTCATCCCTATCTGAGGGCTAAAGAATGCCTTATTCATTGACATTGAATTCTGCAACGTAACTTCAGGAAAAGGGCCAAATTTCACAAAAATAGAGGCTATAATCATAGATGTATGGCTCTGAGTCATGTGTCATTGTGCACATTATCTCATAGACACAGCTGAACTGATGGAAAGGAGAATGACCTTATGTATGGTGAACTGAGACATCACCTGGGGACTACTGCTTCTCATTAGGTTGGGAAACTACTCCAGGATACATTGCATACATTGAACTTGTGTCTAATAGGTGCTATTGTATTTATCCCAGCTAGAGTGAAAGGCACTGGGAAATAAGAGTAAAAGCAAGTATAACCCCTCTTTCATCACATTTAATAACTCACCTGAGGAATCTGTGCTTTCTGTCTCAACGTCTTTGGGCTCTGCCAGGTTCAAGGTCTAGGTTTCAAAGAGAAGCACTTCCCTGGAGGAACACAGCACAGCCACGATACTGGAAGCTGTGACTGTCACCCAGGTACATGGTGTCCCTTTGCCAGTGAATTAGAAGGCAAAGAAAGGACTGACTGTATTGATTGGGAAATGTGCTAAGTCAAGTTTTCATCCCTATGACCAAAATATCTGACTAGAACAACTTAGAGGACGAAAGGTCTATGGTGGCTCACAGTTTCACAAGCGTCAGTGCATGGTCAGGTGCTTTGGGCCTGAGGTCAGGCAGAATATCATAGTGGAGGAAAGCTCTTCCGTGTTCAGATCATGGCAACCAGGAAAACGGATGGAGAGAGAAGAGATAAAGGGAGCAGGAACAGAAATGCTCATCCAGAGCATGCCCCCCAGTGACCTACTTCCTCCAGCCATGCCCCACCCTGTACATTTATCACCATCTCCTGATAGTCCATTCAACCCTCACTGGATTGATCCACTGATGATGTCAGGGCCCTATTGATCCAATAATTTCCCAAAAGCTTCACCTGTGAACATTCCTGCCCTGGGGACCAACCCTTCAACACATAAGTCTTTGGGAGATACTTCATATTCAAACCATGACACCTAATAAACCCTCCCTCTGGAAGAATTTGGGTTTCTATCCTATAATGTGGGCTTGAATGTATGTAATTAGAATTCACAGATGCGTTGTAGCATGACATAATATTTTTATAGTCAGTGATAATTATCAATTGTTACTTTCTGCAAATGTAACACTACAAGGGCCAGGTAGCAAAGTATCAGAATCCATGGTGATGAGGTTCTGGTTTACCCCACAGGATAAATGAAGCATAATAAACCATTAGACTTTCCAAAATAATGACTGAGGATGGGGCATGTGCAGATACACTGGTAAAGGAGGCAGATAATTACCAATTATATCTGGAGGCCACTGTGTCACCAGGCCTGCTGTTTTGAAGGTTGTTGTTTCTGTATACAATGTCTAGAGACACACCACGCTGACAAGCAACTCTGCGCCTCTTCAGGTTCACTGATGTTCCGCCTGTAGTGGGTCATCTCTCTTTCCCTTGTCACTCTGCTTTCCCCTCACTATCACTGTTCTAGAATTTTAAGCCTCCAAAACACTTTAGCTACTGAAACCTTGCGTATAACTGGAGATTCTAGGTTAAGACTAAATGATATGTAGTCAAAAGGGCAGAGTTATGTTTAGAATTTTAAAATGTATGTTTCATGTGACGTGTTAGAAAAGTGTTTCCCAGATTTGTTAAGGGTGTTAGAGAAATTTGTCTAGGATAAAATTGGAAACTGGAATTATCAAGGTGACATTGTTGTTTTGGAATATGGCTCTACTTGATTGGAGCAGCCAGCGGCAAAGTCTCATGAAAGTTAGGGAATTCTGAGATGCTTGAACTCAGCATCATTAAATGGCAAGGACTAAAGAGTGACCCTGGGGATGCTTCTTGCTAGTGTGTGTGTGTGTGTGTGTGTGTGTGTGTGTGTATGTGTGTGTGTTTCTTTTCACTGTGTAACAAACATCAGAGTCAAATGTAAGTGTACATGCCATTTGAGGCTTGCCTTAATCTCTGTCATACAGCAATTTGTAACACTATAAAATATTATTAATGTATCTACTCTTTGGGTGACTTCTGGGGAATCCTTTAAACCATAGTCCATCTATTTGCTCAATATTTCAAAATTTAATAAAATTGTGAAATTGAGCTCTAGGATCAAGTAAAACTGAATTCAGATCTTGGCTCAAGCATATACATCTGTTGCTTGTTGCATGTGTGTGGCGGTGTATGCAAAAGCGATGCCCACTGTTCTGATTTCTTTGTTCATAAAACAGAGTTTGCACACTGATTGGCAGAATTATTTTTGTGCGAAGTACCTGAGGTAATAGCTTTATATCTGTTTACCAAACCAAGGAGACATAGGCACATTTGCCAGAAGTTAGTTTTTATTAATGAAAGCCGAAGATCACTTACTCTTGAAAACAAAACCTTGATATAACACGAGTTTTTAAGGACCACCTTTATAAAATACATTGTATGTGATTAATTTCCTTCAAGAAAATGAGTATGCTCTCTTTCAGTATCATTGGACACAGAGATGATGAGATTTGGATATCCTCAGATGTTAATAGTTGATATGAAGATTCCCAACTGAGAAGCTGGTTTAAAACTTTTGTGCTTATTATAGTTTCTAAATGATGAGCAGAAAATAAATATTTACCTTTATGCTGGCAGTTCTGTGTTCTTTGAAAAGCAATGATTTAGATACTGAAGCAACTAGAGCAGGGTAAAATAGATCCAGAGAGAGTCTGAAAGTTACTCTGTGAGTTTAACATTCTGTATGTTTTACACAATATGTTGTAAATAAGCAGAACAGGCAAAAGGTAATAAGTTACTCTTGGGGACTGAAATGAAACGAAAATATGTCACAATAGCAGTTGAATGACAAGCTTCATTTGCTTATGCCCTCATGACCTACTGTAATTGTGAAAAAATACAAGATTTGTATAGAATCAGTCAATAAACTGCTGGAAGTATTTAAATGAAAACAGCAAAAAAGAATTCTCTAATAAAAAATCTTCTCCTATATTTTCAGAGCATTCATGCAATAAAATTTTACCTCCTCTTTGCATGGTTCACGCCATAGTTCACGTTTTTCAATGTACCCTAAAGTTCAGAGCCACAAATCCATTTGAAATTAAGTCATCATCTCACCACTCGTTAATTGTTATTCTTTTAAAACTCTCATGATCAAGAGGTGCTCAGGGAGCTTGTCTCTTTCAGTTAAATTTATTCTAAAAATAATTATCAAAATCCTACTATGTACATAGTATTGATGTCTAAATAATGTATACAGTAAGCCTCCATTCTAAGGAAACCAGGAAACTAAGTCCACACATAAGAGGCTTGTCTTTCCTAACAGGTCTCAGGGCTGTGATTCCAGACATATCCTTCCTTCTTTCAATAACAACTTGGCTCATTTATTACTACTCAAATGAACTGTATCTATAATTCTCTTTACAGAATTTTTTACCTCCTTATTCCTTAAGCTGTAAATCAGGGGATTTAGCATGGGGATCACTACTACATAGAAAACTGAAGCAAATTTGTCTGTATTCAGTGAATGGCTAGATCTGGGTTGTAAGTACATAAAAATAATAGTCCCATAATACATGGTAATTGAAGATAAATGAGAAGCGCAGGTAGAAAAAACTTTCTGTCTTCCTTTAGCTGAGTGCTTCTTGAGGATGGCAGACAGAATGAACACGTAGGAGACAAGAACAATGATCAGAGAGAAGCACACATTGAATCCAGCCATGGTCAACAACAGCAGCTCCTTGACTTGGGTGTCAGAGCAAGCCAGTGGAATCAAGGGGATATCATCACAGAAGAACTGATTGACCACATTGGAGTCACAGAAAGACAAAATGAATGTGCTCACTGTCTGTATAAGCCCTGTGATGAATCCATAAATATATATGCTAGTGACTATTTGGAAGCAGAATTTCCTAGGCATGAGAATTATATAGCGTAAGGGATTGCAGATAGCCATGTATCTATCATAGGCCATTGCAGAGAGCAGAAAAACTTCACACACTGAAAATGTTACGAAGAAACACACTTGAGCTGCACAGGCATAAAAGGATATGCTTTTAATTTCACACAAACAATTAACCAGGGCATTTGGGGTCACAGAGGAGGTATAACAAAAATCCACAAAAGCCAGATGGCTGAGGAAAAAGTACATGGGTGATTGAAGCTGAGGACTGAATTGGATTAGAATGATCAATCCAAGATTGCTTATGACACTCACTAAATAGATGATGAGAAGAGTCACAAACACAATGACCTGAAACTCAGGATTGTCTGTAAGCCCCAGGAGGAAGAACTCAGTCACTGCTGAATGATTGCGTTTAGCCATTGAGCAGATGTGGAAGTTTCTATAGTAAACCCGTCCAGAGCACACCTTCTGAGTTATTTCAGTTCTGTAGGAAGAAATCCAGGTTGGTATTAGAACAAGA
The DNA here is from genome assembly GCA_028644305.1 of Xerus rutilus. Taxonomy (NCBI): domain Eukaryota; kingdom Metazoa; phylum Chordata; class Mammalia; order Rodentia; family Sciuridae; genus Xerus; species Xerus rutilus. The sequence continues at coordinate 14,031,967 of CM053399.1, forward strand.
AAGGCTCATAAAGATGAGCTACGTATACTGAAAGGAGAACTGTAATGTGGACTCTCAATTACACTTGGATCTTCTGAATGCTTTACCTGAGATGCAAGTGAGGTGGGAATCCAAGGTAGAAAATATTTAGGGAGTTGTGTGTGTGTGCATGTGTAGATAAACCTATATTAAACATAAGTCATATTAAACCTATATTAAACATAAGTCAAAGAAAAAAAATGTGTGAAAATTAGAGTGAGAATTTCTTTACCCATATGAAGAAAAGACTTTAATGATAATATATAAGGCCAAAATATTGACAGTATATATATCTTTAGGCATATAGTTTGGTGTATTTATAAAATATTGTGCTTTCTGCATATCTACGTGCTCTGAAAGTAAATTGATGAATTTACTTTCATCAATATGTAGTATTTAGGAATTTTAGAGAAAAGTAAAAAAGTCAGTACTGTTTTGAAAAACATACATACATGTACCTAGACATATGCACAAACATATATGTGCAATTTCCTTCTTAAGAATAAATAATATATATTTAGATAATTCAGAAATCATATTTTACCCTATATCTTTAAGTATGCTGTGACAGAGGAAAAATAAAATATTACTATTCTCTATTTTATTCCCATTGCTTTCTAGTAATCAGAAAAATGATTACTAGAAATTCTTCCATTAAGCAGAACAGAGAGGTACAATTTTCATTGTTCCTTTTTTTTTGGGGGGTGGTGCTAGAACTTGAAGTTAGAGTTTCACATATGCTAAGTAAGTGCTTTTCCACTGAGCTACACACCAAGCCCCATCATTTCTCCTGTCTGTGTCTTCTCAGATAATCTTCACATCAGCCTTATAGATGGACAAACTAGATGCTGTCTCCATGAATTGACACAATAACTGACCAATGTGTGGTGAAATCGATTAAGTCTCCAGAAGACCCTCATGGCCCAAGTGTTAACACTTTACCCCAAAACTCCTACCTACAGCCGAGGAAAATACTGTTTGCTTTCCAAAAAGCCCTGAAGTTTCACAAGTTCCAAAATATTGGATAGCCTGGAAATTGATGACATGCTCAAATACCTGAAAAGTGCTCAATTGGCATTATCAATAGTAATGATAGTAATACTAGTAATTACTACTATCATCACTATTGCCATAAATTCAGTTTTGTTCTTAAAGAAGCTTTACTGCCTACTGCCATCTTTTAGTGACATGCAGGAATTCACTCCATTTCAAGAATAGTCGGTTGACTTGAAATGCCTCAGAGACTCATCTTTGATTCCTTCCCCTGCTGGCTGTCAGCATTTGGGGAATTGTTTTCTCTGGAGCTTTTGCTTTGAAATGTATTCAACTACACCACCATCTTCAACTTGTTCTTCTCTTTCTTCAGCTGTTCTATATTTGAGGATTCAAATCTAGGCAATATGAGTTTTACTTAACACTGTGATATTTTCTATGTATCTAAAGTGAAATTCTTTGCCCCCAAGTAAAAAAAAAAAAAGCACACACAGTATACATATGAACAGTTGTTGTTGGAAGCATTATGTATTCAAATACTATTTATTTTCTCTTTTTTAGTTTAGTCAGAAAAACAGAGGCATTTACACATTATATACTTAAGGAATTTAAAATCACAGTTAAGACCTACAGTAATTTTGGAAGAAACAGAACAGTAAAGATTAAGAAGGTTGAAGCTGTAGTATCATTGAAACTCACTTTAAGAACACAAACTTGACTGCAGAGAGATTTGAAAAAAGCCTGTGTCCACCAAATGGTAGGTCTCAGAGTGATCTGCAGAAATAGTCAAATGTTCATGTCACCATTTTGGATGTCTGCCTGCCCTACCCTGTGAAAGCAGCAACCTCTGCTTTATCTATGTCTCCCAGATACAACATGTTTCCTCTCGGTGACAGACTGACTCAGAACTTTAGGGGAAAGGGATTTAGCAAGTCATCAATTCTCAACTCTAGCAGAAGTTGTGAAGTCAAATTGGATGGCAGGGATTAGGGAAATTCTTTCTTTTGACAATCTAGCATTAACACACATCCATTTGTAACAAAATTTAGCATCCAAATAAATTAATTAACAGCGTCATTCCTCATTATAACATGCTATAATATTCTTTCATAAAATTAAACCCATATCTAACCCCCCCACTCTAGTAGCTACAAAAACCCTCTCTCTCTTATTTTAGGCACACTGGGAAACAGCCAAACCACACTCTAGATTTCAAATTGTGAAAATCAAATATTATGATACAATGTTAAATACTATTAACATACCTCATATTAATTCATGATTGGACCAGGTGAAGATGAAATTATAACCTTACGTAGATGGGGAAAAATATGTGAATATCTATTGCATTTTAATAATCCCAGAATATTCAGATGACCAGGTCTTCGAAATTTCTTCTGATTTAGTGGTCTGGGATATATTGAAATTAAACTTTAAAGGTGAAGAGCAAATAATGGCATTTGACTTGAGTGTCTACTTACACCTTATTATTTTATGCTGCTCTTCCACACTTACTGATTAATCAAAGACCACACTGTATAAGCTGTATCCAGAGCAAAAAATGGCTCTACAAACTAGACATTTTCTGCAGAGTAAGCTGCTCCACCACCTGGGCTGCACAACACAGCAATTCTAGTAAAATTTGAAATTCCATGAAAGGCAGGGGTGTTTATAAAGCTTTGTAAAATTCCTAAAGGGAATTGCAGTAGAGACTTCTATGATTTGGGGGGGAAGAGAGATAATTTCATCATTGGATAATTATTTGTCTTTTGAGAATAGAGTTTCTGACTGATTATTAGATCCTTAGAAAAGCTGAACAGTTTACCACAGGCTAGTTACCATGTTACTGTGACAACTGAGGTGCCCAGCAAGAGCTGGGTGTGGTCTGAACCACTCTGCCTCCAACCAGGACATGCACAGCACCTCCAAGATTTAGTGGTGTAGGGCTTGAGCTTGTCCTGCAGGGAGAAATTGCTTGCACAGGGATGTGACTTTGATTTCCATGGTTAATAGCAATTATATCTGTAAGATGACACTGTTGTTGATCTCTCTCTTCCTCCCTCTTTCCTTGCCTCCTCCGTTCTTACTTCCCTTTTTCCAATTCAATATAATTCTAGTCATTTTCTATATTTGATGCTATACTCGGCTTCAACAAGCTTGATTTTGATTTTATATGCATATTTTTATTTTGCAATCCAATCTGTGGTTATGTATATAGATAACTTCATTTTTTTTCCTATTGGTATCTGTGTATTTGTGCCTCTCTAGTGCCCATATTGGTGTAAGAATTAGACACTAAGAAACAATTATTAATAGATAGGCATAGGCTGGGGTTATGGCTATGGTAGAGCCCTTGTCTGGCATGTGTGAGGCCCTGGGTTCGATTCTCAGCACCACATATAAATAAATAAAATAAATAAATAAGTCCATTGACAACTAAAAAAAAATATTTTAAAAAAAGAGATAGGCGTGAATCACAAGCTGAGAACTCTTTTGTGTAACTGAAAATGGTCAAATCGACATTCCATTTTTGCCACACATATACAAAGAAATCTCCCTTTGATTCATATATATGTATACATGATATTATACATGTATCAAAGAGAGACCACAGACAGGGTTATCAGTTGCTGTGTAGTGTCACCCTCATTGTAAATTGTTTCTTCAAGTTGATGTGAATTATGATCAGTAATGTTGAGACTAAAATCCAGGTCTTCTGGTTCATAGAAGAAAGGGAGAGGATACAGCAATTTCCATCATGAACTTTTGATGTTGCTTAATCCTAAAACAACTTAAGTTGAGTAAGAGTGTTCTCATTTAACTGATGAAAAACTTGATGAGAGCATGTACATACTACAATGATGTATTTGGGATCTAAGTGTCATTTGACTAGGAGGCATCTTCTCTTTGCATTGAGCTGCTTTGCCTATTGGAAATTGTGTCATAATATATGCTTTAATAAATAAAAACTAAGTCACCCAGACATAATTTTCATAGCATAACTATATGTAATCCCAGCTACTGGCAAAATGGTCTATTAGTCTCTGTGAGCATATTTGTTTAGAATTTGATCTCCCCCTGCCCGAAATGTAATTCAGAGCAGACTGAAATAGAATTCTATCTCCGAATTACATCTTTTTAGATAATCTGGGAAAATATGTGATCTGCTAGGCATAAGAAACCATCTCACTTAAAGAATTCCAGGATAGTAGAAGGTCATGTTTGAATAGTGGCAAGGAAAACTTGGAATGTTCCCTTTAACACAAACAAGATGGAAGATGCAAATTATTGGGCAGTTTTATCCTATCATACATTATTTCAAGAAATTAGGGTTCTTAGAAAAACTATCACACTATGAACCTTTGATTTTCATATGGAAAATTGTTAATGTAGCCTTAGAATTTAGAACTGAGAATCAGTGTAAAGGGATTCTGAACTTTTGTCTATGCTCTGGGTATAATTATGTATATATTGACAGTTTTTATGTATTTTTCATACATAGTTTTTATGTATTTTGAAAAACTGGGGAAACTGGTACAAATTCTTATGGACCAAAAAATTACAGTTCATACATTTTCTATTTGAAAAAAGAGAGAAATAGTACAGATTCTTACAGTTCTTTTTATACCTAAAGTCACATTCTAAGTGAAAATTTACAGGAAAATGTGTTATAAAGTGAACAGGTGTATGTAAATCACATATTAAGAAACAATCATGCTGATAGATTTTCAGTGGCAAAACGAAACAAAACAAAACAGAAACACACCGAAAAGCCCACTTTTCCTTATTCAAATCACTTTCTTAATTTCATAAACATAAAAGATTCATTTTTATTGATGAGGATTTTCTTCAGAGCCTCTTTGACTTCTTTGTTCCTGAGGCTATAGATCAAGGGATTCAGCACTGGGATGATCACTGTGTAGAAGACAGAGGCCATCTTATCTGTGTCAAGGGAATGGGTGGAGCTGGGCTGTAAGTACATAAAGAACAGGGTCCCATAGAATATGGTCACTGCCAGTACGTGGGAGCCACACGTGGAGAAAGCTTTGCGTCTTCCCTCAGCTGAGCGCATCCTCAGTATGGCAGAAATAATATACACATAGGAGACAAAGATAGTCAGAAGGGAGGAAATAAACATAATACCAGCACAGACAAAGATCCACAACTGTTTGGAGTGCGTGTCTGAGCAAGATAGTCTGAGGAGGGGCATGTCATCACAGTAGAAATGGTTGACGATGTTGGAGTGGCAATAGCAGAGGTGGAAGGTGAGGACTGAGTGAAAGAGTGCAACCAGGATGCTATAGCTATAGGGGAGAGCCACAAGTTGAACACAGATTCCTGGGGACATTACCACCATATAGAGCAGAGGGCTACATATGGCCACGTATCTGTCATAGGCCATGGAAGCCAGTAACAAGCACTCAGCCGTCATGAAGGCCAGGAAGCAGCCTAACTGTGCGGCACATGCATGGAAGGATATAATGTTTTGTTGGTACAAGAAATTCCCAAGCATTTTGGGTGTGATGACAGAAGAGTAACAGAAATCAACAAAAGCAAGGTTGCTAAGGAAGAAGTACATTGGTGTGTTGAGTCTTGAATCTGTTCTAATGACCAAGATCAAACCCAGGTTGCCTATTACAGTGAAAAGATAGATGGATAAGAACACCACAAAGAAGGGCATCTTCAGCTCCTGGCGATCTGTGAGGCCCAGGAGAATGAACTCCGTCACTTGAGTGCAATTTTTCTGAGCCATGTGTCTTTGGAACATGTGGATGAAGAAGATGGAGAATCTAATGAAGCGTAATATTTCTATATTTTAAAATATTTCTAAAAAGTAATTGTATTGCAAATATGATATATTTTAATATTAAAATTATTAGTATACTTGAAGACCAAGGGTAGAATGAAGATCAAAAGGAGATGCTTTGTGACAAAAAATTATTCAATTTACAAATGTGTAAATACAATCTTCCAAATTGTACTTACAAGGTCAAGAATTGAAGGTTAGGAGTCAGTCTACAGTAACTCAGTTTTTATTCAAAGTTCTTTGCATTGTCTTATTTAAAATTTTACATTAATCTTTGAAACATTTAAAAGTAGTATTTTGTTGAGAAATGTTGATATTAGCAGCATAAGGGAATAAATCTATTTCAAGTTTGTCATTTAAGTAACTCATTGCACCTGTGCAGCATGAACTCCACATTGCTCCCATGCTGACATATTGGAATTCTCTATTCTTTCACTATTTACCACAAAGAACTCACTATGGCTTTCTATACATCTTTATAATATTGCAGAAGGTTAACATTACAAAATACACAAACGTAGACTCACTATACAAATGATGTGAAGAAGTCTTCATAGTTTAAGAAACTAAATTCAGACAGCTGGCATTCAAACCCATGTTTGTAGACTCAGGAATCTCTAAACCTCATCATTGTATTCTCAATATAGCTATCTTTCCTCAGCTGAGTGAATCCACAGGAGGCAGAAATAATGTATGTGTAGGAGATAAAGACAATCAGAAGGGAGAAAGGGACATAATAGCAGTACAAGCAAAGACCTATAAACATTTGGAGCAATTGTCCATGCAAATTTATTCCACCAATACATGCCCAACACTTGTTTCCCCACATTTCATGATACAGCATTGCAAAGACATCTTTATATGGGAAGTATCAATTTACCAGGTTAAAAGCAATGAACATCTATATGTCTTAAAAATATTTTGCTTTATTAAAATAAAATAAGTATTTACTTTCCAGTAGATTTATATCAATTGTATGAGTCCTGCCATATCTTTAGCATTTACTTAAAAACACATATTAGAGTTAGGTGTGATGGTGCATGCCTGTAATCCCAGTGGTTCAGGAGGCTGAGACAGGAGGATCATGAGTTCAAAGCCAGCCTCAGCAAAAGTGAAGTTATAAGCAACTCAGTGAGATCCTGTCTCTAAATAAAATACAAAATAGGGCTAGGTATGTGACTCAGTGGTTGAGTGCCCCTGAGCTCAATCCCCAGTACCAGAAAACAAACAAAAAAACCCTATATATTAGAATTATGTTTATATTAACTTTATTTTATTAGTATATTATTTTAAAAAGGGCTATCTTCACATTTTACTTTGGACTGTTTATAGTTGGAAAACAAACATCAACATAAAGTTTGGTTTAGGACAACATGATATGTATATAAAGTTTCTTGTTACCAAATTTCTTAATGTAATATCTTATATCCCCCCACTGCATGAAAAATTAAGAGCAAATTTAAAGAAAACATATATATATATATACCAATTATATATATGTATATATATATTGCTTTAAAAGCACAAGAAATTAGAGTTGGTATAAATAGTATACAAACAAAATAATTTATATTTCCTATCTTTATTTTTGACTAATGAGTCTTGAAGCATATTTTTTGGTTATATCAAAATGGTTTCAGATTGTAGAGTTTGTATTTATTTGCTCTAGGATGTGTATTAAGCATGCACTCCATGGAAGTAATCACTTTAAAGTATTCTAATTCATTTTTGGTTTATATTAATAAATGCGCTACATTCCATCTTGGAAACTTCACACATGGATTTGTATATGTCTAAGAACAGCAATTTCTACATGGATGAAAAGATGGACTCATACTTCAGTATCATATAATTTACATGTGAAAAACCAAAAATGCATTTTCATTTTTAAGAAATATGATTTTTAAAAATGAATAGGCAATTATGCATTAGTACCTAGAACTGCTGAGACTGAAACTATTGTCTTGACTAGAGGCATTTTGATCCATGATCCAATGCAAGAAAAATGTTACAAACTGTCATAGAACATATACAAATATCTAAAATGGTTCTCTTGTATCTAGATATATGATTGCACAAACCCAGAAGAATCAGCAGACTGCATTATTTTCGTTCATAACATTTTATTGTATGCTATTATAATAGTCAGTGTTTTCATTATTCTGTAATGTTTCATGGAGA
>CM053399.1:14040465-14136753 GCA_028644305.1 Xerus rutilus
AACCTAGATGCCCTTCGATAGATGACTGGATAAAGAAACTGTGGTATATATACACAATGGAATATTACTCAGCAATAAGAGAATAAAATTATGGCATTGGCAGGTACATGGATGGAGTTGGAGAATATCATGCTAAGTGAAGTAAGCCAATCTCAGAAAACCAAATGCCGAATGTACTTGTTGATAAGTGGATGCTGATCCATAATGTGGGGAAGGACATGGGAACAATGGTGGAACTCTGTTCACAGGGGCATAAGGAGGGAGGGGGCATGGGGACAGTAAAGGTGGTGGAATATGATGGTCATCATAGCCTTAACTTTATGTATGACTGCATGTATGTTGTGATTCTATGCAACTTACAACTAGAGAATTGATATGTTATCCTCTATGTACAATGAATCAAATTGCACTCTGATATCATGTAAGCCTAAATAGAACAAATAAATAAAATATGAAAAAAAGAAGATAAAAAAAGAAAATGATATTTTGTTGGTGTTTAAACTAAGTGGGGTATAGTAGAATGAACTTTGATTAAAATTGGGAGGCCTGGACTGAATTTGTTTTTGTCACTTTTTACTTACATAACGTCTTCATATCAAAAATTTAGTTTGTTCCTCAGTTTTCCTAATCTGTATCTAAAATGTTCATTGTATTAAAAGGGAATTATTGTGTCCATCACATAGCATACATAAATATATTTTAGAGAAAACAATGTTTAAAATCCAACAAAATGTATTCCATGGATAGTTTAAAATGCATATGTACATAGAAGTCAGTGTAATCACTTAAAATTTATTGACAATGGAGTTGGCAATGTTAGTGCGTCAAGGTAAGATATTTCCAGGACTGGAACATACAGGATATGGGGCAAGAAAAATAGAAAATTCTTAATTGATAGAAACGCATAGCTATAATCCTTAATTGATAGAAATAAACAGTATAATGTTTTATGTGCAGTTTGGTTTTTATCTTAAAACTGAAAAGACTGTGTTAAAAGTTTGGTGGAACTCTGTTCACAGGGGTGTAAGAAGGGAGGGGGCATGGGGACAGTAAAGGTGGTGAAATATGAAGGTCATCATAGCCCTAACTTTATGTATGACTGCATGTATGTTGTGATTCTTTATCACTTACAACCAGAGAATTGATATGTTATCCTCTATCTATGTACAATGAGTCAAATTATACTCTGTTACCATGTAAGCCTAAATAGAACAAATAAATAAATTAAATAAGAAAAAAAGTTTAGCTCCTCAAACATAATATCAACAAAGAATAAGTTAACAAAAAGAAAGTCTAAACCATTGATAAATTTTGTTTCATCTGTAACAAGAAGGAAAAATACATAAGAAGTCAAATATTCATGGACTATAAATATGGATATGAGGACGTTTTTAGTATGTATGCGTGTATATACCTACCACTTTCTATATTGAAGACAACCACTGATAATTGTCTGCTCAATCATCAATGCTGTTGTTTACCATTGCCTAGATAGATAGATTGTAAAAGATTTTGCTAGCCTAGTCTGTATTCCTACAGATTTATAAGTCCTCTTTTAAATATAGCCATGAGTTAACTAATAGCCATAATAAATTCTGAGAATGCATCAGAAAGCAACTTTGTTATAGTGTACAAATCTTAGAGAGTATTTGCACAATCTAAAATGGCTGCAACATCACTAAGTGATATAAACTTTTGGGGCCACCTCATACACATGTGGTCCACTGTTGACTTAAGCATGGTTGTAATTGGGAAACTATTTAATTGAAATTTCATTTTCCATGTCTGGAGATACCCGATGAAGCCATACTGTTGAACATTTGAAGTTCAGTTTCCTACTTTGCTTTAGCTCAAAAATAGAGTATGCATTATACTTGAAAAGGTATTTCATATGATTGTTTGCAATATAGCCTATGTTAGTTTCAGCCACATCTTTCCCCTTTTGCCAAAACCAATACACAGGTTCTTGCTCTCCTCCAGTAGAATACATGCCTCTCTGCTCTCATATATTCATTTCTCTATGCTCATATCTACCTGGTGTAAGGTGGATATAGAGTTGGAAAGAAAACTCTACTTTCTAGTTCTAGGCTTCTCTGATTTTTAATTTCCAGGCTGGGTTACCACCTTCATCTCTGGGCTATGAATACATTTTATGCAGAGCTCACTTACAGTTCATCTCACACAAACTACAGCCAGCTGTTTGCATATTTCTTCTCTTGACAGATGTAGGCTCACAAGTGGAAATCACAACTTTTTCACTCATTTCCTACTGCAGCCCCTTCTAAATGTTTGGTAATGGAAAATTTTAGATTCATTTTTGCAACAACATTTTAACACCTAATGCCTCTTATTCATAAATAATATCAATAATATCTTTATATCGTTTATTAAGTGGGATGTTGATGATTTGGTTTGGGTATACTCTCTTCTCATTTGAGGTAAATTGTCTAGTTTTTGCAAAAGTAAGGACAGTTTTAACATAGATTGCAATGTATTTTATTTAATGACTAACTTTTCTAAATACTCTAATAAATCCCATCTTGGAATTCTCAAGTATTTTTTCCAATTCAAACTAACAGAATACATTTTATATGATAATGTACTAATATATAACTTAAAAGTAGAGAAAATACTAGTTAGCTTTATTTCAGAAAGTGCCTCCTAATTGTTTTTTTTTTTTTTTTTTGGTACTAGTGATGAACCCAGGGCCACTTAACAACTGAGCCACATCCCCAGCCCTATTTTGTATTTTATTTAGATATAGGGTCTCACTGAGTTGTTTAGCTCCTCGCTGTTGCTGAGCCTGGCTTTGAATTTGTGTTCCTCTTGCCCTCCTGAGAGGCTGGGATTACAAACATGTGTCACCGCACCCAGTTAAAATATTGTAATCTAAGGTCTATTGTATTCTATTCTGGTTCAATTTTAAAATGTTTATTTTGATCCCAATTTTGAAGTATATTTTTCAAACTTACTTAGACAGGCGGTGTTCCTATTTCTTCTCCACAGGTGTTTTGGCAGCAACAACCTAAAGGGTTTTGTTAGCGACTTTGTCCCAAAGGAAGAACGATGCAAATGAGATCATCATAAAAATTACTCTATTCCCAAGATAGGTTCGAGATAAATTCGCATTGTGTTTTGGTTTTGATGAACCACAGATCACAACGTAGCATGTAGCATCACATTGTCTGTTGCCCTAATACTCCCATTTGGGGAACACTATTTATTGATTGATTCTCGTTTTCATCATTCATACTGGTGTTGCTGGAATAGAGTTTGAATTTATCTTTGATCAAAGAAAAAGAATTGCACTGTGAATATTCTTACAACATATCTTTCAAAAAACTGAATGGATAACTCCCAAGACCCTATTCCAGAGTATTTTAAGACATAATATACTGTTTTTGATTTCCTCTTTGAAATGCTCAAAATTTACATGAATTGTTACTTAGTTCCTTTTTATATGGTCTAAAGAGCACTCTTTAAGATTATTTCCTTAAGCAACGGAGGCCATAACAAGGAAAGTATATGATTTTAAATATTTATCAAGGAAGAATGAACTAGTTATGAGTTCATCACACCCCTCCCCATTCATTTATTGAACTCTAAACCTAATGTGAAGGTATTTGAAGATGGTGCCTTTGGGAGGTAATTAGGATTAGAAGAGGTCATGGGAGTGGGGCTTCATGATGAATTAGTGCCCTTAGGAAAAGAGACACCCAGAGTGTGCTTTCTCCCTCTCTTTTTCTCTATCTCCTCCTTTCTGTCTATTCACAAAGAGGTTGTGTGAGGACACAGAAAGATGGCAGCTGCTTAAAAGGCAGAAAGACAGGCTGACCTAGTAACTGAGTCAGACAGGAACTTGATCTTGGCTTCCAGAACAATGGTGAAATCAATTACAATCATTTAATTTGCCCATTGTATGGTATTTTATTATGGCAGCCTGAATTGAGCAAGAAGATACCTCTGAGAAAGAAAAATAATTCTCTACAATGCAAATGGCTTTGTGGGGAATAAAGTGGAGGGAAAAAAAGAAATTATGAAATAATTTTTGTTTTCTAAAAGCAGAATTTTCTATTATCGACCTAATAATTTAAGGAGGTCAACATGTAACTGAAGATAGGTCATATGTCCAAGTATGTCTTCCATAGAACTCAAATAGACTGGAGATTTTTAAAAAATGAGTTTGCACACAATAAGCTTAAAATACATAAGTGCAAAGGCCAGCAAGGCATTTGGCCTAAACCCTGAGAGAAGCAGACATTCCAAGGGATTCTGGATTTGATGATAATTAGGTTTTAAGAGAATACAGTGGTGGAGTTACATGCTTCATATACAAGCTTTTTTCAAGGGAGGGACCAACGATTGAACTCAGTAGTACTTAGACTACTGAGCCACATCCCCAGCCCTATTTTTGTGTTTTATGTAGAGATAGTGTCTCATTGAGTTGCTTAGCACCTCGCCATTACTGAGGCTGGCTTTGAACTCGTGATTCTCCTGTCTCAGCTTCCCAAACTGCTGGGATTACAAGCATGCGCCACTGCGCCTGGCTCATATACAAGCTTTAAATACAGTTTTTAAAACATGGTCTTGGACAATATGTCTATGTTTTTTTCTTTTAATTGTTTTAGTTGTTGATTGACCTTTATTTATTCATATATTTATATGTGGTGCTGAGGATCGAACACAGTGCCTCCCACATGAGAGGCAAGCATTCTACCACTGAGCCACAATCCCAGCCCAATGTTTAAGATAATAAAATTATGAATACATAGTGTATAAGTTTTTTCAAATTTCAAACATAATTTATACAGATAGCAAAATCCCCTACTAACATTTATGTCTTGTTACAAAGCATAATGACTTTGTGTCTGGTGTTGGGACTTGCACTACTAAGAAGAACTCTTTTATGCAAATTTTACACTTAAATAAATTAGATTAAATTCAAATGGAAATGAGCAGAAATTGTGAAGCATGATTTATTAGGATTTTTCCTTTGTTACAGTATTCTTAACTTCAATTTCAAACAGGTTAGCAAAGGCTCTTTACAGGGTATGTTTTATCTTCTCATATCCTATCTTAATGTCAAAGAGTTTTTTCCCAGTTGGAAAACGTTTAGGAGAAATGAGAGTATTTGACTCTGAAGTACAAAGACAAAATTTTAGGTTGAAAGAATTGATCTTCATGTTACTGAGATGGTGTTATCAATGTTCCATGATAGGAAGTTGGGTTAAAATCCAGAGAGAGAGATGTTGGGAAGGAAAGGGGAAGAGATATGGAATAATTTTAACAAAATTCTTTTATATACATATGTAAATGTACCCAAGGGAATTTCTTTATGTTTATATAGAAAAAAAAACAATCATAAATAAATAAATAAAGGAGTGAAAGGAAGATTGGTAGAGTAGAGAAGAGAGAATAGAAGTAGGGAAGAGGAAAGAAGAGGAGGAAATGGGGATTGAAATCAAATTCTTTTCATGTATGATCTTGTCATAATGAATCCAGATACTATATATAATTATAATGATCTACATGAAAATACCTGGAACTCTGGCTGCAGCAGCCTCTGAGTGCCCGGGTGGGTAAGCATGGTGAAACAACTTTCTAGGCCCCTGTGGGAGCAGAGTGCTCTCATGGTTTCTTCTCAAACGAATTTGTACTTTTGCATTGTTAGCCTGATACGAGTGTGGTATTGCCAATTCCTGAGATGCTCTCAAATCTTATTTCCTAATGTTTCTAGGTAAAGTATTTAGCATTTATTTAGGGGCTATAATGTCCTTAACAACCACAGCTTTCTTAGTCTCAGTTTTACTCACAGTTTTCTGGCCAAAATGCAAGTTTTTTCAAATCTTTCTGCTTTGCTTTATGCTCCTAATTACCACAATAAACTTGGCTAAAAGCCACCAACAATATCCATGCCACTGCTTGAATGCTATACTACCCAGAAATTTTTTCCACCAGGTTAAGAAGCCCATCACCTTTAAATTCATCCTCAAAGAAAATCTCAGAGCATAGGTAACATGTAGACAACTTCTTAGCCAGAATGTAACACTAATGATCTTTAGTTCAATTTCCAGTATAGTCCTACCTCTCTGAAAATTTATGAGCCCAGTCTTCACTGTCCATAGTCCTATCAACACTCTGGTGTTGAGCTACTACTAGAGTCACCTATTAAACTCTGCTCGCAATATTCTGAAGCTTTTCCAAATTTCATCTCTAAAATTTTCAAAATTTCATGCATACATTCCAAAAATTATTAAATGCTTCTGCACCACATAGTCAGGAGGTTAGACACAACAATGACCCCACATCTCAGTTGCAATTTCTGTTTGAGTCTGCTGTTTTTGGCTCTGTGACCAAAAGACCTGATAAGAATAATTAGACACTGGAAATTTTATCTGGGAGTTCATAATTTCAGAGATCTCTATCCGTAGATGATATCTTTGTTCTGGCCCTGAGATGAGGCAAGATTTCATGCCAGAAGGGTGAGCTCAGAACCTGGAATCAGGAAGCAGAGGGAGACACTTCTTCTCTTAACTAAGGATAAAATATATATCCCTAAGACACACCTCAAATAACCCATCTCCTGCAGCTACACCCTTCCAGCCTACATTTATCACTCAGTTAATCTGTATGTGTTCATCAATACACCAATCAGGTTTAGGCTCTGATAACCCAATAATTTTACCTCTAATCTTTTTTGCATTGTTTTACATGTGTGCTTTTGGAGGATAACTTATACCTAAACCATAACACTAATTAATTCTGATGTTTTTGATCAAGGAAAAGAAATATGAGAGACTTCTGCAATTGTGCAGTAAGGACTTCCATGAATGCATCCCTACGTAAAATCAAGAAAAGCACTGGCACACATTTGAAAATCTAATTTTCCAGAACTCTTGGAATCAATCAAGTGTTTAAAATAGTAGGAAAAATGTTTATTCAAGAAAAACTGAATGAACCATATTAAATAGCAGTGTTTGTGGTATTTGGATACATGGGCCTTTTGGGGCTATTCAACATTTAAACTATACAACCACACACTAAAGGAAAGATAGATTTTACATAACTAGTCCAGAAAATTTAGTGAATAAAAAAAATAAAAGCAACAAAACCCAAATAGCGTGAACAAAAACAACAACTGGTGTGAAGGCTGTGTGGCAGGGTGTATATATGTATGTGTGTGTGTAAGTTTGTGTGCTTGTTTATTTATCAAATTAGGATTAAATATCTAAGTAAAATATTTCAAAACAAAAGACAGAGGCCAGAAGTGCTGAGATAAAGAAACATAAAAGGTATGAAATATCTAGAACATAATTAGTGAAATAACATACATAATTTCAATTGCATCAATAATTAGAATAAATATGAATGGATTAAATAATCCAATTGAAAAAGACAGGTATTGATTATCACATAAGACCAAGGCACCATACTAGTTTTATTAATAGGGAACAACAGAAGAAGAAGGAAAGTCTATTTTTGTTTATTGAAGTCATTTTATTAGTTTTATGGATGCAAAAGCATGGTGTCTATTAATGATGATTTTTTTCAGAGCCTCTTTCACATCCTTGTTCCTGAGGCTGTAGATCAAGGGGTTCAACATGGGGATGATCACTGTGTAGAAGACGGAAGCCATCTTATCCGTGTCAAGGGAATGCTTAGAGCTGGGCTGTAAATACATGAAGATCAAGGTCCCATAGAATATGGTCACTGCCAGCATGTGGGAGCTACATGTGGAGAAGGCTTTGTGTCTTCCCTCAGCTGAATGCATCCTCAGGATGGAAGAAATAATGAACATGTAGGAGACAAGGACTATGAGAACAGAGGAAATGAATGTGACACCAGCACAAGTCAAAACCCACAGCTGTTTGGAGCGTGTATCTGAGCAAGCTAGTCTAAGGAGGGGCATGTCATCACAGTAGAAATGATTGACAGTGTTGGAGTGGCAATAGCAGAGATGGAATGTGAGGGTGGTATGAAATAGTGCCATCAGGAAGCTGTAGCCATAGGGTACAGCTACAAGCTGAATGCAGGTAGCTGGGGACATTGTGATCATGTAGAGCAGAGGCTTGCAAATGGCTACGTATCTATCATAGGCCATGGAAGCCAGTAGCAAGCACTCTGATACCATGAAGGTGAGAAAGCAACCTAACTGTGCAGCACATGCATGGAAGGATATAATGTTTTGTTGGTACAAGAAATTCCCAAGCATTTTGGGTGTGATGACAGAAGTGTAACAGAAATCAACAAAAGCTAGATTGCTCAGGAAGAAGTACATTGGTGTGTTGAGTCTTGAATCTGTTCTAATGACCAGGATCAAACCCAGGTTTCCTACTACAGTGAAAAGGTAGATGATCAAGAATCCCACAAAAAGGAGCATCTTCAGCTCCTGGCGATCTGTGAGGCCCAGGAGAATGAACTCTGTCACTTGGGTGCAATTTTTCTGAGCCATGTGTCTTCAAGACATCAGGAAGAAGAGAGCATAGTTAAATCCATGCATGTATTCATACTATAATTTCTCTAAATGTTATTTATTTGTTTGTTTATTTATTTATTTATTCTACTTAGGTATGCATGATTACAGAATACATTTTGATTCATTGTACACAGATGGAGCACAACTTTTCATTTCTCTGATTGTATGTGATGTAGAATCACATACTAAATGGTATTTTTATGCACTGATATATTGTAAAGAGGCTTGGTGTGTTTGTTTTTTCTCCCAATATTAGGGATTGCTAGCATTTGGAGATTCTGCAAATAAAATGGGCAGCAGATATTTGTGGAAAAGGAATATTTATTTTCCCTAAATTCATTGTTTATTCAGAGATAAGTGCTGTGGAGTGCCTGACATTGCTTCAGTTCCTGCTCAAAGATTTTTTTTTTTTTTAAATTTTTTTTTTAGTTGTTGATGGACACAATATCTTTATTTTATTGCTTTGTATGTGGTGCTGAGGATCGAACTCAGGGCCTCACGCATGCGAGGCAAGTGCTCTACTGCTGAGCTACAATCCCAGCCCCCTGCTCAAAGATTTTGCACCTCAGGTTATTTAAATGTACAGCCTGACTTGTTAAATTGCTATAGTTTAATTGAACAAATCTTGATATTTACAACATAAATTGAATCATCTGCAAGTTGCATCTCTCTGAAAGATTTGTTATCTTGCCTGTGCGGACAAATATGCTCATTGTTCCAATGCTGAGAGAAGTATGGTATTGTATTATTCCATTTTATGTTAATTATATTTTACATATAGGCAGTCTATATGTAACATGATGATATGTTACTAATTCAAATATTGAAAAATAGCTAACTTCATGGAAGGCACAACATGATGTACAAAAGACTTTAATGTCACTGAAATTTAATATAAATATATTCATGCCCATTTTGCAAATTATAAAGAGATAAATAAAATAGCAACAACATCAGACAACCAGTTTAATTATAGTTGGGGTTCAAATCCACATTTTTTACTCTGCATTACTCTGGAGTGCACATTTTTCATCAGTATTCTCTCAAAATAAAATATTTATTCTAGTATTAGGAACCTAAATTATTTCTAGATCTTTACTTACATAACCCTCCATCAACATCTCTAAAATATGAGAAAAGGGAATGATAAAAGGGAATTATTCTCCATATAACCTTATACTATATTGTAAACTAGGATAAAACTTACATTTGTTTTCAAAGAGATTTGGAATTATTTCTATAAGTTCATTTATAAGTTAGGTTGTGTTTCTTTCAGTGATTTTTGTTTTGTTAAGAAAACAGGTTTGAATTATATCTTACACATTTTTTCTGTTTTCCTACCTACTATGTTTAAAGTTGAATATTTTTCTACATTTATTTTTAATCCTTTTGGCTAATTTTCACAATTGAATTATTGGATATCCAAATATTGTGAAATTTCATATTTTCCCTACTCTGTTTTCATCTCTCCTTTTCTCCTTTTCTTTCTCTTTTTGAAAAACAAAGATGAGCTTTTTGGAAAAACTCATAATAATATAAACTGACTTTATACATACTATGAAATTACTTTATAATTAAATGCACAAATTAAATAAAATCCCAGGCTTTCTCACAATTCTTCAGAATATACTAATAGCTTTTGTTCACTTACAGCTATGGTTTCATTGTCAAGTGCATTTTAATTATATTTACTTTTATTTTTCTAATCAATGTTGATTGAAAAACACTATATAGCAAGGAATAACTTCCCAGAAATGCTAATTATAATCTTGATTGTACCCTAAACTAATTGTATGTTCTTCACGCAATCCTAATAGACATTTGATGTCTAGTTATAACAACATGGAAATTTTATGAAATAAGGACTTAGGAACCCATAATTTCCAAATTTCTAATTGTCATGTTTAATAAAGAGTAAAGGTCAATTTTAAGCAAAAATAATTAAATAGAAAGAAAAAGAGAGACAAGGAAAATAAATTTTTTTGTTTATATTGCTACTCAAATCAAGAAACTTCTGCAGAACAATCACTGTTACAGTCCAACAGTTTTATCACAAATTAAAGAAACATTTGTGACAAGAAGGCATGGAACTAGTAAATATATCCAGAATAATACTCATTCCCTAGAAGGCACTGACATATTTCTTTGTGTTACTGTAATGTGTTCTATTCTTTTGTAGCCAAAAGAATGCTTGTCAGCATCTTAAAATTTTTATGTATGATGTACTAGCAGTGAAAAGCAAAGTTTAAAATCTGCACTGTAATCTACAATATACCCCACCATTTTCACTGAGAGGGAAACGAATTGCATATAAATAGTGCCCAAAGTTACCTACCACGCTGATTTATGATCACAAGAGCAGATATTCTGGTTTTCACATTCCCCTTGATTATGTCCCTGTACCACTTCCTTAGGAGGCAATTTTAATTTATGTGTTCATCATTCAATAATACATAGTAAGAACTATTAACATCCACACAGGATATGGAGTGTGAAGACAGAGCCAAGAAAAGCACAATAAACTAGACTGAAGGAAAGAAAGCTCTATCGAAACTTCGTTTTTCTCACCTTCCTCAATTTTATTTTTCAATTTTAAAAAAATCACAAAACTTTTGAAATTTATGCATGGAATGCATTTGAAAAGTGGTGCTTACCTTTTCTTTCAAAGTCAAATATATTTTTTCAACCTACCCAGGTAGAAGTTGCTTCTTTGTTTCCTCATAGTGTGTGCATATACAGACAGGCTGCATGGTTTTGTTAGCAACTATCCCAAAGGATCTTATTCCAGAGAATGAGAAAACAACATTATCAGAAAAAAAAAATACATGCTCCATTGGGACTTTTGTTAATGTGAGCCCTGATTTTAAAGAACAATATATCTATAACTTTTCATTTAGTGTGGCATTATTGCTAAACTTTTACAAACACTTAAAATATTATTATGTTTATTTAAAAATATTTTTGCTATTATTAGTGTCATTCTTCAAATTTGATTGTGAAAAGCAGATAGGAACTATCTTCTAAAAATTATTGAAAATATCTTTCTATGAAAAACATATCCAATTCCTTAAAGGGCTCATCATCACCATTGTCTGAACATGACATTTGGTAAATCTCTGGGTGTTTATTTACCTTGTTATAGCTCTGAACTCGTGGGTTAGTCCATACTACAATATGTATTTCCTTACTCTTACATCTCATCATAAAGCTTATAAAACCTTGTATCTGAGAGTAAAAATATAATAAAACCATTTCCAGTAGACACAGTTTGACTGTTCTGGTAAACATGCATAGTGAATTGAATTTTTCTTCCTGTAAAGTGAAGCTGGATTTAACATTGGTGAAGTGTTAACATTGGTTATATGCACACCATATAACCTTATTCTTCTTTACTTTTAAGTGTAATTATTGGTTCTCATACTAATTAGAGTTTCTAAATTTCAGAGAAATAAAGGAATTCTGAGAAACTACCAGGTTTCCTTGCTTATGAAAGCATCTGCTGTAGCTGTCGATTCTTAAGCTAGTGCTATTCACCAAGTATCCTATAATGAAACACAGGAGAAAATACTCAGCATCAACTACAGAATTTGTCGCACTATTAGTTGAACAGATAAAACAAAATTTCTCTGGGGTGCCTTATATTTCTTTTCCATACATTGTGATTTTTTATATCTTTATTTTATTTATTTATCTTTATGTGGTGCTAAGGGTTGAACTCAGGTCCTCACACATCCTGGGCAAACATTCTAGTGCTGAGCTACAACTGCAGTCCATACATTGCAATGTTTAGAAGAAAAGTCAGTGATTAACTTTATAGTTAATAGGGAATTATTAATTATGAGTTTTTATTCCTAGTTTCATCGGTTCTTATCTATATGCTCTAAAATGATACCCCAGTGAAAGGAAGGACCAAATGAGAGTTTTATCAATTCCCTGTTCCCCTGCCTGGAAGAGAGATCAACATTGCTCACCCTTGTGTTGATCTCCAGTAGAATTACTTATCATGGCCTTCAACGGCCATGAGAAACTAAACATTTTAAAATATTTTTGCTGTTATTAGTGTCATTCTTCAAATTTGGCTTTGAAAGGCAAATAGGAACTATCTTCTAAAACTTCTTGAAAATAGCTTTCTATTAAAAACGTATTCAATTCCTTAAAGGGCTCATCCTCAACACTGTCTGAATATAACATTTGGTAAATCTCTGGGCGTGTGTTTAACTTGTTATAGTAACGAATTGTAATGACTTGTCCAGACTCACTCAGCTGCTTTCTAGTGGATCAAGACCAGAATGAGAATTCTTTGTTTCATTGTTTAAAATGACTCTGTTTTCCACTGCAGAATCGCCCCCTTGCACTCTTTGCCAGGTCCTCCACACTCTGGCCACACCGGTGTAAGGGTATTTCTGAAAAAGGGTGACCTTGTTCTACTCTCAGGGTTTAGGCACCTGCTACTTCCTCTGTTGGGAGCACTCATTCTCCATATAGTCACAAGCCCTCCTCAAAGCAGTTTTGCAAGACAAATATGTAAATATCCTGTAGCCTCTAGCCATTTTGTTGAATTAGATACTATGTAATTGTGTCTCCTTCATGGAAAAAAGAAATGAATCAATGACCAGCGTTCCCTTAAGGGCTTGGTATTTAATGGAGTATGAAAAATGTCATTCCTTGAAATTTGAAGACTATTCATGCATAGATGAATCTGGTAATTGATTTTAATTGCACTATCAGAGACTGAACCACATTGTTATTGTTATTATTGCACTTATACCAAAACAACAATAATTACTTCATCAGTATATCATACGTGTTACTTGCTTTCAAAAATTAACAAATTTCATTTCCTATGAAATCTCTAAGAACAACTTGTAGTTTCCATTTCTTAGCTTTGCTCTTTCAGATAAAGTTTTATTTTAGAAATAGTGAAATACTAATGTATCTTTCATTGAAATGGTAAAATTATGAGACATCTTAAAATAGCATCGCCTGGTATTTCAGTGACTGCAGTACAAATTCAACCCCTGTGATGAGGAATCCAACCAAAAAATCTTCCAGCAGAAACACCTGTTAACCTGGCATGGGATGGCAGAACTGGAAGATGGGGCTACCTAATGTCCTGAGGCCAGTATTCTGTATGACCACAGAGTTCTCATTGATCCTTTTTAGGGAGGTCCAGGGCCCTCTAATCTAAAGGAGAATCTGAATATTCTCAATACTTGTTTTTCAATTTTAGCTAGTGTAAGTTGAGTTTGTGAACATTTTCTGTTTGTTTGTTTTAATCTTCATTTTAAACCTCTAAAGTGTTTGAAATAAAGTATGCTTTTTATCCCACATCTTCTGAGAAGGATACCCTGGGACACTATTATTTATCTCACATTCCCTTCTGAGCTGTCAGAGAGGATTATTATGTGAGAGCTTTATGGAAGGGTCTATTTAAACAAAGTAATTAAGTTAAATCACTTAGAGATGTCTTTGTAATTAGAGAAAATTATACCACCACTAATAAATGTGCAATTCCTAGAATATCAAGTTTGTCAGTAAAATAATTATCATGTTAATAATTAAGTAAATTATTTATTGTAGATCAGGCATACAAAATGAATAATTTTTTTCCTAGGATAATTATTACAGTAAAATATATCTTCTTAAAATTATAATAAATACAATTGAATAAATATAACTGTATATTAAAGAAATATGAGATTTCTAGGTCTAAAATTTTGCCAGCTAAAAGCTTTCTTTTTTTAATTGCAAGATGTACAATTTGCTAACATACCTTGCTAAATTTTATGACTTGAGTGATTCTATAGATAATAAATGGCCCTAAACTTAATATATAAATGATTCAGTCATGGTTAAGGAGCAGTTATAGTGAGAAAGATTTTATTGGCCATGCAGAATTTTCAGATGCATCCTGGAGAACTAAACCTAGAAAATTGTTAAACTGAGTGGGGTTATAGAAGACTTTATCACCCCTTTCAAGATGATGCATTAAGATAATTTTAGCTTTTTTTTTTTTAGGGTATTACTAAGTTGCTAAAATGGGCTTTGAACTCATGATTCTCCTGCCTCAGCCCTCTGAGCCCCTGGGATTACAGGTATGCACCACTGTGCTCAGCTAGGTTTTACTTATTTTGTGTAAAATAAGTACTGGCTGGCAACTTAAATATTTTTTATGAACTTGACCAGTCAATTGGTAAGGTTATAGATAAAAGAAGTAGGACTTCTACTGTCAGAAAAACAAGTTGAAAGTAATCTGTGGGTAGAAGTTGAAAGTAATCCCATGAATCCTGGGCAGATGGATCAGCCAGTGCATCAGTATTTACACAAGTTCCTCTACATAGGAAGTTCTATAGGTAGATAGGTAAATAGGAAGACAGAGGCAAATATGAGTTTGTGTGTTTATATGAGTTATTGTAGATAAATATAATGCCTATCTGCATTGACATAAAGTGGCTAGAAGCAGTCGCACACTAGTGGCAGCCAGCACACTCAGTTCCAGATCTTGGTGACCAAACATCATTAAGTCCATGGCCTTCTCAGGAATCCAATCCATGCTTCCTGATGGCACCTTGTTAATCAGTCTTATTTCAGAATAGGAAGTACCCAGGTTTTTGTGGGAAAGAAAATACTAGACTTGGCTACATAAACTGACTTACTGTTGAGATTTACTTTTTAAAGTAAATTTCCATTTAATCACAAAGAAGAGGAAGGTGGGGTGCCACAGTGGCTCTTGGGAGCCTGAGTGATGCTGATGACTGCTAGGATTTTGGTTGCCATTTTTAATAAATTCCATGCTTCATTCTGATTTCCTTAGTTTTCACCCCGTGTTCGTTTACGTTTGAATATCCATCCAGAATAGACTGGTGCATCTTGTCATCACAGTTTCTTAAACTCTTCTAGATTGTCAGAATTTCTTAAGCTTTTCTTAGTTTTTATGATTGTGACAATGTTGAGGAGCATACTAATCAAGTATCTTATAAAATGCCCCTAAATTGAGCTTCTCTGATGTTTTCCTCATGATTAGAATAGGCTCATGAATCTTGGGGAGAAAAATCATGGAAAGTAATTAACATTCTAATTGCACCGAGACAATATCTGATCACTATCTGTCAACACTGTACTTACTAACTGTACTTTAGATCAGTAAGATTTATTGTGGCTAGTGTTAACCTTGATCACCTGGCTAAGATCTGTTAGGGAACAGACAGATGAGGATAGTAGGAACACGAAGTTAAGAGAATAATGCTATAAATGGGTCCCTTGTGCTGACTCCCACATGCTTTCCTTTCCAAAAAACAATTTACCGGCAGTCTTTCTTGGCCTAAGTGGACAGGATATGTCACTTTCCTCAGCGAACTACTTGTTATCTGCAGTAGAAATGCAGGACTGATATTATATCAATGAGAGAAACCCAGGAGACTTTGGTGACCAGATCCTGAAACTGAGGGAAATGAGGATAATTTCTACTAACAATAAAATTTGTAGGAATGTATGGTTAAAAATCCAGTTAGGCAGGGCGCGGTGGTGCATGCCTGTAATCTCATTGGCTCAGGAGACTCAGACAGGAGGATCGAGAGTTCAAAGCCAGCCACAGCAGTAGTGAGGCACCAAGCAACTCAGTGAGACCCTGTCTCTAAATAAAATATAAAATAGGGCTGGGGATGTGGCTCAGTGGTCGAGTGTCCCTGAGTTCAATTTCTGGAACCAGAAATACAAAAGAATCCAGTTAGAACTGGTCAGCATGGGCCAAGGTGACCAAATTGCCATAGTAGTATGTACTTGAAAGTCTGATGTCTTGCAATCAGTCAGAAGTCAAGAGGTTGACCTGGGCAGGACTGTCCGGAAAATTCTCTGGGATCCCTGGTAAAACTGGAGTGCAGGACAAGCACATTGTTCTTCTCTTTTTTGAGAAGACCCTCTCTCTCCCTTGAGAATGTGCCTTTTGCCTTTTCCTATCCCTTCAATAAAATCATAT
This sequence comes from Xerus rutilus, assembly GCA_028644305.1. Classification (NCBI taxonomy): domain Eukaryota; kingdom Metazoa; phylum Chordata; class Mammalia; order Rodentia; family Sciuridae; genus Xerus; species Xerus rutilus. Next base: position 14,056,917 of record CM053399.1, read on the forward strand.
CTATAACTCTTATCAATACATCTGAAATCTTTCTGACTGGAACGCAAGAATCGGAGTTTGAAGGGTGGGTCTTCAGGGTGCCTCAGTTTCTTGGAAGGCCCCAGCTCTGTAATAGTGTGTCCATCAGATTTCTCCACTGCAAAGTGACTATTTGCTCCTTCCCCTACTACACTTTTTGGAAAGAAGTCATATAAGGAGTAAAAGTGTTGTTTTTCATCTCCTTAAAGAATGAGGATCTATATAAATTCCTGCAAATTTTTCAGCATAGGACATTGGCCTGTTTCCCTATTTTTTTAAAATATAATTATGCTATTACTTCCTTCTACTTGTATAGTAGATTTTATTTTATTTCTTTATTTCCTAACTCTCTGATACTGTAATATTTTCTGGAATCATGCTGTAAACTTCTCTCCCTCTCCTGGTCATGTTTCAAAGAAGTTCTGGATCTTTTTTACTGAGGAATGTTATGAGAAAACATTATTTGGGTTCTTGGTGTCCTTGTGGCTATTGGAGTGAATACAAACTTCTAGAATATGTGTCAGCAGACAGAGCTATCTATGCATGTGTATGTAAACATATATACAATTATTTCAATGTGCAAACTTAGAGTAGATATGTTAGGTGAACCTAGGGATCAGGAATCACATCCAGGAATCCCCATCCCAGCAGGTCTCGCCCTGAGTTCATTTTACAGTATCCTGGCAGATTTGCCAAATAATGCTGGACATAGGAATTTTGACTTGGTAACAGTAGAAACAAAAGCAAGTCAGGCAAGAGAATATACAGGCAAGGCTTTTTATTAGGGCTTCTTTTAACATAAGAGAGATATAGCACTGACCAGAGCATCTGGCCCTCTCCTCAAAAAGAGAGAATGTTATTTGTATGACGGGGCTGTTTGCAAGAGATGCTGAGCTTTAGGAATGTTAATTGGCTTCAGGTGCATTTCCAAAGTCTTTTTTTTCTTTTTTTTCTTGCCAGGATCTTTTCACTCTGAGGGAGGCATGATCAGTCGGCTATCTTGGCACTAAAGGTTAGTTTTATGTATTGCTGCCTCTTTCTGTATAAATGTCTCTGTCTTGTGATAAAGATGAGTCCCTGTAGTGGTTAAGAGAGCACATGGGTGGAAATGGATCAGGGCCAGTAACAGGTTATGATCCTCAGAATTTGCTCAGTATCCTTGAATGGCTATCAGACCACGAGTTAAGGCCTAGGAGTACCTTGGCCATGTGCCCTATGGGGGTCTCGGTCTCAATATTGTCTCCAACACTAATCCATTACAGTGTAGGACATTCTAGATTCCTCTCCCTGAAAATCTAATCTACTTCTCCAGTGGTGTAAAATGTAGCTGCCAACCACATACTTAAGTGACCACTTCTATTTTAACCGTGTATGATGGTGTTAGAATTTTTAAACTCTGTCCTTACGAGAAACAGCTTTCTTGCCAGAGTGCCTCTTACCTTTCGAATCACATCTCTCATCTTTCCTGTGTTTAATAGGTTAGTATTTTTCCCTAACCACTTCCGAAAAATCATTCCACAAATTTTTAATACAATACAATGTTTTTGCCACAGTCTGTACTCTTTTCCACTGTCCTCTGATCTCTTAAATTATTTGTTTCTAAATTAGCAGTCATTATGTTTTTCTCTTTGTCCTGTAAAGCTCTGGAAGTTTTATAAAAAGACAAAATGTCATGTACCCACTATTACAGTGCTGGGCTGAATAGTTTCACTATAGGAAAACACCCCATATGCTTCTCCTACTTAACCCTTCCTTCCTATACCTTCTCCCCCAAGTCTCTAGAAACCACAAATCTGTTCACCATCTCTAGAGTTTTCCTCTCATGTAATGCCTTAGGAACAGAATAATGTAATCTTTCAGCCTCACTTCTTTTACTTAGTAGTATGCACTGAGGGTTTATTATTTATTTGTGTTATTTAGTAGCTCACTGATTTTTTTGCTCAGTAATATTTCCTTGTATGGATGCATAACATTGGTTAAAGTACCTGATGAAGGACATTGGTTGCTTTCAAGTTTGTCAATTATTAATACATTTGTCATGTATGTCCACACTGGATTTTATGTTGGATAAATTAAAATATCTAGGAGTGAGGTAAACCATGAAAACTTAGAACTTTGCTTTTAGATGTGGACTGAATTGATTTGAGTATAACATTAAAAAACTCATTCATAGAGGTGTTTGTAAAACAAGTTTATTCAGTGACTATTCTTAGAATGTTCAGAGTTGTAATATAGTGTGAGATAACAGCAGTAGTTGGGATAATTGACAGACTGGGAAATCACTAATAAATGTAATGGACATCCATAACAGACTAGCAGACCTGCTACCTATAGGCAATGGGCTTAAGCTTTTACAATTGCAGGATGTCCAAGCAAAATATGTTGTAGTACTGAGCATGCAGACAAACCCTCAAACTGAAATAAGAACAACAAATCTGAAAGAGTGCGAGAAACACAATTCAGAGTTCCATATCATATTGGGTAAAGTATTCCCCTGGAATCTGTAGAGATTTACAGAAAGAAAATTGTGATCCACAAAAGAAGTAAGTCAATAGAAATAGCACATCTGAGAATCCCAGAGTAGACTTGTACACAAAAACTTCAAAGAATTAAGGCAACTATGAAGTTATGTTAATCACAATCTTTGTATGTCTCTGAGTCCAAATTGTTTTGTTAGATAACAATTCCTTCCTCATATCAAAATCATCATGACTGAACATTAAATGTCTGTATTAACATTCTTTAACACTGAAACCCACTCACAAGAAAAGTGAAAAGGTGCACAGAATGTTAATATGTGTTTGCCAGTCTAGTACTCTGATGTTTGCCAAGATTAATTCTTAAGAGTCTTTGTATGAATACCCTAAGTTTATTAAAATATAGATGTGTAGCTTTTATCTTATAATTTTGATTGATAATTCAGAGAAACAGCTAGGCCACCCCCATGCATTTACATTTGTAAAGTAAACATAGGCATACATTAACTAACCAAGAACTACCAGAAAACAAGACAACATTTTTATAAAACACAATGAAATATTTCCTGTAATGATGTAAGTAACTTCCATGAAGATAGTAAGTTAAATGGCTAAGAATAACACAAAACAGCAAATTTTACACACACATATTTACTATAAGAATCTTAAATAATATTTAGTGTAAAGAAGAAAGAAAAATATTTATAGAATTGACTATCTTTCAAATAAAATATGTTTTTAATATAAAAATTATAAAATTAAATTGTTTAGATTAAATTATTTTAATCTTAAAATGCTTATCATTCAGAATATAAAGTCAGTGGTGATATTCATCTGTTGTTCAATTAATATTAAGACAGAGATAGTATTCTTTTAAATAAAAATTGTTCAATTAGCTTTGGTAACTTATCTGTAACAAGTATTTTATTCATCTGTAATTAACAGATTATTAAGATACAACCTACTACACTAAATTATACCAGGGGAGAAAATTAAAAGAAAGTTGAAGAATAAGAAAGATCAATTTTACTTCTCTAGTCCAGTATCTTTTTGCTCCATTAAAGTTTATTTAATTCTTTAACTGATAGCTTTTCTGAATAAGAAAAACATTGCTTCCAAATTGGCTACCTGTGTCCTCCAGGGCAAAATTTATAAAGGTTGTATTACCTTTACAACTCAAAAAGCTTCAGTTTCTTTTTTTTAAATTGATAATTTACCAAGAGTTCAAGAATGTCATGGAGCCTGTAAATCATGGAGCCATATAACTACAATTTTTAAATTTTTATTTTATATTATCACACAATTTAACCATCTCTTCATTTACTGTAGATTTAAAACTACATAGCTTTAAGGGAACAACACAGATTCATCATGAATCTCCTTAAGGCAGCCTTCACATCCTTGTTCCTCAGGCTGTAGATCATGGGATTCAGCATGGGGATGACCAGGGTGTAAAATACAGATGCCATTTTATCAGTATCCAGGGAATGGTTGGATCGGGGCTGCAAATACATGAACAGCAGAGTCCCATAGAAAACTGTGACTGCCAGCATATGCGAAGCACAGGTGGAAAAGGCTTTTTTCCTTCCCTCTGATGTACGCATCCTTAGAATAGACAAAATGATGTTGAAATAAGACACTAGAACTATAGACATAGAGAACAAGATATTTGTAGCCGCTGAGATAAATACTACAGTTTCTGGAATGTAAGTATCAGAGCAGGACAGTGCTAACAGAGGGACATTATCACAGTAAAAATGGTTGATGATGTTGGAAGAACAATAAGACACAGAGAACACACAAGATGAAACCACAATAGCTGTGGAAAAGCTATACAGGTAGGTGAGTGAAACCAGCAGATTGCAAATCTGCCGAGATACCACTACCATGTAGAGCAGGGGGTTGCAAATGGCCACATAGCGGTCATAAGCCATCACCGCCAGCATGAAAACCTCAGCTACAATGAAAACCAGGAATGCTCCCAGTTGGGTGGCACATTCATAGTAGGAGGTGGTTTTCTTACTTACTAAGAAGTTGACCAGCATTTTAGGGGCAATGACAGTAGAATTGCTAAAATTTATTATAGCCAGATGTCTGAGGAAAAAGTACATGGGGGTTTGAAGTTGAGAGTCAACACTGGTGAGGGTAATGATGCCCAGGTTCCCCAACACCGTCAACCCATAGATGAGCAGGAAGACCAGAAAGAGAGGAATCTGCAGCTCTGGAAGATCTGAGACGCCTATGAAAACAAACTCTGTGATCTGGGTGACATTTCCAGGAGCCATGAGTTTGGTGAAAATTAGTCTGTTTGCAGAAGTCAAGAAGAAGTAGTTACGAATTTAGGAAATTATTTTATTGGATGGTCATTATATGGCAAGGCCAATTCTTTGTGTGACACTTCCTTACATTGTGCATTAATCTTGGTTAGTCTTAAAACTCAAAATTTCAGATCTATGAAGTAAAATTTACTATCATGTGGAGAGAGAAAGTATGGCAAATTATGAGGTTGTCCAACATCATGGAACATTTTGAGGGTTTACTTCCTTGCAATCTAATTGAATTATCAGTGTTTTCAGCTTGCAAGCATTGAAAGCCATGATTTATAACTTATGTTTTTGCATGAACATGATAGAGCATTTAGAAGCTGTAAGGATCAAATAAAACAATGCTCCTTTGCAACCTCTTGATCTGAGACTTCTTGTGTGTGTGTGTGTGTTTCTCTAGAATAGATGACTCTAGGTCCTATCCTTCCCCATTTTCTGTATTCCATTTTCCTATTATTTGTTTTACCTGAACTTCACCTGCATATTCAATCATTTAAATATGTTTACTGTTTACACATTCCATTTTATTAATTCAGACAAAAACATTTAGAGTTATGACCTAAAGTGCTCTCTTTTAGATTGCTAGTTTCCATTTTCATCTTTCAAAAAGTTGTAAGAGGGAAAATTTTATCATTTTTGTAACTTGATGATGTAATGATTTACTGTGCACCTCTTCCTACCTTTTCCTTCATTACTTATCTTTGTTTTCTCGTTCCAGAAGCTTATACAACTCCTGTATTTCTTTAAAACATATTTTATTTTATCAACATTTGTATTTATTAAAAGTTACAATATTATTTTATAGTTAAAATATATCTGCTCTTGACTTTAATCATTGTAATTGGTCTTTTTGCACAATTTAACAGTTTTATTTTTTGTGATTATAATAAATATTCTTATTTTATGTTTGATATGAGACAAAACATGCTATTTTAATAGTATTAGATATTTCCCCAGATTGTTTATTTTAAAGATGGTCAACTGCTCTTAAGTAGGCCAGTTAAATTCCCTTTACAGTCCCAATTGACAATTGAGTCACGTAAAAGTATAAGATGTGTCACGCATTTTTAACTAAAAACTTGAAGTTACGTTCTTGTGAGTCAAGCCTATATTGTGATAAATGTATAAGCACTACAAGCCTAGAGTTGTTGAAATTTTCATCATCGATAAAACATAGAATAAAAAAGAGAAAAAAAGACAAAATTATTTTGCATTAAAAAATGAAGTGATAAGACAAAAATAATCAGAAAATAGTACCAAAATAGGTCCTAGACTCGTTATCTACATTGTTTCTCACACCAACTAAGTTTCTTTGAATTGTTTTCTAATTTATTTATTAACCAAATATTGTTTGAATGTCTACTCTGTGCCAGACAATATTCAAGACTCAGATAAATTACTTGCCCTTCACTTCATGGTCCTGCTATTACATTTACAGGGAAGAGAAAACAAATGTTAAAGAAACAGAAACAAAATAACTGTAGAGTGTATTAAGTGTAACAAGTAAATCAAACAGTGTGAAGATGCATTAAGATAAATTAGAGGGTCCTGGGGATGTAGCTTAGAGATGAAGTGCTTGCCTAGCATGCACAAGGCCCTGAGTTTTATCTCTAGCACTGCAAAAACAAAACAAAACAAAACAAAAAAACAAAACAAAACAAAAAAACAAACAAGCAAACAAAAACAATGAAAAAAATTATACACACACACACACACACACACAAGACAATCTTAGACAACAATTTCACAAGAGACTTTCATCATTCAGGGAAAGCCATCCAAGGCCTTGAAATTGAAATCTAAAGACCTAGAGAATCACAAGCAATCAGCTATTCTGCAAAGCAAGAACATGTTCAACAAGAACATTCCAGGATTTCAGGTCAAGTGAATGTGTGGAATCCTGCTTTGGAGTATAAAATAACTTAGAGAACTTATTTCATTTTTTCATGGGGGAGAAAAGAGGGAACTTAAGGGAAGAGAGTGTCAGTAGAATTTTAATAAGAAAGTAGAGAGTTAATGCAGACAATAGAGCTCACAGGACTCATTTGGATTTTAAGTGGATAGCAAACTGCATAAATTTTAAGATAGATAAATAACATGATCAAATTTAAGTTTTAACATGCTGACATTTGCTCTTATGAAGACAATGAATAGTAATGATTTTGAATGGCAGGAGGTAGAGCTGAGTGGAATTAAAAAGCAGTTAATGGACAATTACATGGTTTTCAAGATTATGTTAGTTGAGTCTAGGGAAGAAGCTGGGGACAGATTTAGTAAATTGGAATAGTTAGGTATATAAACAACGTACTCTCAACATAAAGCTTACAAGGATGATATAGGAGATAAATAAAGGAAAGAGAGGGAGGTAGATCAGGAAGACTTCTGTGAGGTGATTTTGGCAATTGGGTCAGTATTAATGATATTTTAAATGTAAAAGAATGGAGTGATCAAAGTGATGTTTTCAAAATAGTATGTTTTGAGTGTTCACAAAATAGTCACGTCTCAAGTACGTTGGTGAGCTTAGTTTCACAGGCATTTGAGAAACTTCAGTCTAAATCATAAGAGTGTATTTTTTTTCTATTTCAAAATTTTTATTGAATTAGTAACCAATAATTTCAATGTGCTCCTCATTTAAACTTCATCTTTCCCTACCAACAACCAATCCTCTATTTGTGAGATTCTAATATAAGGGAAAAAAAAAAAAGAAAAAGAAGAAAATGAATTTATTTTTTAAAGAAACATTTTACAATTTTAGGTTTGTTGAATTAAGGGCAAACCAGGAAATGTGAATTTTCTTCCTGGGTTTTATTTCCCCCTTGTTAATAACATAGAAGATTTGCCCTTGAGACCAGAAATCTGTGGTACTGGAAAGCACCAGAAGGGCAAGTGCTTCACCTCAAAGGAAATTTTTTTAAAGTTTTAATAACTAATCAAAGCCATTTTGGATATTATTGAACTGAAATGTTGGAAGATTAACTTTTCTGTAGGTACAGGTTTATGCTAATAAGTTAAATTATTACATTGACTACTGTATTATGTTTTATATATTTTTATCTGTATATCATCAGATTTAAATGATAATTTTTCAAAAGAAAATAGTTTCCTGTGGCTATGTTCTCAGGGAGGGGAATTATTTTGACTTTAGGTAGCTATGCATCTACTTTACTTTCACAGTTCTCCTGTACATGTGAAATTTTCATTTTAGATAATATAGCAGTGATATAATCACAATCAATGAGCAAAAGTCCTTTGTTTCAGTAGTGATAAAATTCACTAAAGCATATGAGGGGGAAGTCAATTTTAATTTGGAAATATATATATGTGTGTGTGTGTGTGTGTGTGTATGTTTTATATATATATATTTAAATATATGTGTGTATATTTATGTATGTGTGTGTGTGTGTATGTATATATATATATATATATATATATATATATACAAAATCATACCCTATTTGACATCCTGTATTTCTGAAATGATTACTATATCGCAAACAAATATTAGGGTAAGTACTGTCTTTTTATTTTATAAAATTCATGGTATCTTCCAAAATCAAAGTGAAATGGCTTATTTTGATCAGTGGTTTGGATGTGTTTAAGGTAGGTTCTTATGAAAAAAAAGATGAATATGTTTTACCCACCTCTAATGGAGCATCTGCTTCAGGTTTGAGTCTCTCGACTGCAGCAATAAGAATCCATGTGCTCTATATACCTTGGACTCTACCTCTGAGGCACAGGTGGCTCAGGGATCCACATATTGCCTGTTATATCCTCAGGGAAGATGCCACCAAGGATTGGTTCTTTAACAGTGCTCCTCCAGGAATTCTCCATATACTTCTTCTGTATTCTTGGTAGCAGTCTGAACCACAGACTGTCAGTTCCATGACATCTAGGGAATACAGTGATTGAAGTGTGTATGTCAAATCTCATATCCAAGTAGAGATTCATTATTGCAAAAATGGAATATATTGGACCAGGAACACCCTCAAACCTCGCCACAGGATAGGCTCAGACCAGAAACTCCAATGAACCCTGCTGCCAGAGAGGCCTGGACCAGGAACTCCAGCACAAGAACACCCATGCCCGTGTTTAGAGGAACACCATGTTGCAGCTCCCTATCTACTAAAGTGAGGCCCCACCCAAACAGTCTCCATCTTGGGACAAGGCAGTCACCAACATAGCCCTTCACATGTGGTAATCTACATGGAGGTAAATGGACAGGGACAGCTGCCTGTTGCAGTATCTCCTGCCACCACCAAGCAAGCCACCCAACATCAGCACACAGCCCATCCTTCCAGCCCCACCTCTGAAAGTGGTTGCCTCCAGCTTGGGGCACCTCCATTGCCATCTGAGGTTAACTCTTCTGTGGTCTCCACCATCTTCTATCTAATCCAGTTCTATTTAAGGACAGCAACTAGGGCCTGGAGCTCAATATCAAGTTATCTACAGGCTCAACTCTACTGCCGACACCAACTAAGGACATGGCTGCTTCAATCAAGGGACAACAACCAAGATGTGGAAGACCAGCATCAAGGTCTATGAGGGACTGGATGCACTGGAGGTATCCCTACTAAATGTGCTAACAGACACCATCCTGTTACAGAGGCAACAGGGAGCCTTGCATGGGGTCATTTTCTTTCTTTCTTTCTCTTTCTTTCTTTCTTTCTTTCTTTCTTTCTTTCTTTCTTTCTTTCTTTCTTTCTTTCTTTCTTTCTTTCTTTTCTATTTGTTTCTTTCTTTTTTTCTTTCTGCTAATAGCCATTTTTTGATTCCCCTTTTATTAGTCCTATAACACCTCCATAGTCTAACACCCTACATAATAAAATCACATCCTAACCACCCCCGCCCAGCATTCTCTCCCTGTCCATAATTAGACACTGTAAAACCTTAGGCAAAGCTACTGGATACATGGTAGAAGATAACTGAACTCATCATTCCTGTTTATAGTGACAAAACTGTAAATGTCTAAATAGGAGCTAATTGACTTATGGCTGCATATTGGTTGCACTGGGTGCTGTAAACATTGATCCACCCCTTAAAGGTTAGGTATTGATAACTTGTAGGGACACTTCAAGATTTCAGAGTAGAAAATGTGATACCTTAGATCTGTACTGCAAGATAAAAATACATGTAGACATCATGAAAAAACAAGGGAGGAAAGTGCCCCAAACTATCCAAGATACTACAATAATAGAATCTGTTGACAGCACAGTAGAGGAAATGTCAGAGAAGAATTTCATAGTATATATGATTAAAATTATCTGTGAATTTAAGAATGAACTAAGTCAACAAATACAGGCAAAAATCAATCACTCCAACAAACAGATAAGAGAGGAAATACAAGTAGCAAAAGATTACTTCAAGAAAGACATAGACATTCTGAAAACAAAACAAAACAGAAATCCTTGAAATGAAGGAAACAATAAACCAAATAAAAAACAATAGAAAGCATCACCAACAGACCAGATCACATGGAAGACAAAACCTCAGACAATGAAGACAAAATATACAATCTCAAAAATAAAGTTGACCACACAGTGAAGATGGTAAGAAATCATGAACAAAACATCCAAGAATTATGGGATAACATCAAAAAACTAAATCAAAATTTATCAGGATAGAGGAGGCACAGAGTTTCAAACCAAAGGAATGTACAACCTCTGCAATGAAATAATATCAGAAAATTTCTCAAACATGAAGAATGAATTGAAAATCCAATTCAAGAGGCTTACAGGACACCAAGTGTACAAAATTACAACAGATCTACACCAAGGCAAAGAGAGGAATCAGATTACATATAGGGGGAGACCAATTTGGATCTCAGCAGATTTTTTAACTCAGACCTTCAAAACTAGGAGATCATGGAACAACATATACTGAACTTTGAAGGAAAATGGATGCCAACTAAGAATCTTATACCCAGCAAAATTGAGCCTCAGATTTGATGATGAAGTAAAAACCTTCCATGATAAACAAAAGTCAAAAGAATTTACAGCAAGAAAGCCTGCACTATAGAACATTTTTGCAAAATATTCCATGAGGAGGAAATGAATAACAGCATTTTTAAAATACTGAATATTTAAATTTGTGTATTTCATGCGTATAATATATAATGGAAATATTTAGAAACCAGTATCCATTGAGAAATTTTTCCTTGGGATTAATTTTTCTTTGAGATGAAGCTCCCTTTAGGTATATACACACACATGTACATACTAAACAGGATTGCTCTGTAGACTTTAAATTTACAAGAGGGGATATAGTGCATAATGACATTTTTGTAAACTGTAAACACATGCACATTGCACAATAATGCATACTTTGTAAGAACATAAGGAAGAAGAACAGCCCCAGTAAATGTTCTGGGGAGGTTACCTGATGGTAATGGTTAGGATTGGGTAAAGAAATAAGGACACAAGGCTTGATTAATTTTTGAGAGCTGCTGAGACAAAATACCACACAATAAGTGAATTAAACATGTTAATTTATTTTACTATGTTAGGTGTCTCAAATTCAAGATCCAGGTGTCTGAGGATTTGATTTCTGGTGTGCCACCCCTTAGCCTGTAGATTGCCACCTCCTCAGCTGTGTTCTGGTGCAACTGATCCTGGTCTGTGTTTGTGTCTGGTACATCTTCCTTTCTCTGCCCTCATCTCCCTTTCTGATAAAGGAATCAGTTGTATTGGATTAGGGCCCAGCTTAAAGATCTCGCTTTAACTCAATTGTTTCTTAAAAGACTTATTTCCAAATACTGTCACCTTCTCAGCACTAGGAATCAGGGTTTTGCACTAATTTATGCAAATTTGGGGACAGATTAATTCTAACCTATAATCAGAGGGGTTAACAAATAATTTAAAATAGCAGAGGGCTTTGCTGACACAGTAATGATACTGTGAGAAGAAATAAGAAACAAGTGTTTTAAATCTCTCACTTCAGGTATAAATAAATAAATAAATAAATAAATAAAGATGCCTTCACTGGTAAGAAAACCTGCTCCTACAAATCTATTCTGAAGAGGCATTACAGGTTATTAAAATGTAGAAAAATATTCATAATATCATTATTTAATATGCCCAAACACTGGAAACTAGATATATACTTTGGAAATTTATTTAATAAAATGTAGTCATGCATAGTAGTATACTGTATATTCTTAAAAAAAAGGGTCATTTTTTACTACATGATCTCATTTTTATATGAAATCTAAAAAGGATTAAATTCATAAAGAGGGGGATGGTGGTCTTAAGGTTCAAGTGATGGGGGAATTTTGGAGATTTTGACTAAAGAAGAAAAAGCTTTGGTTATAGGGGACAAATATTTTCCATGGAGCTAATATGCAGCATGGTGGCTATACATAAGATACTCAACCCAACAGTTGAATTAAACTAATAGCAGATATTAAACTTTCTTGCCATGTTCTCTGAGAGAGTTTGCTATGGTGAGGTGAAGAATATTCAGAAACAACTTATCATCAAAAACGTGGCTTACACTTTACATATATACTATTTTAATTCAATAATAATAACTAAAACATCTGGAAAATTAAATAAAAATTTCATATTCCATTGCTTTCTGTTAACATGGTAATAACATGTACATGGGTATCATTTGAAAAATGTTGTTTCTGTTTCTAATTCAGAGTATTTTATCACTCTAAAAGTTTCCTGAAGTCTTTTGTGGTACATTTTTCAGCTGCATATCTGAGGCCAAAATTACTTATGTTTATCTTTAGAGATCAGTTTGCCTGTTCTAGCATTATCTAAAAGGAATGACAAGAAAAGTTTGTGTGTAGTTAATGCTATTGAATCTCATGCAGTTGCTGCCTGTATGGGAGTTCATTTCATTCTGTTGCTGTTTATCCATATACCATAATTTATTTTTATTTGTTGATGAAGGTTAAAATATTTTTATTTTAATTATTTTATACACAACTTCAGTAACTTGAGTGTATGTATACTTTTCTAAACATATTGTTATTCCCTCTAAGTAAAAATACACAATGTTAATCCCTGCAACACAAGTTAGTTGCATATTTAATTTTATTTAAAACTGCCCACCTGTTTGCCTGCTTGGGATTCTCTGCTGAGAAGATGGCAAGACCAAGTTCATACTTAGTGGGAGAGAATGCTATGATCAGTGATTGGTTAGTAATATCTGTCATGACCCAGGAATGAGAACATCAAGCAGGATTTTACATTTATATTCTACCCATGGCTTATACTGCAGGCCTTTTGACTGCAGGCCTTTTGACTGAACTCTGCATCCAATTGAGTCTAGGTGTTTTTCAGAACAGAAAAGATGCTGTCAGAGTTGGCAGCCCAAGTCCCACTTAAACTCAGGTTAGTTCCCATTGATCCTGTCAAATGTTCATTCAGGAGACATTACCTGTCATCCTGAGCCCAAGAAGAAAAAGACAGGCCAGACTCACGCTTCAGGAGATCAGGAAGGTAGCTGAGTACTGGTGTGCAGTGGAAAACTGGGGGAAGTAGTAACTTGGCACAGGAGCCAGCCACAGATGTAGAGATGCAGAGCATCTAGCGTATCAATGGGTTCTTTTAGAAAACTAAAACATGTTGCACAGAAAACTCAAAGCCTCAGTTTCCACTGAAAAACAGTCACATTTGAAGGTAGCTGTCCTAGATACCTTTAACCATCTGTGCCTGGGGGAAGCTGACCACCATGGGTAATAGGCTCATTATACAGCAGGGGGCTGTAAACTCCAACCTAGGATGAAAAGAACTCTTTCTTCTGTTGCAAGGGCATTGAGCTCCTCCTTTTTTCCCCAAAAGTAATAAGCATTAAGTAGTAGTGGGCTGATAAATGTTCAACAATTGGCTCTCTGGGGGGAGGGATTGTGTGTGTGTGTGTGTGTGTGTGTGTGTACGCACGTGTGTACATATGTATACACACAGTCAGCTCTCTGTGTCCTTAAGTTCTGCATCCACGGCTTCCATCAACTGTGAATTAAAAATACAAAAAATCTCATCTACAATAAACATAAACAGAGTTTTTTTCTTGTCATTATTTTCTAGACAATCAAGCATTTACATTATATTAGGTGCTATTATAAGTAATCTAGAGATGATTTAAAGTATAAGAAAGGATTGCATAAGTCATATGTAAGCATTTCACATATATATGTAATAATATTATTATGTATTGCATTTTATATGTATTACTGAAGAATGACTATACATAGATAAGATAGATACAATTTAATTATAAATTTTGCTTATATTAAGACTGTGTACACAAAAATACAAAAAAAAATAATAATGAAGTATACTATATGCTTTACTAAAACTCCATGGAGCCAATTGGTTCTACAGAGTGCTTTATCTGAATTTAGCCAAACTTTGTATCTACAGCCAAGCCTTGGTTACATCTGATAACTGACTGTGCTTCATATGAGGGTTCATTGATGTTTTCATTTGTATTTATGAAAAAGACCAAAGTGACACAGTGAAGATAAAGGTTGACACTTCACTTATCCACCAGTGACTTTACTGGATCAAGTCATAGTTTTCAAATACTGGAAGAATATTATCTCAATTTTTGGGACAAGTTACAATATAATGGTGGGTCAGTGTGGTAAGCTAAATTATGTTCCCCAAAGATGTCTAGGTCATAATCCATGAAACTGTGATTATTAGATTATATGGTAAAAGGGACTTTACAAATGTGATTAGGTTAAGGATCTGAGATGGAGATATTATCCTTAGATTTCATTAGAATGACCTCTAAATGAAATCATAAGTGCTCATAAAAAAGGGAGCACAGAGATATTAGACACAGAAAATCCCACATGAAGAAAAAGCAGAAAGAGATTCAAAGATGCTGAGTTGCAACTTTTGAAGATGTAGGAAGGGACCATAAACCAAGGAACACAGCTTTAGAAGCTGAAAAAGACAAGGAAATAGATTTTCCCCTGGAGCCTCTGGAGGAGTTGCCTTTCTGAAACTTGATTCCTTCCAGTGAAACTGCTTTTGGACTTCTGACTTCCAGAATTATAAGAGAATAACTGTGCATTGTTCTAAGTCACAAATTTCATGGTAATTTGTTATAGCAGCCACAGGAAACTAATACAACCCATTGTTGATTTATTGCAAAAAAAAACAAAACATAGGATGATATCATATCTTTTCCAATTTAATTCTTTTTTTTTGTACCAGGGATTGAACTCAGAGGTACACAATCACTGAGCCACATCCCCAGCCCTGTTTTGTGTTTTATTTAGAGACAGGGTCTCATTGAGTTGCTTAGCACTTCGCTGTTGCTGAGGCTGGCTTTGAACTTGTGATTCTCCTGTCTCGGCCTCCTAAAGTGCTGGGATTACAGGAGTGTGACACCATGCCTAACCAATTTACTTCTTTCATGTAAATTTATTCTTACAGTCCTATAGAGGAATACAAATTTATTCTTACAGTCCTATAGAGGAATACCTATGAAGCATTTTAAATATGTCTTTCTGGCCAGTAGCTTATGGTTCTGATTTGATAATTCTTAAATAGTCTTGTTGCCCACCACATATTTAAGGCTGTATACAACAGATTTTGGTGTATGCTTACAGAATAAAGAGTTTCCAAAACTTATGCAAAACCATTTACAAACAAATTTATTTTTTCCTCTAATGAAGTAAGGAATGAAGATGAACATAGCCCATTAAAGTCTAGTAATACCAGAGTAGAATATGTTAGTTTCACAAAAAAGAATATATTTAGAACAAAGAGAATAAAAAACCTTTAAATAATCTGTTAAGCATGTAAATCAAATTAGCACAAAATTTTATTGAATGTTGGGATTTACTTTTAAAATTATACATAACTAACACTAATTGGAAACATAATTTCAAACTTATTCTTTGCTTTTAGTACTAAATCCTGCTTATTAGTAGAATTCAGTTATTCATTCAAACAACATTAAGAGACAGTTCAATTTTGGTAACTTAGCTATAAAATTACATTACTTTTCTTTAATTACACTGTTTCAGGGTACAGTGATCCATTATATCAACTATGCTCAGGATGAAACAGCAACAACCAAAGCCAAGAATAAAAATGATCAGGTTTATTTCTCTTTTCCCTATGCTTTTGCTCATTTTAAATTAAATTTGTTTAACTATTTGAAAACAATTCTGCCAGGACTTTGACTTTGCAAGGCTTTTTTTTCCCATACTGGTGACCAGCTCATTCTTAGGGCAAAGTTATGGAGTAGCATCTTTGTTTCTATGTTACCCTCACAACTCAATGAATTTCAGTTTATTTTTAATTTAATGTTCCTTGCATCCTAGATTTTATACCCCAGATCCTCTATTTTTTTCCTAGAAATAGCTTTATATTGTTAAATCAGTTACAAAACTAAGATTACTAAGGTAATCATATCTATCTCTTTGTTTAACTACAAGTTCAAAAGCTTCATTGTTTTAAGGGAACAGCATGGATTCATCATGAATCTGCTTAAGGCAGCCTTCACATCCTTGTTCCTCAGGCTGTAGATCATGGGGTTCAGCATGGGGATCACCAGGGTGTAAAACACAGATGCAATTTTATCAGTATCTAGGGAATGGTTGGTTCCAGGCTGCAAATACATGAACAGCAGAGTCCCATAGAAAACTGTGACTGCCAGCATATGCGAAGCACAGGTGGAAAAGGCTTTTTTCCTTCCCTCTGATGAACGCATCCTTAGAATAGACAAAATGATGTTGAAATAAGACACTAGAACTATATTTATAGAAAAAAACATATCTGTTGCTGCAGATCCAAAGATTATTGTTTCTGGAATGTAAGTATCAGAGCAGGACAGTGCTAACAGAGGGACATTATCACAGTAAAAATGATTGATGACGTTGGAAGCACAGTAAGACACAGAGAATACACAAGATGAAACCACAATAGCTGTGGAAAAGCTATACAGGTAGGTGAGTGAAACCAGCAGATTGCAAATCCGCCGAGATACCACTACCATGTAGAGCAGGGGGTTGCAAATGGCCACATAGCGGTCATAGGCCATCACCGCCAGCATGAAAACCTCAGCTATGATAAAAACCAGGAATGCTCCCAGTTGGGTGGCACATTCATAGTAGGAGATGGTTTTCTTACTTACTAAGAAGTTGACCAGCATTTTAGGGGCAATGACAGTAGAATTGCTAAAATTTATTATAGCCAGATGTCTGAGGAAAAAGTACATGGGGGTTTGAAGTCGAGAGTCAACACTGGTGAGGGTGATGATGCCCAGGTTCCCCATCACGGTCAGCCCATAGATGAGCAGGAAGACCAGAAAGAGAGGAATCTGCAGCTCTGGAAGATCTGAGACTCCTATGAGAATGAACTCAGTCACCTGGGTGACATTTCTAGGAGCCATGAGGGCAGTGGAATTCATCTGTTTGAAGAAGTAAAGAAAAAGTAGTTACACCTTTAAGGAATTACTTGATAACGATTTCATTATATGGCAAAGCCATTTCTTTGGGTGAGACTTCCTTAAATTACATGTTTATCTTGCTCATTTATTAAAAATTTGTAATCATATTTATGGAGAGAGAAAGTATGGTAAATGATAAGGTGGTTCAGCATCATGGAAAATTTGGGGGTTTTACTTCATTGCCCTCTAATGCAATTATCAGTGTCCTTATCTTGCTAACATTGAAAGCCATGATTCATATCATGCCTTTTGCATTGTGTATGAGAGAACCTTGTGGAATTATAAAAACAAAATAAACCAATGATCTTTCATGAACTCTTGATCTGATATTTTTTAAAGTTTCTCTAAAACAGATGATTCTAGGCCCTATTCTTTCCCATTCTATATATTCTATTTTTCTATTACTTTTGTTAAATGAAGACTTAACTTACATATTCAATTATTTAAGTCTGTGAACTGTTTTCTTTTCATTTTCCATTTTATTAACTCTGAAAAAAATATGTAGAGCTATGACCTAAGACCTAATTGTTAGATGACTGGTTTCCTTTTTCAGTCTTTAAAAATATCATATCAGTGAAAATGTTATCAGTTTTGTAACTTGTTGACATGATGATTTACTGGGTAAATCTTCCTACCTCTCCTTTCTCATTATTCTTGTTTTCTTTTTCCAGAAATTTGTATAATTCTTCCCATTCTTTCCATTGTTTTATTTTCATCATTATCTTTATTTATTACATTTACAATATTGTTTTATAATTTAAAAATATGTCTGATCTTAACTTTGGGTCATCTCTTTAATTGATGTTTTTGCACAATTTGACAGCTATGTTTATAGTGATTATAAGAAATATTTTTATTCTACATACTTGCATATAGTTACAATGAATATATCTGCCATGGAATAACATGTTATTTCATATTATTAAATATTTTCCTAGATTGTTTACCTTAAGGATGATCACTTGCCCTGAAGTAAACCAATTAGAGTCCCTTTTTAATCCCAATTGACAATTGAGTCATGTAAATGAATAAGACCTGTCATGTATTCTTACCTAAAAACTTTAAGTTAAGTTCCTGAGAGTAAAAATTATATTTTGATAAATGTCTGAGCAGAAAAAACCTGGAGCTCTTGACATTTACTCTTCCTCTAAAACATATAGAATAAAACAGGAGAAAAATAGAAAATTATTATACATCACAAAAAATGAAATGATAGCACACAAAGAATCAGAAAAATAAAACCACAATGCTCCCCAGCATTGTTGACTAAGTTTGTCTCTGACACGAACTATCCCTCACCCACTAGGTTCTTTGCATTGTTTTCATATATATTTATTAACCACATATTGAAAGAAATTCTACTCTATTTCAGACAACATTCAAGATTCAGATAATTACTTCCTTTCACCTCATGGATTTGCCATTCCAGTTACAGCGGACAGACAAAAAATCATCAAATAAGGCAGGTCCATTGGCACACTCCTGTAATTCCAGCAGCTTGGGAGGCTGAAGCATGAGGATCACAGGTTCAAAGCTAAACTCAGCAATTTAGTGAGAGTGTAAGCAACCTAAGGAGATCCTGTCTCAAAAAAAAAAAAAAAAAAAATTAAAAAGGGCTGGGGATGTGGCCAGTGGTTAAACACCCTTGGTTCAATCACTGATACAAAAAAAAAAAAGAAAGAAAGAAAGAAAGAAAGGAAGAAAGAAAGAAAGAAAGAAAGAAAAAATTGTCAAATATTGAAAGAACAGAAATAATAAATGTGGAGTGTAATAGGTGTAATGAGAAAATTAAAACAGAGCCCAAAGATACATTGAGATAATCTAGGGGCTTGTGAATGTAGCTTATAGGTAGAATGCTTGTCTCAAATGTATAAGGCCCTGGGTTTGATCTCCATTAGTGCAAAAAATTATATATATAATTACAATATATATATATATATTGTAATTATATATATAATTGTATGTATATAATAATCTACAATTTTGCAAGAGAGATTAAAGGTTGATCTTTTTTCAAGATCACTTTGAAATTGAAAACTAAAGATCTAAACAATCAGAAGTAATCAACTTAGGGAGGCTGAAACAGGAGAATCGCGAGTTCAAAGCCAACCTCAGCAATGGCGAGGCGCTAAGCAACTCAGTGAGACCCTGTCTCTACATAAAACACAAAACAGGGCTGGGGATGTGGCTCAGTGGTCGAGTGCCCCTGAGTTCAATCCCCAGTACCAAAAAAAAAAAAAAAAAAGAAAGAATCAGCTATTTTCTGAAGCACAGAAAGAACACTTTCAGGAATCCAGGCAACAGGGAATATGTACAATGATGCTTTGGAGAAAAAGATAACTGAGAGAACTTAGACAATAGATTTTTACATATTAAGATTTTAAGTGAATTTTACACTATCGAGAAATTTTATGATAGGTGAACAATGTGATCAGCTTTAAGTTTAAGAATATTACTCAGGACGTTATGAAGATAATGCATTGTAGTGATTTGAAAACACAAATTTTGGAGCAGAAGTGAAATTCAAAGAAACAAAGATGTAAAGCAGAGTTATGAGATTTTCAAGATGCTGACTGAGCCAAGAAGTAGAAGCAGGAGACAGAGGTTAATAGATGTGAAAAATTAGAAACAGAAACAAGGTACTCTCAAGGTAAATCTTACAAGGAAGTATGTAGGAGATATATAAGGGAAAGACAGAGGTGCAAGAAAACTTCTGTGAGGTGATTTTGGCAATTGAGTTAGTATTAATGGTATTTTGAATATTAAAGAAGGGAATAATTAATGTTTCCAATATAATATGTTGTAGGTTCTCATAAAATATTCAAAATCATTTGGGCATGTTAATATTTATGTTTGGAGCACATTGGTGTAGTTAATTTCACAGGTGTTTGAGAAATTTCAGTGTAAATACTAAGAGTATATTTTTTTCTTCTATTTTAAATTTTTATTGAAATAGTGACCCAAAATTTAACATGTTTCTGATTTAATCTGCCTCTTTTCTCCATTGAAGACCAACCCTCCCACAAGTGGCACTGCTCAAATGGAAGTCTTTTTTTCCCTAAAGAACCAAAGTCATTTTTTATATATTTGTACTAAAATGTTAGCAGATTTATGTTCCTGTAAGATACAAGAGTTATGCAAATATGTTCTATTATTGTATTGCTACCGTATTATGCTTCTATGTATATTTTCTTGTATGTCATCAGATTTAACTGTTAAATTTTCCCGAAGAAATTTGTTGTCTATAGTTATGCCCTCAAAGAGGGGCAGGATTTTGACTTTGAGTAGCTGTGCATCTACTTTTCTTTATGAGACATGACGCCAGTTTTAATTGGGAAACATGTATAAATATATCCTATTTGACATCGTGTATTTCTAATAACAGTCAAAAATATCAAAAACAAATATTAGGGTAAGTATTGTACTTTTTGTTCTGTTTTAAGGAATTTATGGTAACTTACACAATCAAAGTGAAGTAGCTTATTTTTAGCCATGGTTTGAATGTCTTTGAGGTCGTTATGAAAAAATTAAATGAATATTTTTTACCTACCTCTAATTAGAATCTGCTTCAGGTTTGAGTCTCTGCCTATAGCATGAGAATCCATGTGTTCTGTGTACTTTGGACGCTACCTATGAGGCACAGGTGGCTCTGGGATCCATATATTTCCTGTTACATCCTCAGGGAATATGCCACCTAGGAGTTTTCCTTAACAAGCCCTCCTGCCCCCAGAATTTAGCCATACACATGTATTTGTATTCTTTATGACAGAATGAGCCACAGACTATTAATTCTATGACATCTCGGGGATACAGTGATTGAAATGTGTCTGTCAAATCACCTGATTTCCAGGCACACATTTATTGCAAACAGAAAATAAAAAGGAAAAGAAAAGAAAAGAAAAAGAAATATATACGAGCTAGAAACTAATTGTCACTCAAATTAGAACAGTGTACATCTGTAAGGGACGTGCTTATTATGCCACCATTTCTGTTGGGTTTTTATCCCTTATACTTCAACAATAGAAATGGCATTGCAAATATTTCCTGGAAAGTTATAAAGTGGTGGTTAAAAGAAGGATACGCCCTCTAAAAATCCGTCCCCATTTAATAAAATCATTTTTTAAATCTTTCCCTTATGCTTGCTGTTCAGGAGATAAAAGAATAGACAAATACTGGAGAGGATTCAAACAGCATTTAAGAGCAAAGTGATCTGTTGAAAATGACTACAAATTTCCTAATGTACAAATGAAGTTTTAAAACACTGAATATTTTAAATAAATGCACTTTCTGAATATAATGTCTACAAAAATATTTAGAAAACAATATGCAATGGGAAAATTGTCTTCTTTGTGGATTAAGATTTCTTTGGGTATATACATACACAGATACACACACATGCACACATGACACAGTATTGTCCTCTGTAGACTTAAATTTAAACTTATAAGTGGAGATATAGGGCATGATGACCTTTGTGTAAACACATGCACATGACACAGTAATGCATATTTTGTAAGAACATAAAGAGCAAGCACATACACAGTAAATGCTCAGGAGTGGTTATCTGATGGTGGTGGTTGGGACTGGGTAAGAAATAAAGACACCAAGTTTATTAATTTTTGAGAGCTGCCATTATAAAATGCCACACAACAAGTAGATTAAACAATGTAATGTAAATATAATTTCTTTTCTTATAGTTAGCAGTCTCAAATTCCAAGATCTAGATGTGTGCAGCAGATTTGATTTTTTTTGGTGGGGGGGCACCCAGGGATGCTTAACCAGTGGGCCACATCCCCAGTCCTTTTTTATGTTTCATTGGAGCCAGGGCCTTGCTAAATTGCTGAAGCTGACTTTCAACTCACCATCTCCCTGCCTCAATCTCCTGAATTGCAGGGATTAGAGGCATGCACCACCAAGCCCAGCAGGTCTGATTAGTCATCCACTATCCCTTTGGCTTGCAGATGGCCACCTCCTCAGCTATGTCCTGGTGTGGCTGCTCCTGGTCTGTTTGTGTGAGGGGCTTCTCCTTCTCTCTGACCTCATCTTCTTTTCTCATAAAGTAACCAGTTGGATTGGATTTGGGTGCAGTTTAAGGCCACATTTTAATTCAATTGCCTCTTAAAACACTGATTTCCTAATATTATTTTCTTCTCAGTAATAGGAGTTAGGGTTATAATATATGAATTTGGAGGAACACAAAATTCTGCCTATAACTAGAGGAATTAAAAAATAAATTAAAATATCAGGGGGCATTGCTGGCCCAATCATGATACTGTGAGATGAAATGAGAAATCCATTCTGCCGCCTGGACGGGTGATCCATTTACTTCTGTTGTGGAGTAGTATGCCATATACCCATATGCCATAATTTGTCTTTTTATTTCTTTTTCTTTTTTTTTTGTCTTTTAATTTTTTTTGAACTGGAGGTGGAACCCAGGGTTTTGCAAATGCAAGGCAGATGCTTTGCCACTGAGCTACATCCCAGCCCATCTTTTTATTTCTTGATGAACAGTTAAAATATTTTTCTTTTGAATGATTTTGAATGCAACTGAGTGCATTCAAATGAGTGTATGTGTATTTATCTGCACACAATGTCATTCCCTATAAGTAAAAATCCCCAAGGTGAAACTATCCATATGTATAATTTTATTTAAAACTGTCATCTGTTTGCCAAAAACAAGTATAATTGTGCATTCCAATCAGCAATGTGAGATAACTTCTAGAACCAGAGACAAGAATTGATACTTAGTATCAGCTTGAAATTGGGTCCCTGGATAATGGGGTCTTTTTAATTTCACTCAAAAATGTGGCTAGGAAAGTCTCTTATTGTAATTGTAATTTCATTTCCCTGATGAAATGATGTTGAGAGGATGTTGAGGATGATTTATCATAAGCTTAGTGATCATTAATATTTATTTTTTGAAGTATATTCAACATTTATTCCTACTCTTGTTAAATTACCTTTTCGATCTTGAATTATAGGTGATAAATATATATGTTGTTAAATATATATGTTTGTATATTTAGTAATCAATTGAATATATGTATTTGCTTTCATTTCATCTCTGTTCCTTCCTACCTATGCATTTATCTAACTTTAAAAATGTTGTGTATCTTTGAGTACTGTGTGGGTTTACTGTCAGCCTTGAAATTTGTATCATGACTTTAGGACTCACATAAAATCAACAATTTTATGGAAAATTCTTCTGGTTCCAGATACATAGCTGATCTAGGGATACAAGCATGTTCAGTTAATTAATTTCAAAAATGATAGTTGTCCTCCTTTATTACAAATGCCCAGTATGATCTCACACACAAATAGTATTTTACAAATATATTATTATACCATGTTAAATAATGCTTTTTAAACTAAGAAATAATTATCATCTTTACTTTGACTTGAAAATTCAATTAAAAAGATGTTAGCAGCATATAATAGGCTTGATTGAATCCAATATATATCATTTTTTATATTTTACTACACATAATTTTGTAGCCACTTGACGTGCTTCTTAAATAAAAAATTTACTATTCTGGGACCATTTTAATAACATAAGGTTATTAATAGGGTAGAACAAATTTTGTTCTTTAACTTATGAAAATATTAATCCACAAAGAAAAAGAGCTAATTGGAAAATAATTCAGTGGGACCCAATTTGTCACTATTAAACAATAAGAAGGATAAAATTGTTAGATACATATTTCATAATATTACAAGAAGCTAAAGTTTTATATATATAACATTACATATATATTTGTGAACATTTATATTAAGATAGAAATATATAAAATAAAATGTAGTGAATGTGGGACTTAGGAAGGGAAGTCTTTAATGCACAATCTTATACAACAATATAATTTATACATATTATATATTATATATATTAATTTATACAACAATTTTCTCCTGCTTTTTCTTCTCCAAGAAAGAGAAGAAAATTTATAAAAAAAAAACTAATTATGTCAACATTAAGGCAATTCTGAATGTGTTCTTATTACAACTTTAATAAATCTTTGGGTATAATTTGTTTTGTAGTATTACACTCCTTATATCCTAATTATTATTATGACTAAAGAATTACTACCTATAATTAAAAACCAACTCTTCAATTTCAAAACTCCTAATGAGTAAAGTGAATACACACATAGAATGTTAACATTCCCATTTATTTCTTTGATATTTGCCAAAATTTCTTCTTAGGGTCTTATATAGAAATGCTCTCAAAGCTTTTTAAATATGCCCTTATGACCCATAGCTTATGATTCTTATTTGATAATTCTTAGATTTAGCTTGGTTATTCCCCAAATATTTAAGGTTGTATACAACAGATTTAGGCACATGCTTAATGATCAAGATATAACAGAAAATACAGCAAAACTTTATTTTTTATTTTCACTTATTTGTACCAGGGATTGAATTGAGAGACACTTAAGCACTGATCCATAACCCAAGTCCATTTTACTTTTATTTTGAGACAGTATTTCATTAAGTTGCTGAGGCTGGTTTTGAACTTGTAGATCTCCTACCTCAGTCTCCAGAGTCACTGGGATCACAGGCCTGTGCCACCACACCCAGCCTCAGCAAAGCCTTTGTAAACATATTTTTTTCCTCTAGTAATGTAGAGAGTGCCTAATAACATAACTAAATAAATTTTCTGTAATATCAGAGTGGAAGATGTTTATTTCATGAATTAAAGAAGAATGATACTTTAAGAAAAAGGAGAACCTTTACAGAAAGTACTAAGCTTATTAACCAAATTAGCATGAAACTGTAGGATGGGATTTACGTTAAAAATGCATATAAATAACATTACTAGGAAATACAATTTCAATCTCAGCATGTAGTACTAAATGCTACTCATGAGTACAATAGTTATTCATTCAAGCAATATTAAAAGAGAGACAGGGAGTTTAAAATCAATCACCTCAATTGTGGTTACTTAGCTATAAAAGTGACTTTAGTTATCTGTAATTACAGATTGTCAAGGTACACTGATCTATTATATCAACTATGCGCAAGAAGAAACAACAATGAACTCCAAAGAACAAAAATAATGAGCTTCATTTCTCTTTTCTATATGCCTTTGCTTATTTCAAATATATTTAATTAAAAAAACATATTATTTTGGATCCCTGTAAAAATTTCTTTCATATTGACTGCTAACACCCACAGGCAAAGCTACTGAGTAACGTGTGTTACTTTCGCAACTCAAGGAACTTCAGTTTATTTTTTCATTGAATGCTGTTTACATTCTAGATCTTTTTACTTCCCAGGGATACCTTTAAGTTTGAAACTCAGTCACATAAATTTTTTTTTTATAACTTATTGGCAAGTAACCTTAGCCATCTCTTTATTTAACTACAAATTCAAAACCTACATAGCTTTAAGGGAATAGCATGGATTCATCATGAATCTGCTTAAGGCAGCTTTCACGTCCTTGTTCCTCAGGCTGTAGATCATGGGGTTCAGCATGGGGATCACCAGGGTGTAAAACACAGATGCCATTTTATCAGTATCCAGGGAATGGTTGGTTTGAGGCTGCAAATACATGAACAGCAGAGTCCCATAGAAAACTGTGACTGCCAGCATATGCGAAGCACAGGTGGAAAAGGCTTTTTTCCTTCCCTCTGATGAACGCATCCTTAGAATAGATAAAACAATGTTGAAATAAGATATTAGAACTATAGTCATAGAGAAGAACAAGTTTGTAGCCGCTGAGATAAAGACTACAGTTTCTGGAATGTAAGTATCAGAGCAAGACAATGCTAACAGAGGGACATTATCACAGTAAAAATGATTAATGGCATTGGAAGAACAATAAGACACAGAGAATACACAAGATGAAACCATAATAGCTGTACAAAAGCCATAGAAGTAGGTAAGGGACACCAGCAGAAGGCAGATCCTCTGAGATACCACCACCGTGTAGAGCAGAGGGTTGCAAATGGCCACGTAGCGGTCATAGGCCATCACCGCCAGCATGAAGATCTCAGCTACAATGAAAACCAGGAATGCTCCCAGTTGGGTGGCACATTCATAGTAGAAGGTGGTTTTCTTACTTACTAAGAAGTTGACCAGCATTTTAGGGGCAATGACAGTAGAGTTTCCCAGGTTGATAATAGCCAGATGTCGGAGGAAAAAGTACATGGGGGTTTGAAGTCGAGAGTCAACACTGGTGAGAGTGATGATGCCCAGGTTCCCCATCACAGTCAGCCCATAGATGACCAGGAAAACAAGGAAAAGAGGAATCTGCAGCTCTGGAAGATCTGAGACTCCTATGAGAATGAACTCAGTCACCTGGGTGACATTTCCAGGAGTCATATAGGAGTTGGAAATGTGTCTGTTTGGGGTAGAAAACAAGTGGTTACAACCTTAAAGATTATTTTCTATGACTTCTATTAAATGGGGGAGCCAGCCTTCTTTCAATCATGCATTGATCTTGTTTAGTTATTACCATTCAGGTTCTAGGTCTAGGAAGTAACCCTGCAGTGTTGTGGAATGAGAATAAGTAGCATAATGAGTCAGAGAGATGGCCTGGCATCGTGTAACATTCTGAGATTTTACCCCCTCACAATTTTGTTGAATTATGAAGATGTTCTTAGCTTGCCAACTTTGAAGCCTTGTTTCTTAACTCTTGTTATGTGTGTGATATAGGCTCAGTGAATTGTTTTATCCAAAGTAACCCAATGTTTCTATGAAATTGCTTGATTTGAGACCTTGTGGTTTTCCTCAAGCATAGATGATTCTAGACAGTCTGGTGCTGCAGTTTCTATATTCTCTCCTTTTATATAACTTGGGCAGGATGTATGTTTGACTCACATATCTTACAATCACTGTTTCTTATTTTTTTGTTCATTTTATTAACAAATATTTTATTAACAAATATACATGGAGTTATGTCCTTAGGAACAGCTTTCAGACTACAAATTTGCTTTTAGTCTTTGAATTATTGCATCAGTAAACACCGGATCATTCTTATAATTTCTGGATATTATTCTTCACTAAATACTGCTTCCTACTCATTCATTCTTATTACTCTCTTTTTTAAAATTTTTTTTAGTTGTAGATGGACGCAATATCTTTGTTTATTTTTATGTGGTGCTGAGGATTGAACCCAGTGCCTCATGCATGCAAGGCAAGCGCTCTACCACTGAGCTACAATCCCAGCCCCCATTCTTATTACTCTTTTTGATGTTGTTCTCTATACTTATATAGTTCTTCACATTTTCCTTCCACTATTCATTTTTTATTGTTCTGTATTTTTTATGTGCTGGAAATTGAACCCAGTGCCTCATGCATGTTACACAAGCATCACTAGGTTAAAGCCCAGTTATCTGTATTTTTATTTTTCATCATAACTTTAATTGTTAAATTTTTTATTATTTGGATAATAAGATAAAATATACCTACTCTTAATTTTAGTAATTTTAATTAACTGGTTTCACATTTTAATATTGTTGTTATTAAAATGATAGTAAATATCTTCATTGTGTATAGATTTTTTGATAATTGTAATGTATATAATTACTATTCTATTTTAATGTGGTTAAACATTTCCCCATAATCATTTTCTATTTTATATCTGTTTTTTTTTTAATTTATTTAGTGTACCAGGGATTTAAGTCAGGACACTCAACCATTGAGCCACATCCCCAGCCCTGTTTTGTATTTTATTTAGAGACAGGGTCTCACTAAGTTGTTTAGCGCCTTGTTTTTGCTGAGGCTGGTTTTGAACTCATGATCCTCCTGCCTTAGTTTACTGAGCTGCTGAGATTACAGGAGCACGCCACTGCATTTGGCTAATCCCTCACTATTTTAATATGGTTAAATGTTTAGTCTATTTTAATGATGGTCACTTGCACTTAATTAGTTCTATTAAACACTTTTTTTGGACACAATTGTTAGTGCCTGGCCCAAGAAAGTCATATCTATTTATTCATGTCTATTTGTTTTTTATGTCATCTATTTCCATTTTAACCCAGAAGCGTTTTACCACTGAGCTACATTCCCCCTTATTATTTTTTTGAGACTCCATCTCACTTAGTTGCTTAGGGCCTCGCTAAGTTGCTGAGGCTGGTTTTGAACTTGCAATCTTCCTGCCTCAGGCTCCTGAGTCACTGGAGTTACAGGCCTGCACTACTGTGACCAGCTATATTATCTATTTCAAATTCCCTCATCTAAACTTATGGAGTTGTGTTTTAGAGTCAAGATTATTTTATCATACATGTCTGAACAGCAAATGCCCAGAACTATTGTCATTTTTTCTTTCTAAAAATAAAGGAATAGAAAGATTTACTCAGTAGTGAAAAAAATTAATACAATTACAATGTAAAATAAAGCAATGATATAAGACCAATAGAAGGCCTATCATAATTTATTATCTATGTGATATGCTTGCTTCTGACAACATACATCATTCCTTCTTCTTGGAATCTTTGACTCATTCATATTTATTCATTAATCAGATATTTATTGAATTTCTATTCTGTGCCAGTGTATGTTCAAGCTTCACATAAATCACCCATCCTCCAGCTCATAGAACTGCTATTTCAATTACATGTAACAAATTCTGCTAAGGAAACATAAACAAGGTAATTGCAGTGTGTATTAAGTGTAATGAGTGTATTAAGTATAATGAGTAAATGAAACAATAAGATGCATTAATGTAACTTGTCATAGGGAGAACAGTCCGTGACTCCAGGCAACAGTGAGAATGTAGCAAAGGCTGCTCTGGGGTGGAAAATAAAACTTAGGGTTTTTCTATGTGGAAAGTGGAGCTTAATACAGGAGACCATGACTGGGGACAGGAGGATGAAGAGAATTAGTTGAATCAGATAATGTGGCTCACAGTTGCTATCTGGATTTTCTTTAAACCCCAGTGAAATTTCAAGATAGGTGAACAGTGTGATCAGCTTTGAGTTTTAAAATAAGACACCTGCTGTTATGAGGGTAATGAATCATAGGCATTGGAAAAGACTAGTGGTGGAGCATGAGAGGAAATTTCAAAAAAGAAAAAAGTATAAAACTACTGGATAGGAATGTCATGTGGGCCAAAGCGGAGACGCTTGGCATTGAGAAAAGTTGCTAAATTTGACTGCTACACATAGATATAAGATGTTCCCCTCAACATAATTCATATGATAAATTATATGAGAGATACAAAGGATAGAGCCTCATGAGACTGTTTTAATAATTGGGCCAGTGTCGGTGGCATTTTTAAATATTATAGAAAGTGAGTTTAGATGGAGTGATCAAAGTGATATTTTCAAGACCATTATGCTTTGTGTGTTTATGGAGCATCTCTTAAACATTTAGTAATCAAATGATAGAATCTAGAGCATACTGATGCTCAGTTGAACCAAGGGTAAACCAGTACATGCGTATTTCCTTCCTGGGTTTTATTTCCCCCTTGGTCACGTCATAGAGGTTTTGTCTAATCAAATTAGGAATCTAGGTTTCCTTAGCTAAAGTTCTCCAAGTGCTTACACAAATGTCTCTCCTCAGGTGTGACTCCATAATTTTTGACATCTAATTTAAACCTTTCTTTCTGATATATCATGAACTAAAGTATTGACATATTTATTTTACTGCAAGAAACCTAGTTTATCCAAATACTTTGCTTTATTGCACTGATTATGAAGTATGCTGCTCTCTGTATTTGCCTGTATGTGATCAAATTTAATTGATAATTTCCCTAAGAAAATTATTAATTTATGATTATATTCTTAAAAAAGGGACTTAATTTTTGCATTTGGAAAGTCATACATTCACTTTTATAATTTAAATATTATAAGCATAAAATTTACATTTTAGATAATGTGGCAACAATAAAATTATGATATATACATTCTCAATGAGCAAAAATAAATCATTTCTCTACTTACACAATTTACTTAAATATATGAGACATTCCTATAACTCTAATTTGGAAAAAATGGATTGTATTTGACATCTTGTTATTAAAATCCATTAAGTATTCTAAACAAACAATGCAAGTATTATTTGATTATATGAAATGCATAGTATCTTCTAAAATCAAAGTGGAGTGGCACATTGTAAGCTATTTGGATATTTTTAAGGCCCTTATGCAAAAATTAGGTTAACTATTTTCTACCTACCTCTAGTGGAGAATCTTTTAGTTCCAGTGTGAATCTTTTAGGGTTGGAGAATCTTTTAGTGGAGAATCTTTTAGGGTTCCAGTGTGAATCTCTACATGACTGTAGTAGTGAGAGTTTGTGTGTCTCTATATACCTTAGGCCCTAACTCTGAGGCATAGGTGGCTCTAGGACCCGTACCTTGTTAGTTAAATCATCGGGGAAGAAGTCACCTAGGATTGGCTCCTAAACAATGTCGCTCCCTAGGAATTTAATCAGATGCCCCTTGAGTTTTCTCTGTGGCAGACTAAACCTCTACTATTGAGTTGTGTTCAAGTTCATGTCATCTGAGACTCATGGTGAGTGAAGTGAGCCTATCAGAGTGCCTCGTTTCCAGGCAGAGATTCATGATGGCAAGAATGGATATGAAGAACTAGGCACGAAGGTTTAGCATCCCAACCAGAACAAACTATATGTATAAGGAAAATGTTTATCACGCCACCATCTGTGGGTGTTTTATCTCTTTCTACTTCAATAATAGAATGGACCTAGTGATTATTTTCAGAAATTTAGGATATGGCCTCCAAAAAAATCCTCATGTAGCAAAACCATTCCTTTACTCTTCCTGCTTCATTTCAGGTGAGAAGAGAGAGTAGACAACTGCTAGAGAAGTATCACAGTACCTAAAATAAAAGCCCTATGTCATATTGGAAGATGACTGTGAATTTCCTGAGGCATAACTTCATTTGTAAACACCAGATATTTTATGTATGCATATTTATACATATCTTATCTAATAGAAATACTTTGGGTAAATTGCATGGGAAATTAAGCTCACTTTACTTATACAAAAATATTGTCCCTTATAGGCTTTAATTTAATCCTGGAAGTGATAATATGTAGCATGGTGACATGTATATAAAATATAAATAAATACACATTGCACGGAAATATGTATCTGCAAGAACACAAGAAACACAGTCACATTAAATAGCTTGATGTGGTTATTTGATAGTGCTGGCTTTGACTGCATAAGAAAATAAAGATAAAACATGTATTAAGTCTTGTGGGATGCCAATACAAAATGCCATGGATAAGGGTGACTTAGACTGCAAAAATCTTCTCACAGTTTTGGAGCCCAGAAGTCCAGGATCAAGGTGTCCACTTTCTTGGGCTTACACATGGCCACCATATCACTATGTCCTCACCTGAATTTCCTAGTCTATTTATGTATTAGATGCTTCTCCCTCTCTCTATCCTAATCTCTTCTAATAAAGACTAGTTTAAATGGGTTAGGAAACAGTCAAGTGAGCATACTTCAGCTTAATTACCTCTTTAAAGACCCAGTTTTCAAAATAATCACATTTTGAGATCCTAGGAATTAAGGGTTAAACAAAATACTTAAAATATTAAACTGAAAAATAAGAGCAACATGACCCTGTCATGATAATATACCATGAACTGGAAACATAATTATTCTAAACCTTTCAATGTACTTATTCTAAGCCTTAAGTTTTAAACAGTTGAAAAAATCATATCTTTGTTTGACAAACCTGCTTTTGGAAATCAATTTTAAATAAAATACAAGCTATTAAAATATGTAAATAAAATTATTCATATTATCATTATCATTATTTAATAGAATGAAATACTGGAAACTAAATATACAGTTGAAGCTTTTTACATCAAGCATAGACATATTAATATGCTATTGTATATTCTTTTAAATTTTTGTTTATAAAGATTATATAGAAATATGAGGAAAGCTTCTGAGAGAAAAACTGAAAATACTATTAAAAGGGTCATATTTTACTACATGATCAAACTTTTAAGTGGAATCTAAAAGATAAACTCATAGAATCAGAGAGTGGAATGGTGGTCACAAGGTGCTGGGGTAGGGATTATGTAGAGATGCTGGTCAAAGAATACAAAGTTTCAATTATGGAAAATGAATAAGTTTGCAGAGCTAATGTCCACCATGATGATTATAGTTAACAATACTTAAATAATTCTTACATAGTAGATCTTAAATGATCTTACCACACACATACAAAAGGTAACAAGGTTTGGTGATGAACATGTAAATTAGTTTGATCAAAGCAAACATTTCACATAGCATATGTACCTCACAGCATCATGTACTTCTTATATATAGCCAAATTTTATTTAGCAGCTATAAATAAAAATACCCTAAAAAATAAAAGGGTCACATCACTTTGGTTTAAAACAATAACTGATTATGTAAAACAATGCCTTGTGTATATGGATAACATCTGAAAAATGTTATTTCTGCTTCTAAATATGAGAGTGTTTCTATCACCTTAAAATCTTTCCTAGTATCTCTTTATAGGAGATTCCTCCATTCCACATCTCAGGCCACAGTTGCTAAAATTTTTATATGATTGATTAGTTCTCCTGTTCCAGAACATCATATAAAAAGAGTAATGAAGTATGTTTTTGTCTAGTTGATGCTACTGAAATTCATCCACATTGCTATATGTATATGTAGTGCATTTCATACAATTGCTGAGTAGTAGTCTGTTTTCAAAATGACATTACAATTTGCCAGATATAGTGGCATAGACCTGTAATTCCAGTGACTCAGGAGGCTGAGGCAGAAGGATCACAAGTTTGAGACAGCCTCGGAAACTTTGTAAAACCCTACTTCAAGATTTAAAAAAAAAGACTAGAGATATAACTCAGTAGTAAAGCTCCTCTGGGTTCAATCTTGGTACCAAAAAAGGAAATTTATGTATTATCTGTCTATCTATCCACACACCACAATATATCCTTTTATTTGTGGATAAACAGTGGAATAGTTTCATTTTTATCTATTTGAATAAGAACTATCAGTAACACAAACATACATGTATTTTTGTGGACACAGTTTCATTCCTTGTAAACAATAATCCAGGAAATGAATTTCTAAAACCTATGGTAGTTATTTATTTGGCTTTATTTGAAATTGTCATCTATTTCCCAAAATAAATTACCATTTCACAGGCCTTTCAGCAATGTATGATAATATTAGAACTGAAGAATTCTAACTGATATTTGCGAATCTCATCAAACTTGGTAATGTATTGGGAAATAGTTTCTTGTTGTTATTAGAATTTCATTTCTTTTGTGAATAAGGGTGTTGAGCCTCATGTACATATTGATCAATACTATTTATCTGTGAATGTATTTCACATATTCTCTACTATTTTATTTGGTTGTCTTTTTGTTCCTGACTTAGGGGAGATCTGATCTATATCTACGTCCATGCTGTTGAAATTCATCCACATTGCTATATGTATATGTAGTGCATCTATATTCGTCTATATATTTACATATTGGACATCATTGAATTGCTTTAGCTTTTTATAAGATAATCAGTTGAACATACATATGTGCGTGGGTTTTGATGGAATATCTGCTACTGTCCATCAATTCATTTATCCACTTTTACAAACATTGCATCAATTGTACACTGTACCTGGTAGTCAGCCTTCAAATGTGTATTGTGAGCTTTTCACCTTTTTTGATTTTCACAATTGATTTGGCTATTTTGAATCTTTCCTCTGCCATATAGAAGTCAACAGCCATATATGAGGGACTTTGATTATATGTTGAGGAAATAAGAGCAGGCCTGACTCCTCAGAGAACAGTTGGCTTTGGCAGTAGTTATTACATTTAAAAATAAAATTTGATGCCTAACTTAAAGTAGACTTGTTAAAAAATGCACCTTGATCTAAACACTACAGTGTTAAATTAAGAGATGAACACTTGAATGCTTGGATAAAATGGTAAAAAAAAAAAAAACAATATTCTTTGTTTAGCCAACTCTCCTCAATATTTTTAGGCTGAAAGGCTTTCTGCTCCATGCACAAAATTTGAAGTCTTTGAGAAAATTCTATCAGGAATGAGTATGTGTTGCTGCCTGAATAAAGAAGCCATGGAAAAAGAATCAAAGATGTGCATTACAGAAATCATATAGGAAATCAGGTTTGAGAGCTTTCACAAATGGAAAAAGTCCACCTTTGTATGTATATAATCCCATGATAGAGATAACAGAGACTTAGGAATAAAAATACCATTAACCCTTTAGTTTGTTACTTACTTTTAGTCTGTGAATTAAATTAGATTTTAAAAGTATTAAAGTAAGTCCCCTAGATGATTAGATTATTCACTTATTTTGAGGCTTTCAATCTTAAACCAGTGTTATGAGGGGGATTTGAAAAACAAAGTTTGCTAGAGCTTGAGAAGTTGCCAAAGAAGATCTAGAATTATTGAATATGTTTTAATGACTTAGAACAAATCTTCAAAGATACCCAATCTATCTTGAGATATATTAATTTGATTGAAAACCTCATTCTGAGTTGGCATGGTATATTTTATACTCATCCTAGATTCTGAAAAATGAAATTCCTGTTGTGTCATAATCACATATTTAATTATTTTCTTGCCTCCCGTCCAGCTGACACATTACCCATCCTGAAAATGTATCTGTAACACCCAGTGACTGGTATAAAACATCTATTACCAATTATTTTGCCCTATTTTAACTAGCTAAGACAGTTTTACTTCTTCAAGTCTAAATTCAACTGGAAATTTGGCATAATTGTTTTCCTTATTTACAAATAACATAGAACACAATATGATCTTGAGCATCATTTGGTGCTTATTTGCAATATTTATTCTATCAATGTGTAGAAGAGTACAGTTTGCTATAAGAATGTTTTATCCAGAAAAAGAGAAAAATATAAGCTGGTGAAATATTTCTACTTTGTGATGCTATATTGTTATTTATTTGGCTTTATTTGAAATTGTCATTAAACAATGGCTTTGGACACAATATGCAAATGAAAATTAAGATATTAAGTGGAGATTTTGAATCGAGTTAAAGTTCTCTTTAAAGCATCTTTCACATCTTTGTTCCGCAGACTGTAGATCAATGGATTCAGC
The DNA here is from genome assembly GCA_028644305.1 of Xerus rutilus. Classification (NCBI taxonomy): domain Eukaryota; kingdom Metazoa; phylum Chordata; class Mammalia; order Rodentia; family Sciuridae; genus Xerus; species Xerus rutilus. The sequence continues at coordinate 14,092,194 of CM053399.1, forward strand.
ATGGGGATCACCAGAGTATAAAATACCGAGGCCATTTTATCAATATTGAAAGCATGACTGGATTTAGGTTGTAGGTAAATGAACAGTAATGTCCCATAGAACACGACCACCACAGTCAGATGGGAGCTGCAGGTAGAGAAGGCTTTGTACCTCCCCTCGGTTGAGTTCATTCTGAGAATGGTTCCAAGAATAAACATGTAAGATACAAGAACAATCAAGAGGGAGGAGAGCAAATTACAGCCTGAGAAGATCAAAATGATCAGTTCCAATTCCTGTGTGTCAGAACAGAGCATGGAAAGCAGAGGCAGAGAGTCACAGTAAAAATACCTGATGACGTTAGAGCCACAGAAGGACAACATGAATAACTTCACTGTGAGAAACAGGGACACAAATGTGCTGTAGAGATAGGGAGCAAGCACCAGTCCCCAACGCACTTTCTCTGCCATGATGACCACATAGAGAAGAGGCTTGCAGATGGCTACACAGCGATCATAGGCCATTGCTGAGAGGATAAACAGTTCACTGATGATGAAAATCTCAAAGAATGCCAGCTGGGTGGCACATCCACTGTAGGAAATGGAATTTTTGTGCACCACAAAGTTCACCATCATCTTTGGGCCAATGGCAGTGGAGTAACCAAGATCAGTGATTGACAGATGTCTAAGGAAAAAGTACATGGGGGTGTGCAGCTTGGAATCCAAATGGGTCAAGATGACTATGCCCAGATTTCCTACCACAGTGACCAAGTATATGATCAGAAAGATTCCAAAGAGTGGTGCTTGCAGGACAGGGTTGTCAGTGATCCCCAAGAGAATAAATTCTGTAACCTGCATCACTGTAGTATGATTCCTTTTCTCCATATGGTTCATCATGGTGACCTGTGTAAGACAAAGAAGTCAAATATAACTTGTATTATATTTGAAATTCTGTCTTCTGTGAGAATTTAGAGCATGCAATATAATATGGGAGGGGAGTCATTCTCTTCATTTCTAATACCAAGTAGAACTTTCTGCTGCCATGATGTGGGGACCACATTTGTTCTCACTGGAACATCGGTAAAGTATGTTTTAAACAAGCAAGATACATAGAACTAGTCTTAATGCAGATATTAAAATCTAGTTGTTTAGACTTAAAGTCATTGTAAATTTGTCAGAAGAGTTATTTTACTCTACTTTGCAAATTTTTTCATGAGATTTTTAAAACAAACATTTGTACATAAACTGTGGACTTTACTTTAGAGTGAATACTCACATTGTTCATAGAAACAAACAGAAAAGGAATTTTCATACCATTGCTAATCAACAGACAGTAATTAGGAAACCTCTGACCATGAAGTATATGATCCAGTACCTTTCAGCTTGTTTACCAAATATAAAATCTAGTGTTCATTTTAGATTTTTAAAAAAATCTTGTCTGCCACATATGTCCTTTTTGACAGGAGAAGCAACGTTCTTACTGGTGTCCCAATGATGTATCCCCGTGATGAAAGAACAGGACCTGACCACACTCTGATTATTCATGAGCCTGCAATGGAAAATCATGGAGAGGGGTCCAAAAAAGAGCAGAAAGAAAATGAATGTCAAGAACGAAAGGACCATATTTTGTGTCCACATTTTTCTAAGCACTGTATAGAGATATTGACTATATGAAATCCACAAAACTCTAGGAAGTAGATAGTAATAACCTCCTCTTTCAAAGGCAAGGAAATTGAAGTTCAGGGAGCAAAAACGCATGGCAAAGTTCACTCAGGTGATAAGTGGTGAAGTCAGGGTGTGAATAAAATTCTTCTGCCTTATGAATATATTCTTACAAATGCTATAACATGCCACCTTCCATTAAAGGTGCTCTGGTTATCTAGGAAATAAGAAATAGTGCAGAAGAAACACTAAGTAAAGAATACAGTTTGAAGGCTGTTAAAATAGACAACTAAAGCAGTGAGTTCATGTGAAATTAATATGGCACCGATAATGAACAACACAGAGTATTGGGGAATATATAACACGTTAATACTGCTTATTAATGTTTTTGAGCCAAAAAATGTATACTCCAAAAGAAAAAAAAATCCCTTTGCTAAGTGTAGGGTCTTCTGGGATCCTTGGTGATCATCCAGTTTAAGCTGTGAGCCCCTAGGAATGCCAAAGTCCAGCGTTTCTACTTACCTTCCTAGAGTTCTGCTTTGGCTTCCGACTGCTTTAACCCTAGCAGGTCTTTACAGAATGGATTTAAATCATCTTTTTCACTCCTGAGACTCATTTTGCTGAAGATTTCAACTAATTCAAATATAAACTAATTGCACATAATTAATTACCTGAGGGAGAATGTCTTGCATATTTGTTAATCATTCTCAGAATATTCCATTAGGAAAAGTAAAAAGTATTTCATATTTCAGAGTAACAGAATAAACAAATCGTGCAGTAGCAGTAAACACTAGACATTGCAAATATACCCTGTCACCGTCTCAATTATATAATATCCCGTAATTATTGACCTACTGCTCTTTCACAATGCATTGAGTATATTGAAGAATGAATTCTCAGAGTAATATTACATTATATTTTATAATAAATCCATTCTCCAGGAATGAATTTTTTACCTAAACATAATTATAAATTAACATAAAATACTGTCAATAACATCATTTTTCTACAAATAAATCAGTGGTAAATCATTTCTTCATGTTTATGCTTTAATCTCTGGCTGTTTTTAGGAATATTAAATATTATAAATATTTTTCAGAAAATTGATTTTTATGCACCTTGATTTATTTTTGTTTCTGCTTACTCTCTTGTAGTTATTTCAGCCTATTTTATCTATACAAGCATATTTTTCTTTAAAATAAATTTGGAATATATTCTGGCAAATGTGTCTTCATTCTTTTTCTTCTTCTGTTCAATATAGTTTTATCTTTTAACTTGGATCTATAAGTGAACACGTTTGATAACTTGCTGTTGTTGTACAGATAAAAAAGATTATTTTCAAGCTTTTTATTCAGTATTTTGTTTTCTATCTGGCTTCATTTTGAGTAGTCTGTGATATGGCATTCTTAGGTCAAGGTATCTCTCTCTTTCTTCCTTCCTTTTTGGTACTGGAAATTAAGGCCAAGGGTGCTTTACTACTGAGGTACACATCCAGTCCTTTTTATTTTATTTTTATTCAGGGCCTCCTTGAGTCTCTGAGGTTGCCCTTGAACTTTGCAATCGTCTTGCCTCAGTCTCCCTACTTACTGGAATTACAGATGTGAACCACCACACCCAGCAAATCATCTTTTCTTTGTCAGTGTATATTTTATAATTTTCATTGAGTAAATATTTGTTCTCATGTAACATTTTTTTTATCTCTACAAGTCTACTTTGGCTGTTTGTTTAATTAGTTTTTATTTACAATGTTAATGTTCTTTTTTTCATTCAGTATATTGAACTTGTTTATAATAGTTTTTTAAAACTTTTTTCCTGATAATTCTATCTGAATGCATTTTATTTATCTCTTGAATAGTGTCACATATACATGATTTCTCATGTCTCTTATTTGTGATTGGTCATTTAACATTGTGTATTTTAACAGTGCTTGTTTTGTTGATATTTCCCTGAAAGTATGTTAAACTTTTTAATGAAAACAAATTGGCTCTATTTGAGACTTGCTTCTTCAAGCTCTTGATAGGACCATTGAGACCTGCACTGGATACCCAGGTATTGAACAAGGACTTTATTCTCTGTTTCTTTGGAACTCAGTTGTCTTCCTGTTCTGTGATTTCTGAGAATTGTTAAGTTTATAATTTTAGCTTATTCTTTTAAGAACTTGTGGATATTCAAAGTAAGCACCCAAATTATATCAGTCACACTCAAGAGGAATTTCTGACGGAGACAAAGAATAAAGTAATACCAAAAAGCCAGAAGAGACAAAAGACAGGGTGAAGAAGTAATCTGTAATTTCTCTAAATGTAAGTATATTAAATTTTGCATTACGAAGGCAGAAATTGACAGAGGGGTCTAAAAAAAGATCCAAAAAAATGACCTCTTTTCTTTTAGTTTCAGAAAATAAAATAAAAACTACATGGAGAACATAAATATTATTAAGAAAAACAGAAAGAAACACACATATCCTTTCTTGATGCCAAGTTTAATAATTGTTCTCATGGGGAGCAATGTGAACAGCTTCCATGGATAATGCTGTAGAGCAGAAGGCTGCAGAGCCCCACATGGTATCTGTAGGGCAGGCAGACAAGAGAAAAGCTCACAGACGATAAGCACAATGATGAGAGCCATTTTATTTGATTAGAGAATTAATTTAATTTACCCAACAAATAAAAACATTAAAAATTTTATGTTAGACCTGGCACAGTTGCACACGCGTGTAATCCCAGCAGCTCAGAAGGCTGAGGCAGGAGGATCATGAGTTCAAAGCCAGGTTCAAATTCCACAGGTTGTTTTTTGTTTTGTTTTGTTTTGCTTTATATATCTCAAAGTCAAAACTGAATAAGCCAGAAAACTAAAAAACAAAACAAAAAGATGCCAACAAGTTCAGGAAAAAGAGAAAAAAAGCAACAAAAATTCAGCTCTCAAAATATGCAATAGGGGCTTCTTAGTATGACTTCTTAGTATGTCATACCTCTTAGTATGACAAGGGGTAAAAAAATAAACAATGTGCTCCTTTCCCAACAGCCTAAAGGCCTAGCAAGAAGGGGGCAGGCTTGGAGTGAACTGCAAGTATATGTTTTGGTAGCTCTATGGATATGATGTCCAAGAACACCAAGTAGGAGCCACATATTTCTTTCCTACTTTCTGGTAATAAACCTTTGTCTCATTGCACAGTGTTAAAGGAGGCCAGATATAGAGCTTGGAATTCCATCCTGAGATAACGATGGAGGACTGAAGGGTCTATGTCTGCTAAAGTAGGGCCAGACAATGGCAGTGCCCAGTGATAAGAGTTCATCCCATTAGTGCTTCTGCACTAATGTGACCCAGTGGGGAGTGTAAGAACACCACATGTGTGGCTGAAGGGTGCCTCTCATTGTTTCTGGGTATGGCTGTCACATATACTGGGGATTGGAATATAACACATTTGTATTGCTCTGAAAGTTAAACTAAAGTGTTGAGCTGTCAATAATGGAAATAGACCTGATTTCACATTTTATTATTATTTCATGTATTATCTCATGAGCATTTGTTAGAATTTAAAGAATATCATATGAAATGTTTTACTGCTATCATCATGGAGCTTATATAGGTAAGGTTAGCTAAAACAGCATGAGCTTCTGCACTAATGTGACCCAGTGGGGAGTGTAAGAACACCACATGTCTTGCTGAAGGATGCCTCTCATTGTTTCTGGGTATGGCTGTCACATATACTGGGGATTGAAATACAACACATTCCATTTCTTTTTCTAAATGTTTTTTATTTATGCACTATAGATATACATAATAGTGGAGTTCCTTGTAACATAATCATACATGAATTGAATACACCTTGCTTCTTTTCAGTCCCTAGTGCTTCCTTTGTCCCTCCCCTCATCTTTCCCCCTGCTCCTCTTGCTCTGCTCTACTAGTCTTGCTATTTGTTTATCACCTTTTAAATTGGTGCTATATAAATACACATAAAGGTGTAATTCTTTGTGGTGCATTCCTATATATACATCACATAGTTGGGTAAATTTCACTGTGCAGTTCCTCCCTTTTCCCATCCCTACTCCCTCCTCCTTCAAGACTTTCTCTACTTCACTCATCTCCTTTATATTTTCATGGGCTGACCCTTTAAGAAATTATCCTTATTTCTGTCTACTTTCTGGATATAAGAGAAAACACTCAACTTTTGACGTTCTGAGTCCAGCTTATTTCACTTAGCATGATGTTCTCCAATTTCATCCATTTACTGGCATGTGCCATAATTTCATTTTTCCTGATAACCTAGTAAAACTCGATTGTCTATTGAAATGTCATAACACTCCTGTTCAGTTCTCTAATGGTTTCCTCTCTGTGGCCAGAGAATCCAGCGATTTATTAAATTATCATTTCCCCCACCCTCTTTCCTTCCAGGTGGTACCTTTCCTCAATTAAGTAACATGTGAAGATAAAATTTGATGGGAATGTAAAGATTGTTATTGATCCTGAAATATTTTTAAAATCATAGATTTCTTGTTATAGACAGTAATATTTAAATTTCATACTCAAATTCCTCAATTAATATTTCTTTTACTCTTGTTTTTAAAAACTCCTTCAGTGATCAACTCTATTGTTAATTTATGAAGTTTATTGTCTTGAGGTTGATACATATTTCAGAATGGTACTTTCCTTTTTTCTTTCTTTTTAACCACTGTGGTGGATAATTTGGGATAATTATATTAATCATGCAATAGCAAATATACTACATGCCTTCAGAAAAATATGTTTTTTTGGTATGCATAAATGGTCCAGTCTAGAATAATAACATAAAATTCTCAACTTTCATAATTTTATGAATGATTCTTCCTTTCTCCATTTTATCATTTAGAAATGTATTTCCTGTACATTACCAGTTTGTTCAAGAAATGCTGGATAAATGAAGGTAGCTTATTTTGTAAAAAAAAGTTTCCGATATTTAACCCCGAAGGCTTTGCTTTTCATTAATTCAGTAGCTTAACAATACCAAGAGTCAGTGTGTTTATAATTGTTCCTCAAATTAAGGTCTCAATCATCTGAAACTCAGAAAAGAAAAATTCATCCAAGAAGGAAAAACTGATGGTAAATAGCTCTTGCTCTCACTAACCTCCCTTTCTGGGAAAAACAAAAAAACAAAAAACTTTTACCTCTTGTTTTTTCCCTGGTAGAATTCCACCTACAAATTGCGATCTACAGATATTTAAAAAATAAAATTCTCGGGGCTGGAGTTGTGGCTCAGTGGTAGAGCACTTGCCTAGCATGTGTGAGGTACTGGGTTCAATTCTCAGCACCACATATAAATAAATGAATAAAGTAAAGGTCCATAAATAACTTAAAAAAATTTAAAAAACAAAAAGACCCGGTCTCAAAATTAAAAAATAAATAAATAAATAAATAAAATTCTCCTCCTCAATCTTTCTTTGTCAAAGGTGGTTGAACTTCATAGGATAGCAATCAAATAAACCAATTTTTTTAAAAAAAATATTTTCAGTATAATCCTGACTGCTTAATGCTAATTTCTACTATTATCTTGCTGGTCTATAATTTATTGCAAATTTTCTCAAACTATGTGCTTTATCCACAATATGATGGCTTTATATTTGAGCAAATACTCTAATCTAAAATGGATTGATTGGCTTATATTTCTGAGTCAATTTAATTATTGACTTTCTTGAATTCATTTTCTCTGTTTAACAACATTCTAGTTATTTACTGCTCTTTATTTATTTTGTTTTAAATATTTAAACATTACCTTCTCTAAGACTTACCATCTGACAATTGCAAGGTAGTAGAAGTAAACTCACAGAGCTGTTGAGATGACTAAATTAACTGAGACCTGCCTGAATAACATATGTCATACAGTGCTCAATGATATTGTTATCTGGTAGTTTTCATAGTTTGTAGGAACACTTTAAAGACTGGTTTTAACTGCATTAACCACATGGCAATGTTTAGCCTCATGTGATAATGTACTAAACACCTTAAAATTTATTTCAAAGAAATATGTTCAGTGAATTCTTATTGGATACACGTAGAATTTTATTTCATAATCATTAAATAAGAAAAACATCAGGATTATTTAAAAACATTTAAAGTAACTATATTTTCATGAGAAAATGTGGAGAGTGATATGGAAAAGCTATATCCAAAAGACAAGATAATTATACTCTTGCCTACATATTAGATCTCATTTACAATAAAGAAGGTTTATCACCACCAATGGTCACCTATAAAAACTGGAATGTAAATGTGATATTGTGTAATATATGCAATTATTTTGTTTTACTACTCACAAGTTGAACAACCAATTAATACAGCCAAGAAATGGAAGCCATTGAGTACATGATACATTTTAATTATTGATTAAAATAGAGAAATGTCTACATAGTCAAGAAAAAAAGCAACAAAATTAATTATTCACTGAATGGTCCTCTAACAAAAGATGTGAAAACTACTGGAACAAAAATATTAAATATAGGCAATTGTTTCTTTTTAGATTAAACAAAAATAACCATCTATAAAAACCAAAGGTCAGTTGTCAAGTTAGGTCAACAAGTGGAGTAAAAGTACAAACTTGAGCACACCTATGTGCTCTAAGAATATATCTCAAACAATATGTTCACGAGAGACAAGAAAACAAAATGATTGAGGAAAAACTGGTCAGAATCCATGGACTGCTGAATTCTAGTTAACAGACTCATATGAAGAAATAGAAGCATAATTAATAATGAGATAACAATACTTGTAATAGTTATTATTTCAGTCTATTAATCAGTCTCCAAATCATCACATGCCATGTAAATGGCCAGTATAAAAGACAACTGCAAAATACAATGGGTAAAATTATGACAGCTAAGGCAGAAGGAAAGAGATTGTTTACACAAAAACAAGACACCAAAGATATAGGCATTGGAAGTTGTATTCCAAAAGATGATAAAAACCCAAGAGTCCTCGCCACTCCCTTCTGTAACTCTCTTAGCATTTCCATTTCCTGTGCTGCTTACATTTGGACTATGCCCTTCTAGCATATCTCCTCTTCTATAAAGTTGACTAATTATGAGTATGCTTTATTTGTCCCTCTCAAAGAAAGAAAATATCTTCATTGCTTCTTCCCTAATCTGTGTGTAGCAATGAAAAAAAAAAAAAACTGATGGAGACAATACAATGTATAAATATATGTTAAACTCAACTTTTGCTTCTCATTTCTTCTTGGTGTATACAGAGCAAAGATGAATACCCATAACCCAATTTATAGGAATCATACTATACGAAAACTTAACGAAAAAATATTGCACAAATTATTCCAGGCTCTCTGTAGGGCATATTTTACATCTTTGTTCCTCAAGCTATAGATCAAGGGATTCAACATGGGGATAACCAGAGTGTAAAATATGGAAGCCACTTTATCAGTGTCAAGGGAGTGAGTGGACTTGGGCTGCACATACATAAATATCAAAGTCCCATAGAACACTACGACCACTGTCAGGTGGGATCCACAGGTGGAGAAAGCCTTGCGCCTGCCCTCAGCAGAGTTCATCCTGAGGATGGCTAGGAGGATGAGCAGGTAGGACACAAGGACAACCAGAAGAGAGGAAATCAAATCAAAAGCTGCTAAGATTAAAATTATCAGTTCGATTTCATGTGTGTTTGAACAGAGCAAAGATAATAAGGGGAGACTGTCACAGTAGAAATGACTGATGACATTGTAGCCACAGAAGGGTAAAGTGAAAATCTTTATGGTGACTAGAAGAGATACAAATGTGCAGTAGAGATAGGGGATTGCCACTAGTATGTGACATACCCTCTGTGACATGATGACAGTGTAGAGAAGAGGGTTACAGATGGCCACATAGCGATCGTAGGACATGGCGGACAGAATAAAAAGTTCACTGACAATAAACAGAAGAAAGAAAGCTAGCTGTGTAGCACAAAAGTAATAGGAGATTGTATTTTGGTCTATAACAAAATTTACTAACATTTTGGGGCCCACAGCTGTAGAATAACCAAGATCTGTAATAGCCAGGTTCCTCAGGAAAAAGTACATGGGTGTTTGCAGGCTGTGGTCCACCTTGGTGAGGATGATCATGCCCAAGTTGCCCAGTGCTGAGACCAGGTAGATGATGAGGAACAGCCCAAATAGTGGAGCCTGCAGCTCAGGGCGGTCCGTGATGCCCATCAGAATGAACTCATGTACCACCGTGAGGTTGCTTTCCTCCATCCAGGTTTATCAGCAAATCTGTTCTGTATAGAGACATTATCACAGTCAAAAGTTGTCATGTTTTATGGCTGGGAAATTCTTTTATGGTACAAAGTTTGTACATCCAAACTTTACAAATTATGATATTTGGAAATAAAACTTTCTCACAAAAATTTGGATATGTAGAATTAGAGATAGAAACAGGGATAAGTCAATTAATTGTTCACTCACCAAACAATATTTTCCGCTGTCTAGATACATTTTCTTTGTCACAATCTTCAGATGGGCTGCTCTTACCAACTAGCAATTATAGATCATTTAAGTCATTAAACATCAAACTATTCCTAATTAAATATACATTCCTAATTCAATGGTTCTAAGGTCAAGAAACCCTCAGAAGATACATAAGTTGTTAGATGGTAGATAAATAGTTAGATATACAGATACAAAATTATGGATATGTAAAGCCAAACTTTATAAGTTAAAACTCTGGGTATCCAAAACATGGATAATTACTGTAGTACTCCTTAGAGTTTTTCATATAATTATAACCACCTTGTCATATTTATAAATTGCATTGAATTATAAATTGCAAATTTATAACTTATAAATTAGATTAGATTATTCCAGGTATATCAACATAATTTCCTAACTACAAATTCAAATATATTAAACCATCTACTTCAAAAATAGTTCTTCTAAAACTCTTTTCTCTGGAGCTGGTGCACTACAACTTCAATATGCTGGGCAGATATTGAACATTTGTATGAATAAAAACATTGGAACAGATCATAGTAGTAATTGTACGAAAGTGGAAAAATACCAAGAAGTATATTATGGAGATATATTCTACATTGTATTGTTTTTGTTGTTGTTGTTATTGTTGTTGATGGTGGTACCAGAAATTGAACTCCAGACTTATTTTGTTTTTTATTTAGAGACAGGGTCTTACTGAGTTGCTTAGCATCTCACTTTTGCTGAGGTTGGCTTTGAACTAGGGATCCTCCTGCCTCAGCCTCCAGTGTCACTGGGATTATCTATACTGTATCTATATGTATAGAATATTCAAAGGGTTTCTTTAGAATATGTTATCTACAACTATTCTCATATCAAAAATCAACATGTCCTTGCCAAGTTTTGTTGAGAAAGATGAGTGAAGATTAAATGTTTTAGAGAGTTGACTCTACATGTCAGGTATAAAATGTTGCTTTGTTTTGTTTTTTAAAATTGTGTCAGTTCCTTAACTCACATGTGTATGTGTAAAGTATGTGTAAATGCTTCTGGATGCGCAGGTGAGGAACAGGTCAGCTAAGATTTAATTCATATAACTTCTCCCAGTCTTTTCCCTCTCACCTATGATGAAACTGAGCAAAAAAATGTGCTTTTTTGATTGCTTATTTTATATTTTTCATAACTACTCTAATAACATTTCAATATAATTTATTTTGATATACATTTACTTAAGATATTAATCTTTCTCAAAATAAATTTCATTGTAGCTTAGGAATAAAATCATGTATGTAAAATTCAAATGTGTTTTATCATGCAAAGTCCTAGGGTTTTAGGACTTTGAATGATAGAAGGAAGTCTCCATTGGTTCTATATTAAGGTTTTATATCATATTAAACTCCATTCGTTTTATATTAAGGAACTTCATAAAAATTTTTTAACTGTATTGATTAAAGGTTTAAAGAAAAAGTTGTATACCACTATGTAATACAATACCATGGGACAAAACAATTACTTCATAGTTTAGACACTATTAGGATGTGATGTGAAGTCCTATATATTTAGTCTACAAAAACTTCTTTAAACAGAAGTTATACTATATAATGGAGATAAACATGCATATAATTTTGCAGATATATATTGAAATATCCTACAGATTGAACATATATATACATGTATATATATATTATGAGTTGGAATGCATGTTAATGGAAGAGAGTTACTGATTTTACAATCAGCTGTACTGCATTTTTAAAAAGAAAGATGATTTATTTACAATTATAAATAAATTATAATGAGTGATCTGTGAGCTACAAGCCAAATAAAAGATATAATTTTTACAGTAATTATAAAGGTGATTACCATAATTTACACTTAAATCATTTAAAATACTGCTCAGACATTGTGCCCTTTTATTTTCCCACATTGTCCCCATGCATACATTTTTCTTACATTATAAATATGGAAATACATATCAACAGATCATGTTACTAGAAAATATCTTCAGCTGAATGCAATAGGAAGCAATACAAATCTTGCATTTTGTCTATTTGTTTTGTTTTGCAGTTATAAATAACAAAACTCATACTTGTGTTATCTATTTTCTTGTTACGTCAGAAAAGGTAAATGAGTTTCCACTCAGCAGCTTTGGAGTTTATGACAAGAACCAGATTGTGTTTTCATTCTTCACTGTTGTTATCAAGTAGGTATTGTAGTTTTTGAAAACTATATCCTCTTTTAAAAAAATTATACCTGCTTCTCAGATTTCAACAGAATGCAGAGGGCAATCTATACATTCTATTTTACTATAAATCTGGCTTCTTCATACTCTCTTAATTTTCAAATAATGCTTTTCACCACCAAATGTGAGATAGGAACTCCTTTTTTTACTTCAACAAATGAGAAATTATATCTATATGTTTATAGAAATAATTATTGAGTATCAAATTATTTTTATAGCACTATAAGAAAATAGAATGCTAACTCTATTTGGAAAGACATCAATATGAACTACTATCATCAGTTACTTTATTATGGCTTTTAAGATATTTTTATCTTTTTTGTGTCTTACTTGCTTTTAGTTTTGACCTCAATTGGAGATAAAACTATTGATACAAAAAGCACACATTTTGTAAACAATGCCACAATGGTTATTTTGAAGATGCATACCTATGAAAACGTAATATAATGGGCATGGTGGTGTATACCTGTAATCCCAGTGGTTCAGAAGCTGAAACAGGAGGATTGCAATTTTGAAGCTAGCCTCAGCAATTCAGCGAGGCCCTAAGAAAATTATTAAGATCATCTCAAAATAGAAAACAAAAAGGGCTGGGAATGTAGCTCAGTGGTAAAGTACTCCTGAGTTAAAACTCCAATTAAAAAAAAAGTAACATTTAAAAAATAAATGAAGTAAAATGGAGAGGAGTCCTATTTTTGTTTGGACATTATAGAGAGGTAGAAAGCACAGCACTAAGTCAGAATGGCCAGTTTTTTCCAGAGAACTTTGCAAATGTCACTGATACATTGTGACTATCTGTAACATAGACCTACACATCAAACACACTGTCTTTTTTACCTTTAATGAAACCTGTCTTGACTCCCTCATGTGTTTCTAACATGGCATAGTGAGAATAATTTATAGATTTTTTTCAACTTTTGAAGGTTCCCCTACAGAGATGCCAAGGGTTTTGTTAATTGTCCCGAAAGTATTTGAAAGCACAACAAAAACGCTAGCGGCTGTGCTGTAATCAAGGATGGTTGGTATTCACTAGTGTATTAGTACTCCAGAGAGACCTTCAGTAGCCTATGCATAGAAAGGGATGCATTAGGAGGAAACTGGCTCACAAAACTATGTCCTTTTGAAACTTTATCACCAGAGAGTCATACAGGAAATCATATTTGCTGATAATACAAATATTGAAATATTCACACTAGTAATTACTTGAGTTATTGTGCTGACTTTATAACAAATATATGTGTATTGATGTAATCATGAAAGATCTTAACTAACTGAGGGATTATATATAATTCCAATGTTCTTGGTCATGAAAAATAGAAATGTGAGGAACTTACGTGGAACAGTGGAATGCAGACTTGGATGATGCATCTTTCTATAAAAACTGCAAAAACACTGGAAAGTACTTTAAAAATCAATTTTTATAGAACTCTGGGATCAACTAAAGCTTAGCAATGATCTAAAGCATATATATATATTCAGTAAAAGCTGCAGAACCTTTTTAAAAATAGCAATATTTGAGAGTGGTAACATAACCTACACCCATTCACCATCCTCAATTTTATAAAGTCTCAAAAAACAGAAACCTGCTAACAGCAGCTTTGAAAATCAGAAATCTTGAAACCATTTGGTTGTGCAGATCAGTTTTGGAGCTCCTTAGGAAGTCCACTTCCACTCCTAAGTAATTTGTCTTTTGACTTTCTGGGAAAGTCTTTACATGGGTCGTTGCCTTCCTTGGACATGACTCAAGAGTTGATTCTATGAAAATATCTTTATCCTTGGGAAGTTGTTGAAAATAAATAATTGGTAATTGATAGAATTAAGAAATGTTGGGGCACACAAGGTCTTGACAAAAACTTAAAAGGAAGAATTGTGAATGTGATGTTCACAAGCTATTTTAAAACTTCTATTGTATTAGTGGGGATTTAGTAAGCAATTTTCATGTGTAGGAGTGAGTATATGTCCAAGTCTGAGCTGAAAGTGTTCTATTCTTTCAGCCTGAATGAATTAAGGATCTGCACATGCAGGAAATTAAGGCTTAGGCAGAGTTGTCAAGTTGTTTAAACATATGTCTTTACTTATGTTATAATGTAATACCTGACACTGGATAATGGACAAAGGTCATGCATTTATCTTTTCACAGCACAAGAGTCAGGAAGTCCAAGATCAAAGTTCCTGCAGGTCTAATGAAATCCATTACTTATAAATGATTCTGGTTAGGTGAACTCACTTGTCCTAAGAGTAGGACACAATCTATTTTTTAAGTCTTTTTTAAGGGTCCTAATTTCACATATCAGGGCTTTCCTTCAGAACTTAATCACTCCCTAAAGGTCCCACCTCTTATTACTATTGTTTCAAGCATAAACACATGAACTTCGGAGGACTTATTTTTACTGAAGTTGCATTGTAGATATACTTCACATAGATACAAAGCAAGGAAAGAATACAAGATTTAACTTACTGGTTGAAAGCATGCAAGAAAATTATTTTCCAATCATTGGCTTATATACTTATATACTTAGACTCTCAGGGATCACACATTGGAGGAAATGTGGACTTCACAGAATGAGTCCAAAATGTCACTCAACAGCAACAACAATATCAACAACGGGAAGGCAGGGGGCGATTCAACAAATCTTGGAGAATATGTATACATGTATGTGGGTGTACATTTATTGAGGGGAAGGGATCATGTTTGGGATTGATTTTTATACTTGCCACATTGTACATTGCAAATGTAAAAATTTCAACAAACATTTCAAGACAAACAAACAAGAATGTAAGTTGTAAGTCCCATGTACAAAAGAACAAAAAGCAGAAACAAATAGGAAAGATTGAGGAGGGAATCTGGAAGTTGATATTGGTAGACAAAACTGTTTAAATATTTAATGCAAATATTTTCCAAAATAAAAGATACCATTATAAGAGATAAATGGAAAATATGAACACAATGTTTTACTAAAAGAGAAAAAAATTCTGAAGCAATCTAATTTTTTTCTAACAGAACCAAAAAGAAACTCTGGAGTTAAACAAAACAAAACAAAAACAAACAAACAAACAAAAAAATAAAACAAGAAAGAAAGAAAGAAACCACAATAACTGAAATGAAAAACTGAATGGACAAATTCAACAGAAGATTGAGATGGCAGGATAAAGAGTTAGTAAATTTGATAATAGTCAAGGTGAATTTATTTAATTTAAAGAAAAAAGAAAAAACAATGGTCAGTTGATGCAACACCAAACAAATATGTCACTGTGGGCCTCTGGGCTAAAAAGCACCAGTGACTAGCAAGAGAACGGAAGTGACCAGAAAAGTGATTTTTGTTGTGCTCTTGTATCTATTGAAGGGTCCACAGCTGTGAGCCTCAGAGATCCCAGGTAACTCAGTTTCTTGCACAGACACACAGATACCCAGAAGACATTTGTTGAGGATAACTACAAGCAGCCAGTGGTGAACCTCCCACATGTGAAATTAATTATAACCCACAAAGGGACTTAAAGAGAAGCATCCCACAGACACTGTTCACCAGCAATGTGTCCAGGTACAAGTCCCAAGACCTGTGACCTGACCATTACAGAGGGACTATTAGCTCTGTACCTCTTACAGGCCAACCAACACCATTTCAAACAGACCACTGTACCTCTCCCTTAGACCATCAAACCCCACAAACTCCAAAATATATGTGTAGGCACC
The DNA here is from genome assembly GCA_028644305.1 of Xerus rutilus. Classification (NCBI taxonomy): domain Eukaryota; kingdom Metazoa; phylum Chordata; class Mammalia; order Rodentia; family Sciuridae; genus Xerus; species Xerus rutilus. The sequence continues at coordinate 14,108,180 of CM053399.1, forward strand.
CACATTGAAATTTATAGCACTGTATATGCAGAACTTTTCTTCAGGAGGCACATAAGATTACACCTCTTAAAAGAAGCAATCTTGTTGCTAACTCACAGACAGTTGGGGACCATCTCTTCTGAGTACCAGAAAGGTAGTACATGCTTAAACAGCCAAAAGATTGGAGGGAGCTCCTAGAATTGTTTCAGGGGTGTGCTGGTGTAATTAGTACCTCTACCCTCTGTGAGACTTAAATGTAAAACCCAGGAGTGATGGGCATTTTTCTAAAGATCTTAATCCTGATGAAATTCAAATTAGGAAGATACAATAAAATATCTCCTAACCTCAAAAACTCAGCACAGAATATCATAAATAGCTCTTAAATCAATTTTCATCTTATAGATATTAATTTCCTATTGGATCAATAGATATTTATTTCCTTATTGTAAAAAATCACAGTATTCAACACAGTTGATTGTTATGTGTTAGATATGATGTGTCTCCCAAATACTCACGTGTGAGACAATGAAATAAAATTTAGAGGTGAAATGATTGAATAATGAGGGTCTTAATCTAATTATTTCATCATTAACTCACTGATGTGAATTTACTGGGCTGTAACTGTAGGCAAGTAAGGTGTGACAAGAAGAACTAGGTCATTGGGGGATGTGCCTTTAGGGTTTATATTTTGTCCCTGGTGAATGGAGCATTCTATTCATCCTAGTAGATGAATAGAAAAGCAAAACCAAAAACAAAACAAAAGAAAAAAACAAAAATAGGGAAAGCAAGAGAACAAGTCATCCCAAATAGGCCACAACATTTTAATAACTGATCCCATTGAAACCACAGTGAAAGAAATGGATAAGAAATTTAGAAAGTTTATAGTTAAAATTATCAGCGAACTTAAAGCAATCTAAAAGAGGAAGTATGAGAGAAAATACAACAAGCAAGAACATTTAAATAAAGAGATTGAGATCGTGAACAAATAGTAATTGGAAATTCTGGAAAAGAAATACTTCATGATTCAAATTAAAAACTTGGTTGAAAGTATAGGAAACACACTAGATCACCTAAAATACAGATTTTCAGGCCTCAAAGGAAACGGATGAAATCATGAAAACAGAGTAAGCAATAAAGAAAAGATGATAAAAGATCATGGTGAGACTATTCAAGAAATGTGAGATAATATTAAGAGACCATTAAGTATTCATTAAGAGAACCATTGAATTAGAAGAAGGCATCAACTTACCAATTTTAGGAATGCACAATCATTTTAATGAGTCAATATCAGAAAAATTTCCAAATATTTGCAATCAGGAATAAAAATTCCGGATGTATTTAGAACCACAAATAGACAAAATCAAAACAGATTCTCTCCAAGACACATTAAAATTAAAATGGTTAATATACAAAACAAGGGTAGAATTTTAAAAGCCACAAGTGAAATATGTCAGATCACGTTTAGAAGTAAGCCAGTTAGCCTTTCTGTGATCTCTCACCACAGACATTAAAAAGTAGGAGAGTTTGGATTAATATAATAAAAGATAATGTTCACCAAAGGAAATTGTCATATTCAGTATAAAAACTTTCCAATATAGGCAAAAACTAAAAGATTCAAGACTACTAAGTCAGCCCCACAGAAAACATGTAATGAAATGTTACAGAGAAGAAACTAAAAAAACAACAAAACCAAAGCAAAAACAGATCCAGTGAATGGTTGAATCTCAATATTTCAATAGAATTGCAAAGCAAAGGATCATCAATTCTGACATAAACATTAGAAATAAATCAAATGGCAGGAAATAAGAATCTTTTATTTATATTTTAATTGTTCTTTTTAGATATATATGATAATAGAGTGTATTTTGACATGTTACACATATATGGATTATAAATTATTCTTCTTAGAATCCCATTCTTGTGGTTGAACATGATGTTGAGTTACCCTGGTTGTGTATTCATATATGAACACAAGAAAGTTATGTCCAATTCATTCTACTGTCTTTCCTATTCCCATTCCCCCTTTCCTTCCCTTCATTCTCCTTTGTCTAATCCAATAAACTTCTATTTTTATCCTGCCCCTTATTGTGTGTTAGCATCCACATATCAGAAAAACCATCCAGCCTCTCTCTCTCTCTCTCTCTCTTTTTTTTTTTTTGTGCCAGGGAGGGAATTGGCTTATTTCACTTGCATGATAGTCTCCAGTTCTACCCATTTACTGGTACATGCCATAATTGCATTCTTCTATATGGCTGAATAATAGTCCATTGTTTATATATACCACATTTTTTCTTATACATTCATCTGTTGAAGGACATCTAGGTTTGTTCCATGGTTTAGCTATTGTGAATTGAACTGCTATAAACATTGATGTGGCCACATCACTATAGGATGCTGATTTTTAAGGCTTTGCACAGATACTGAGGAGTGGGATGAGTGGATCAACTGATGGTTCCATTCCAAGTTATCTGAGGATTTTTTATATAGATTTCCAGAGTGGTTGCACTAATTTACAGTCCCATTAGCAATGCATGAGTAAACCTTTTTCCCCGCATTCTTGCTAACATTTATTTTTACTTGTATTCTTGATAATTGGCATTCTGACTAGAGTGAGATGGGATTTCAGTGTAGTTTTAATTGACATTTCTCTAATTATAAGAGATATTGAACATTTCTTTTATTTGTTGATCATTCATATTTATTTTTCTGTGAAGTGCCTGTTAGTTCCTTTGCCCATTTATTGATTGGGTTATTTGCTTTTTTGAAGTTTATTTTTTTGAATTCTTTGTATATTCTGGAGATTAATGGACTATCTCGGGTGCAGGTGGCAAAGATTTTCTTCTAATTTTTTTTTGAGTTTTGTGCAAATGTTGGGGCTTTGTATTTTTTATTAACATTTTCCTTTCACATGATTTATAATAATCTATGTAAATTAAAAAAGAACAAAGACAAAAATATATTTTACCAACTTATTGAAGTTAAATATTAATGAAGGGTCCCATCCTACCAATATTACCAAAACTGGCAGCCCTCACCGATTGCCTAGCAAGGACAGACATGCTTGGGACTCCTGTAGCTTATCCTTTCAAGTCCTTTTGGCACAGGCTGCCCTGCTGAGTAGAGTGTCTAGGGGTTCTGAGCTGCATAGTCCCTATCTCAGGAGAACACACCAAGTATTTATTTCCTTGGTGCAGCTTAGTCCATGTCTGGCACCTGACACTCCCCACTCAGTAGAATTTATAAACATTACTATCCTCTCTCATCACATTGTTGATTATTTTCTATGCTGTAAGGAAGTTTTTTAGTTTGATACCATTCAATTTATTGATTCTTAATCTTAATTCTTTCACTTCAGGATTCTTGTCGATAAAGTCAGTTCGTAAACTGACATGACAGTGATTTGAGCCTACTTTTTCTTCTAGTGAGCACAGGGTCCAAAACCTAGGTCCTTTATTGGCTTTGAGTTGAATTTTATGTGGGGTGGTAAAAGGGATTAAATCTCATTCTTCTATATATGGATTTTCATTTTTCCCAGAACTGATTTTTGAAGAGGTTATCTTTTCACTAATGTACATTTATGGCTTTTTACCTTTGTCTAGTATAAGATGACTTTATTTATGGGCATTTGTCTCTGTGTCTTCTATTCCGTCCCATTGGTCTTCATGTCTGTTTTGGTGTCAATACCAAAGCTGTTTTGTTACTACAGCTCTGTAGTATAATTTAAGATTTGGTATTGAGGTAGCTCTTGCCTCACTTCTCTTGCTGAGGATTGCTTTGGCTATTCTAGGTCTCTTATTTTTCCAAATAGATTTCGCAATTGCTTTTACTATTTCTATGAAGAACATTATTGGAATTTTAATAGGAATTGCATTAAATCTGTATAGTGTTTTTGGTAGTATGGCCATTTTGACAATATTGATTCTAGCTGTCCAATAACATTGGAAATCATTCTACCTCCTAAGATCTTCTTCAATTTCTTTCTCTAGTGTTCTTCAATTTGTATTGTTGAGGTCTTTCTACTCTTTGGTTAGATTGATTTCCAAGATTTTATTTCCATAAAAATACTGAATGCAAATTATTTCAATTCTCCAATTAAAAGGTATAGACTTAGTATATTTTTAAAAATCCAATTATATGTTTTCTAAGAGAGACTAAACTTACAGGCAAAGGTTCAACTTACATGTTGAACATGGAAGAATGGAAAAAATTACATAACGTAAATTAAGACTAAATGCAAGTATAAGTCACTATTCTTATATCTGACAAAGTGGATTTCAAAGTCAAAATTAATCAGAAGAGTCAAAGAGTACTAATCCATAAGGACAAGATAAACTGATTGTAAACATTTATGCCCCAAATATCATAAAACTAACCTTACACATTATAAATATTCAAATAGATCCTAAATACAATAATGGTGATTTCAACAAAACACTCTTACTTAGAGATAGGTCATACAGAATTAACCAAAGTAAAGGCTCTTGAGAATTAAATATACCATTAAAAATATATCTAACAGACATCTACAGAATATTCCATTCATTGACAAATGAATTCAGTTTCTTCTCAACAGCACATGGAATATTCTCTAAAATAGATGATATTTTAAGACACACACATCTTCTTAGCAAAAATGAAAATGCCAAAATAATTTGTCATCTTATTATATCTTCATGAATTAAAATTAGAAGTCAATCAGATCTAAACAGAAACTGTTTAAAACAGAGAAAAAGTGAATAATACTTTGTAAATGAGGAATGCATCATAGAAGAAATCATGGTGAGGACTGGGTGTGTAGCCCAGTCATAGAGTACTTGCCTATCATTTATGAAGCCCTGGGTTCAGTCCTCATTACCACTAACAGAAATAAAGAAATCATAGAGAAACAAAGAAAAAAATCTTAGAAAAAATGAAAACATTGGTACAACATATCAAAATGTCAGGAACAGTTTGAAGGCAGTCTAAGAAAAAAGCATTTATAGCATTTGAGTATATAAAGAAAAGTGCCTAAATAATTAATCTAATGTTGCATTTGAAGGCCCTAGTAAAGTAAGAACAAACAAATTCTAGAACTGGTAGAACACCTGGAATAATTAGGATCAGAGGCTAAATTAAGGAAATTGAGAATAAAATAATTCAAAGAATTATTGCAACAAAATGTTGGTTCTTTGAAAAGATAAATCGGATGGATAAATTCTTAATCAAACTAACCAAACAAACAAACAAACTCCAATCAACAAAATTGCAGATGAAAAAGGAGATAATAGAGGCATAAATTAAATTCATAAGATCTTTATGAACTATTATATGAAATTATATTCTAATAAATTGGAAAATCTAGAAGACATTGACAAATTTCTAGAAATACATGTCCTGCCCAAATTGAATCAATAGAATATAGAAAACTTAAACAGACTGAGAGCAAGTAATAAAATTGAAGTAGCAAATAAAAATCTTCCAACAACAACAACAAAAAATCACAGGAACAGATAGATTCTCAGTTAAATTCTAAAGGAACTTTGGAGACAAGCTTATACCAGTCCTCCTTAATTATTCCATGAAATATAAATGGAGGGTACACTGCCAAATTTGTTCTATGAAGCCAGTAATGTCTGGATATTAAAATTAGATAAAGACACATCAAGGAAAGAAAACTATCAACCAATATTCCTTATGAACATAGGTACAAAAATACTAAATAAAATACTATTAATCTGTTTTCACAAAGACATTAAGAAGACTATACACCATTTTCAACTTGTTTTTATTTCAAGGATGCAAGGTTGATTTAACATACTCAAATCAATAAATTTGATTTATCCAATAAATTTACATAAGGGCAAAATCAAATGATAACTTCACTAGGTACAGAGAAGCCTTTGAAAAAATTAAGTACTCATTCATTACATAATCACTGAAGAAACTAGGGATAGAAGAAACTTACATGATTGTCATAAGCTCTACGTATTATAAACAGAAAGCCAACATCATACAGAATAGATAAAAACTGGATGAAATTCCTATTAAATCAGGAAAAAGAATAATTTCCACTTTTACCATTCCTATTTAACATAGCTCTTGAAAATATAATCAGATCAATCAGGCAAGAGAGGCTAATTAAAGGATACAAATGAGAAACAGAATGAATCAAATTATCACCATTTGACAATGACATTATCTTACAAGTAAAAGACCCCCCCAACAAAATAAAGTGCAATAGAAGAATTCTAGAGCTGATAAACAAATTCAGCAACGTATTAGGATACTAAAATGTTGGAGGGACTGCAAATTGGTGCAACCACTCTGAAAAGCAGTGTGGAGATTTCTTAGAAAACTTGGAATAGAATACCATTTGACCTAGTTATTCCACTCCTTGGTCTATACACAAAGAATTTAAAATAAGCATACTATAGTGAGATAGCCACATCAATGCTTATAGCAGTTCAATTCATAGTAGCCATAATATGGAATCAACCTATGCGTCCTTCAAAAGATGAATGGATAACATAATGTGGGATACATACACAATAGAATATTACTCAGCCATAAAGAAGAATATAATTATGTCATTTGCCAGTAAATGGATGGAACTGGAAAATGTGCTAACTGAAATAAACAAGTCCCAAAAAACCACAGGCTGGATGTCCTCTCTGGTATGTGGATGCTAATGCTCAACAAGGGAGGGTAGGATGGGTAAGAATAGAAGTTCATTGGATTAGATAAAGGGGAATAAAGAGAAGGGAGGGTTGATGAGAATAGGAAAGATAGTAGAGTGAATTGAGCAAAACTTTCCTTTGCTCATAAATGAATACACAACCAGTGTAACTATACATCTTGTACAACCAGAAGAATGTGACCCTAATTGGAATGAGCTGTACTCCACATATGTATAATACATCAAAATATACTCTACTGAAATGTATATCAAGAAACAACAAATTAAAAAAGGAAAGAAAAGTTGCCGGGCATGGTGGGACATGTCTGTAGTTCCAGAGGCTGGGGAGGCTTAGGTGGGAGGATAACAAGTTCAAAGCCAGCCTCAGCAAAAGTGAGGCACTAAGCAACTCAGTGAGATCCTGTCTCTAAATAAAACACAAAATAGGGCTGAGGTGGATCAATGGTCAAGTGCCCCTGAATTCAATCACTGGTATCTTCCCCCTCCCCGCAAAAGAATAAAAGTTAAAAATAAACAAAAACCAAAAGCAGTAGCTTTCCTAAACTCCAATGATGAATCTGTTGAGAAAGAAATCAGAAAAATCATTTCATTCACAATAGTCTCAAACAAACAAATGTCCTTGGGAATAAATCTAATCCATTAACCAAGAACTCTGCAATGAAAACTATAAAACAGTAAATATATAAATTAAAGAAAATCTGCAAAGAAAAGACCTCCTCTTTAACCCAGGATGCAAAGAAAAACCACAGACTACAATTTTAAATCAAATTAAGTGAGCTTATTTTGTGTACACAAGAGAGATGATCAACAGCTGTCTCACCAAGAAGCAGGGCCAGAGGACAGTACCTGGTCCAAGAGCAGGGAGATTTTTATAACACAAAGAGTTACGAAGGTAGGTATCTTGGGAATTTACAGCTGACAGGGTTCTGGCAAGCATAATACAGAAGCAGATAGCAAATTAATGTTCACATGGCTTTAGTTAAAGCCAGACATGGTTATCTAGTTAAAGCCAAGATTTCAGGGAGGGTAGTTATCTAGTCAAAGCCAGACAGGTCCAAGCAAGTAAAGAAATAAACTTTTTATGATCTAGTGTGGAGATGAAATAAAACCAAGAATGAATAAGTGATATGGCTTCAAATAAAATACTTTTGTGCAGCATAGGAAACTATTTAAAGAATGAAGATAATCGTTTCAAGGCATTTTCTAACAGGAGATTAATATCCAGAATATATAAAGAACTCAACAGATTCCATAAATGGACAAATGAACCAAACAGATATTTCTCAAAAGAAGAAATGTAAATGACTAACAAATGTATGAAAAATTATCAATATTTTTAGAAATTAGGGAAATAGAAATCAAAACTACAGTGTTATTTCATTTCACTCCAGTTAGAATGACAATCATCTGCAATACAAATAACAATAAATTGCGAGATTGAGGAGAAAAGGTACACTCATGTATTGTTGGTGGGAATGTAAATTAATACAACCACTTTGGAAATCAGTATGAAGGTTCCTTGAAAGAATAGGAATGACCTAGCTATTCAATTCCATCATATTTATCTAAAAGAATTTTAAAAAATCAATATATGATCCTAATACATGCATACCAATGCTGATAGCAGCGCAATTCATAAGAGCCAAGTTATGGAACCAGGCTAGGTATTCTTTCACAGACGACTGGATAAATAAAATGTAGTATATGTACACACAAAGAAGCTTTACTCAGCCATAATGAAGCATGAAATTATGTCACTTTTCTCATAAATGTATGGAACTGGAGAATATTATATTAAGTAAAATAAGCCAGATTGACAAAGACAAGGGAAGAATGCTTTTTGTCTCATTTGCAGAAACCAGAGAGAAGTAAGGGAATTTGAAAAAGTAAATTTAATAAAAATAAAAGGAAGAACAGTAGAGAGAGTATCAAGGGGGAGTGAAGAGGGAATGGAAAGGGAAGAAATTTGGAATGAAATTAACCAAATTATTGCGATATCTAAGAATATTGCAATGCATTCCACTCTTACATATTGCACAATTTAAAACTAAATTAATAGAAGGAAGACCATTAAAGTAGAGGGAGGGGTTCGGGGAAGACAGGAGGGCTAGAATTGAAATAGAACAAATTATGTTATATGTTTATGAATATGTCAAAATGAACGCCACGATTATGCAAAATTACAATTTGCTAATAAAAAATAAAGAAAAATGAAAAGATTACATAAAAATGAAGAAATTTGGAGACCTCTAATGCACCTGTTACATTTAGCAATATTCGGTGAGTCCCAGTGGGAAGGAAAGGAGAAAGAGTAGCAGAGGAGATGTTTGATGATTAATGACTAAAATTGTATCCAATTAAAGAAAAATCAATGATATGGATTTCTAAGAGATGCAATCAAACACAAGAAGAACAAACACTAAGGGAATTTTACATAGGCACATCACAGTCAAACTGATGCCAAAGGGGCAGATAGAAATTTAACAGTGGCAAGATCAAATGGATCATCCTACAGAGGAGAACCACAATAAGATTGAGAGAAGAGTTCTCACAAGAAGAAATGGAAGAGGATACCATACTAAAAGTGTTGCATCCAACCTGCACCTCTCCCCAAGAAGTGCAGCCCAGACAACTCTGCAGAAGCAGCAAAGTTTATTGAGGAAATAGGCACACAGGCCAATCGATTGGGGTCAGCTCTCCTTTCCTTCAGAGAGTGACCTCGAAGTGAGGGTTTCAGAGGTTATTATAGTGTGGGCTAGCTACATGACTCAGGAAAACAGGATTTGGCCGATAATCAATCTATAGTTTTTTACAGTTCAACCGTGACAGTGCTTCCTATGTCCCCTTTCAGTTCCTGGAACTTTAGGTAACTGGCCAGGGGATGTGGCAGCCTGTGGTTTTACACCCCCATCTGTGAGAAGCAAGCATAGCAAAGCATTAATCACAGAAGCACAAAGAGCAGGTTAGCAGATACGTGCAGGCCTGAGCCAGAGTGACTCGATCTTGAGTTGAGATTTTTCAAAAGTGTTGAAAGAACATATTTTCAACCAAAGATAATATATCATATTTCAAAAATAAATGTGATATAAGGTTGGTTTTGTTAAACAAGACCAAGATAATTGATTGCTAGCAAATCTTCCTTACAAGAAGATTTCCTTACACACATATTTTATATGTGTGTATATACATATATATATACAAACACATACATATATTTTGAAAGAGTCATGTGTGTATTTGTGTGTGTGTACGTACATGCACACACAAAATAGGCTATTTTGGGACAGTCTTACTTTATTTTATTAGCATTATACTAACATTAACCCAAAATAGATTTGGATAATTTAAAATAAACATGGGAATCCTTATAAATATTAGTAATGCGTAGCTGTGTGTTTACTTAACAATATAGATGTTTAATTTGTATATTAAAATATGTCAATGTAAAGAAAGGCAGTAAAGCTAAAATAGACAAAAGAGATATACAGTGTTCAGAAAATAACAGATGTAAAAAATAAACTGATGTAAAATAGCAGATGTAAATTCACACATATGTATACACATGTAACTTAATTATGTGTAATTATACATGAACTAAACATATTTTGATATTGAATTTTTTAGTGGTCAGGAGCATGGACTTTTGAGTAAATCTTTTGGATTGAATCTAAGCTATATTATCTGTTAATTAGAAGACTCTAGTGACTTACTTAGCCTTCTCAAAGACTTAAATAAGTGATCTGTAAAGCAGGCTTAAATAGCAAATGCTATTTTGAATTGGTTATAAAAAAGGTGAGTTGCTGTACAACTAAATAACTATAAATTATTTAGTGCAGTATCAAAAATAGTTGGTATACTCTGAAGAATTAGAAATAGGTACTAATTCAACATTCTCAATTTTTACATGATTTTATTAAGTTTTATATAAATTAATTCACAAATAAGAAATGGAGTATTTGCCTCAAAATTGTGGTCATAATGTATCATGTAAACTTTTGATTCTTAGCTTTTCATAATGTCTTCCTCTTATAGGAACTGTGATGGTATTTGACTGTGGTCTGGGAGAGATTTCCACATTACTTTCTCATGACTGTGATTTATTCTTGTATGCTCAAGGTAGGTCCCAATGAGTGACATCAGTCTCCAATCAACATCAGAAGAAATAGGCTTTTCTGTAACTTTCTGTCTGATATGTTGGATACTGGTTATTTCCTTGTTTCTGTGGTTAATACACCCAGGTCACGATTCAGAAATACCACACATCTGTGCTGTGCTACTTGCCCCTGTGATCAAGCACTCTTGCCTTCCATCTTCCTGAGCGTCTGGGGTCCTCAAAAGATGCTTATAAAACAAATGCTTATAATAGACCATGCAATGTGAATTATACTATAATTGCATCAAGCACTCCATCTTTCCTTTCGACCTCATTCTCTTTTCCTTTCTAATCTCACACTGAGTTTTCAGTTATTTATTTATTTATTTATTTATTTATGTGTCTATTTATTTATTTATTTATTTTCAGGCAAGGTCTCGCTATGTTTCCTAGGCTGATCTTCAACTTGTGGCTGCAAAGAAATTCCCCTGCCTCAGCCTCCCAAGCAGCTGGGACTACAGGAATGTGCCATCTTACCTGGCTACATTTTGATCTTTAATGCCCCTTTGGCCACACTCTCTCTTATCATTCTGACATAAACAATCCTTTGAAGGCCTACATTCACATTTTCTTTAATAAATCATAATTTTTACATGCCACCCTTTCTACTTAATAAGGAACAATAGTGTCAGCATATCTGTAGATTTGGTAAACTTACAGTGCATCATTTAATTAATGTGGGCTTTGCTTTCATTTTAGCAAGTGACATTTTTAAAAATGAGTAATAAATGAAAGTCATGGATGAAATCCAAGTGACTACATTCAAAAGAAAACAAGTGCAAAAAAGGGCAGACTTGGAGAATATTTACTCAGTGCTCTTTTGAGGACACTTCTGAGATTAAGTAAGGTTATCAGAAAATTTTATCCATATAAAGTTGTTCCTATAGTACCTCAAATTTGCATAACAAAACCTTATCACTATACACAATACTACTTTACTATTACACACAGTTTTAACATTTCAGGGTCCAAATAAAATCAAATACTTTTTGGGACATTCTTCGCCAGTACCAGGTACAAAGCAACTCAAGAGATCCAATTAGTGGATTAATTTCAAAGGAAGATAACTGTTCTTTTTTATTGGAAATGCTTATTATGGCTACATACACCAACATGAAAACAGTATATTAATTTATTATCATGTATAGGTAAACAGAAATTTTTAAATTGAGAAATAGGTAATATATGTAACTAATTTGACTTGAAAATTCAAATAAAAGCAACAATGCGTATTAAATCTCAGTAAATCCAACTTTTTTCATTTGTCATACTTGGCTGCACATAGTTATATGGACATCCAACACCTCTCCTTAAATACAAAATCATCAATTGGGGACCATCTTAATAGTTCATAAAACAATTAGGATGTTGGAATATATTTTTTTGTCATTTAATGTGTGGCCATACTATACCACAGTTCAACAGAAAACCAAACTAGAAAATAGTTTGGCAGGGGCCAATATAAAAAAGTACTTACTGGATAGAATTTTTAAAATATTCCATGAAATTAAAATCATACATCTTTGTACCAACATTTATATTAAGATAAAAATACAATCCAAAATAAAAATAGGAATATTAAGGAAACTTTGAGAAAATCCCAATTATAATGTTTCCATGTGACCTAGTTTAATTGTATTTTGTAGGATTACATTTCTTTTCATTATAGCACAACAACCACGCCTGAAGATCTAGTACCTACACAGGAAGGAACTCTGTAAGAACCAGAACCTGATTATAGGTACAGTCTACATACATACTGGATGTTCATTTAATTGTCCATATATATCTTCCAGTTCCTTTTATTAAAAGTGCAAATATATACCCTGGTTGTACAACGAAACTTAGAGTAAGAAAAGGTAAAACTTTCACCTCGTATGAAAGAGTATTCAGTGACTGAACTGTGTCTTTTATTCAAAAATTGTGTACATTATATGACTTGGAAGTAAAATAATTTTAATTATATTCTGGTTAGCAGTCAGAATATAAATTAACAAGTGGAATACACTTGTTCATTTCAATAATATTAAAAAAGAGGGAGTTTTATTTTAAATATAATTGTCAGTTCAACTTTGGTAATTTAGTGGTAAAAGTGGTTTTAGTTCTGAATAACTAAAGATTTTCAAGAAGGAATGATACACTATATTCAACCATGTTGTTTGTAATAGGAATAACAAAAGAAAAGCCAAAGAATGATTGACTTATTTTTCTCATCAATGTTTTGTTGTTCTGTTCAAATATACGTAATATATTTTTTCTGACTCTGAGAAAGACTTCCAAATTTGCTACCTGTTCATTCCTAGGCAAAGTTGTTGAATAGCAACTTTGTTTTTTCTTGCCTAATACTTCTATTTGTTTACCCAAAGAGTCTCCAAATTAGAATAACCTAAAGGAACAACATGGATTTGTCATGAATCTCCTTAAGGCAGCCTTCACATCATTGTTCCTCAGGCTGTAGATCATGGGGTTCAGCATAGGGATCACCAGTGTGTAAAACACAGATGCCATTTTATCAGTATCTAATGAGTAGTTAGTTCGAGGCTGCAAATACATAAACAGCAGAGTTCCATAGAAAACTGTGACTGCCAGCATATGCGAAGCACAGGTGGAAAAGGCTTTTTTCCTTCCCTCTGATGAACGCATCCTTAGAATAGACAAAACAATGTTGAAATAAGATACCAGAACTATAGTCATAGAAAAAACAATATTTGAAGCTGCAGATATAAAGACTACTGTTTCTGGAATGTAAGTATCAGAGCAAGACAATGTTAACAGAGGCATAATATCACAATAAAAATGATTGATAACATTGGAAGAGCAATAAGACACAGAAAACACACAAGGCGTAACAACAATAGCTGTACAAAAGCCATAGAAGTAGGTGAGGGACACCAGCAGAAGGCAGATCCTCCGAGATACCACCACCATGTAGAGCAGCGGGTTGCAAATGGCCACGTAGCGGTCATAGGCCATCACCGCCAGCATGAAAACCTCAGCTACGATGAAAACCAGGAATCCTCCAAGTTGGGTGGCACATTCATAGTATGAAGAGGTTTTCTCACTTAGCAAGAAATTGACCAGCATTTTAGGGGCAATGATGGTAGAGTTACTGAAATTTATTATAGCCAGATGTCGGAGGAAAAAGTACATGGGGGTTTGAAGTCGAGAGTCAACACTGGTGAGGGTGATGATGCCCAGGTTCCCCATCATGGTCAGCCCATAGATGAGCAGGAAGACCAGGAAGAGAGGAATCTGCAGCTCTGGAAGATCTGAGACTCCTATGAGAATGAACTCTGACACCTGGGTGAGATTTCCATGAGCCATGAAGGTATTGGAAATTCATCTGTATGGGGAAGAACAAAGTAGTTATGAATTTAAGAATCTTTTTATAGAACTGTCATTACAGAGCAAGGACAAATCATTGGGCGAGATTTTATTGAATCATGTACTACCCTAGCTCAGTTATTAAACCAAAAGCTTGTCAAATAATTGTACTTTCACATTGCTGGCAGAGAGAAAAAGCAAGTATGATATATAAAATGATGGTCCAACACTATACAAGAGTTTGAAGATTTACTCCCTTACAATCGACTTTAATTCTGAATATATTCCTACATTGCAAAATTTTCAAATAATATGGTATATATTTTTCAATAAAAGGCTTGTATAAGTGTTATGTTCTCAAGCAAACCCAGGTTTGCTTGAGATTTTTTTTTCCTTGTGATTTTTTTTTTTTTTGGTACTGGGATTGAACTCAGGGGTACTCGACCACTGAGCCACATCCCCAGCCCTATTTTGTGTTTTATGTAGAGACAAGGTCTCACTGAGTTGCTTAGCGCCTCGCCGTTGCTGAGGCTGGCTTTGAACTCGCGATTCTCCTGTCTCAGCCTCCCTAAGTGCTGGGATTACAGGCTTGAGCCACCACGCCCGGCTTCCTTGTGATTTTTAATCGAGGACTTCTTGCTCTTTACAAGAGTATTCTGAATACCGGCCTGCCCAGTTTATTTATTCCATCTTTTTCTTACATGTATAGGATCTATATGAATTTACAAATTCTACCACCTGTGTCTACTAGCTGCTTTTTCTTTTGTTCCATTTTATTAACTCAGACAAAAATAGATGGAGGTGCATTCTCAGATCTGTTTTCAATTTTCTGATTCTCTTATTGCTTTTAATAAATAAAATGGAGCAATTTTTGCCATTTTTTTTGGTAAATCATTGACATGGTTCACTAGACACTGCTTTTAATTCTATCACTGTCTTTTCTTTTTCTTCTTGTCTGTATGTATTCTTCAAATTCTTTCCATGCATTTTTGTCACTATTTTTATTTATAAAATTTAATAATATTATTTATAAAATTAAAAAAAACATACATGGGATCCTTAGTTGATATTTTACTATACTTTTCATGTTGTTATTTTTATTATTATAATAAATGTCCTTATTTTATAAAGACAATTGCATTGAATAGATTTATCCTAGAATCACTCGTTATTTTAATATAGCTAAATATTTTCCTAGAATTGTTTAATGATGGCCACCTACCCCTCTTTAAAAGAATTGGAATCTCTTTGCAGTCACAATTGATAGCTCCCGTGGTGGCATTTATAGCAACAAGTTCTATGGTAGTCCCTTATCCAAGATGTTGAACTTAAGTTTATGTTATGACTATATCATTATAAATGTTACAGGAGTAAAAACCCAGAGCTATTGATGTTTTTGGTTCTTCTAATAATAGGTTGAAAAAGAGAAAATTATTCTGTAATAAGAAAAATAATGAAATGACAATGTAAGAAAAATCAGAGAAATAAGACCAAAATAATTCTTAACACTATTGATTATCTGATGTCAGTATTTTTTCTGATTCCAATTATCCTTCATTCCTTTGGTTTATTTGAACTGTCTTCTTTTTAATTATTAACCATACGCTTATTTAATTTATGCTTTGCCAGACAATGTTCAAGCTTCAGGACATATGTCCTTCACCTCATGAATCTGCTTTTCCCAAAATAGGAGCAATCTATTACTTGAAATTTGCTGAGATCAGATTTTGAATGCTCTCACTTCACTACAAAAAAAAAAAATGATACTCATGTTAGGTGATGGTGAATTAGCTTAATTATTGCACTCACTTCACAATGTGTTTGTGTCTCAAATATCATGTTGCTTGCCTTAAATATACACAATAATTTTGGTACAATTTACACACCAAGTGTTTATGCATCACTTTTGAAAAATGACATTTATGATATCATTGCTCTCAGTGAAGAATATACCCATAACCCTAACATATTGCCCACTGGATCTTTAAGTGCCAATACTATATACCTCAGGCCAGAAATGCTATGATTTGTATCATCAGAGATTTGTTATCTATTGTAGAACTTCAGATAAATGTAATAATATAATATGTTTATGTTTGGTTAATGCTATTAAAATTCTTCCATTTTAATGTGTGTATTAGTGTTTCATTGAAATGTATCACTGAATAGTATTGTATTCTATTATATGAATACACTACAATTTTTATTTTTATCTATTGACATAGTTGAAATATTTCCATTTTATATGAATTAGTGTATCAATATCCATGCATGTATACTTATTTTTATAAACATTTTTTTCATTCATTTGGGGTAAGTATCTAGGAGATAAATTATTGGAACCTATGGTAGTAATGTAAAATTACTAAATTGTTTTCCATAGCAGAGTACCACTAAACATATCAGTTGTCAATAGTAATTTCAGGAACTGAAATGAGAGTGGATAATTAGTATCATCGTGTTATTTTGTAGCTGGTAATGAAGTGTTTTAATTGTGCCCCAATTGGGTGAAAAGTAGTAGTAGCTCATTGCTAGTCTAGTTTCATTTCTTAATGGATAAGGATGTTGGGCCTTTTAATGTACTTTTTATATTACTGATATTAATATCATCAATGTTTCTCCTGTGAGGTGCATTTTTTCAGATATCTTTCCCAATCTTTATTATGTTGCATTTTGCTATTGATTTGCAAGAGAAGCCTACATATGTCTTTGATCCTATTGAACTACTTGGACATCTTTTTAATTTAAATTCATTTTTAACTGACCCGCAAAAACATAAAAGCATACATATTTATGGGGTACCATATAATGCTTCAATATATGTAATCACTGTTTAAGGTTAAATCAAGTTAAACACATCTGTCTCCTTACACATTTATCATTTCTTTTGGTGAAGAATTATTTGGACTTCTTAGTGGATAATCAATTGGACATGTATACAAGACTTGTATTTTGGCCTTTATTCTGTTTCTTCAATATTTTATCTATCTGTATAAAACAATAAATTATTTTGATTACTGTAGGTTCTTAGTAAATTTTGAAAGCTGTATTGTAAGTTCTTCAATGTTCTTACCCTTCAAGAGTATTTTGACGACTCAGGATCTTTTACCTAGTGTATAAAAGCAGACTTAAAGACATACACAGGGACCTTGATTGTGTACATGAGGATACTTCTAGGCCAGTTCTCTATGGAACAGTCATCTTTGGCTGCAGCCATTGAATTATTTTGATATTCAAATTTTAGTCCTATTAAAATTGAGCCTTGTTAAAAGTTATTCCCTGTTCTAAACCCTGTTTTGTTGCATTAAGGGATGCATAAATACTATGCATGAAGAAGTAAAGAAGATAATCCTCTTTTAGACATAATCTTCTATCTGTCTGAACTGTTTCAGACAGAAATTGTGAAGTATTTGAGAAAATTCTTTCAAGAAGGAATGTGTCTCATTGTCTGAATATGTTTTACTGTCAGGGGGTGAGAATTTAAGATATCTATTACACAGCCCGTGTGGAATATCAGCCTGAAGGAATTTTAGAAATATTGGAGGTTGCATTATGGAGTCTGTTTATTATTACGGTCATTCATTCTTGTCACTTATGCATTAATACAAATTTATAACAATTTCCTACCTAAACGCTCCCTTTTGGTACTTCAATCCATTATTATTTATGGAACACAAATACACAAAGCGAAATATTCTAACTCTGGGGAAAATTTTGAGACTACACAAATAATAAAAGCTATGTAGGTTGGCAGCATTATTTCTCAACTACCTAATGATTATAATTACTAAGAGAATACTTGTTTTGTGTTTATTTGTGACAGTGCTAATAATATTAGTAAATGCTAATATATATTTTTGGGAAAAAAAAGGAAAAAGGCCATGCTGCTTAGAAACAAGTCAAAATGAAGAGCACTTTTATAAGATAAAGTGATCAAGTCTGTGCAGTGTAATATAAAATAAAACTTATCCATGATAATAAGAATAAGATCCAATCTTAACATGGTAAATACATTTGATGTGATTTTGTAATGTAGTTTCGTATTACTGCTGTTGGGTTCAATTTATCTTTTGAATGATGCAAAATATAGTACACAGAAGAAAAGAACAAATAAAATAAGAGCCTTTTTATGTAGGTTGGCAGCATTGGGTCAGGGATAAAGATAACCTGAGTTATATTCTTATTCAATTCCATACAATTTTCACTTTGAATATTACAAAAGATTGAAAAAGTATGATTTGGAAAATGCATATACTTTAATATTTAAAAAATGTGTACTCAAACAATGAACAGAATATTGAGATGCAAAAAGAGCCATTTATTTGCTGAATGAGAGCACACAATGTGAATGATACTGTGTTAGCACAGAGTCTGTGACCTTATATAAGAAATTTTATGAAAAACACAAAATAAACATGGAAATAAACAAAATCAACCCTTTCATGTATCGATTTCTTTTAATATGCAGTGTCAGATCCATAGATTTTTTAAAATAAAAATGCCATTCCTGTAATTGACCAGAAAATCTACCCTGAGGTTGCTAATCTTAAATCAACTTTTTTTTTTAATCAGGCAGGAAGCTATCATAAGCAAAATATTGCTATAGTGTGAAGATCTGTGTAGGGGATATAGATTTATCTGCATTATTGAATGGCACCTAATCAAAAATCTTCCAAAATGCCCACTTTATAATTGATATATAAAATATTAACTTGATTTTAATGACAACGTGTTCTGAGATAGCACCTTCAATGAAGGGCATCTTGAGTAGCTAGGAAGGAGAAACAGAACTGCAGGAACTAAGTAAAGCCTATAGACATAGGTCTTTGTTAAAATAGAGGATTAAATCGGTGAGGTCACGTGAAAACAAGGTGGTGCTAGTAATGAACATGAGTATTGGGGACTGCAGAGCACATTTGTCCTGCACATTAATGCTTCTGATGGAAGTGTATTCCAAAGACAAGTTCTTTTGCAGAGTAGAGGGTCTTTGACGATCTTTGGATATAAGATCTTAAGCTATGTGTCCCTACAAATGAAAAAGATCAATGTTGCCACTTACCTTCCCGAAGGTCTGCTTTGGCTTCCCACAGTTTTAATCCTACCTGTTACAGAATGGATTTAAATGATCATTTTCACCCATGAGACTCATTTTTTTGAAGTTTTAATCTAAGCCAAACATAAACTAATTACACATCATCACCTGGGGCGGAGTGCCTTGCACCTGATAATTAGTCTCCAAATATTCCATTAGGAAGAATAAAAAGTATGCCATGCCTCATTCTAACTGAAAAAAGTTTATGTTCTCACCAAATCCTGCAAGTCATAAGTACGCCTTTGTCAGAATTTCAGCGTCACAATGTCATGTGCATATTAGGTGTATAACACACACAAGTGCATACTTCATGAGTAAATAAAACAATGACTTTCTAGAAAAGGCAGAGCAGTATTTGGTCAGGCAACACACACTAAGAATATTTTTGCTGAATACAAAACTTTGCCAGATATATAAATATAGGCTGCAAAAGACAACCTATTATGACTTGCATTATTTCTTCCAAGAAATTGGTAGCAAATCATTTCTTCATATGTTTATATGAATCTTATATCTTGTTCTTAAAGGTTGCTCTTTATCACTTGTTTCCAGAAATTTGACTGTGATGCACATTGTTGTCATTTGCTTAGCCTTCTTGGAACAATTTTAGCTATTTACATCTCTGGTTATTATTTTTAAAGATATTTCGGGGAGGAAATTCTGGCCAACATTTCTTCTCATATTTTTTCTTGCCCTATATATACTCTTTTTTTTTCATTTGAACCTATGATCATACATCATTAGGTAACTTCTGCCTTTTCTACAATAGATCATTGAGATTATTTTCATGATTCAGTTCAGAATTTTGTTTTCTTTCTGTCTTCATTTTAGGTAGAATCTTAAGTGACTCATTTGACATCTATTCTTTTCAGTATATGATATGATATTAGATTCACTAAACACCTGTTCATAATATTGTTGTTTTAGTTTTTGAAGTTTGGTTGAGTTTTGGGGAATATTTAATTTCTTCCTTATGATACTAATGTTTTTCTTAAATTATAAAGCACCTTGTATTACACAGCAATTGTCTGAATAAACTTGCTGCTGATGCTATCATCGCTGTCATTTCAAGTTCTATTTTAATTATCCCCTGGATAAAGTCACATCTTGTGGCTTATGAATCTAGATGCTGAATATTTTAAATTTTATGTTAATTTTGTTTTGTTTTGATTTGTTTCCTTAAAAATGTTAAATATTTTAAACAAGAATCAGTTGTGTCTACTTGAGACTTATTTTGAAGTTCTTAGAAATGTGCAAAGCAGCTTTAAACTCTAAGACCAATACTAGATGTCCAGTTGTTGGACGAGACCCCCTTGTGGTTATCTGGAACTTGCATGTCTTCCTGCCCTATATTATGTTTGGAAATTGTCTAGCTTATGGTATCATGGTCACTCTTCTGACACACTTGTGGACATCCAGTGCTTACATGTGCGACTCAGAATTCAACCAGACTCTAGGAATTAGTATGGAGGAATACATTCATGACAATAATGAGGCTTGACATATATGAAACAGGGAGCAATATGACAGAAGTATGTTCACATTATCTGTAATCAATTTAAGTATAAAATATTAAATTCTCTGACTAAAGGATAGAAATTGGCAAGATGGGAAATCATAAGCAAAAATGTGTTCTAAATACATGCTGTCTGCAGGACACTCCTTTTATTTACCTTATTATTTTAGGTTCAGAACATACAATGAAAACAAGCATAAGAGGGCAATTGTCCAAACAACAAAACCTTGCAAAACAATTAATGTAGAGTTTAATGTGTTCCCATTGAGAGAATACAAAACGTCATGAATGTACTCAAGGAATATTGAACCAGGAGCAAGAAATGTTAAGAAAGAAGTGAAATTTAATTGAGATCTGAAATATGAGAGTTAATTTGGGTGGAAATACAGGAAATAATCTAGTTTTCTCTATGATATCATGAATTGTTGATGTAATGAAAAGAATATAGTCACATCTGTTAGATGCAGTGTCAATTGACATTGACTTTATCAAAATTTACACAAACAGCATTGCATATTAAATACTATGTACAAAACTTGCTTTGATTCTTAAAGATCCTGTGGAAAGCATTTTTTACCTCTTTGTTCCTAATGCTGTAGATTAAAGGGTTAAGCATGGGGATCACTAAAGTGTAAAATACAGAGGCCAGTTTATCAGTTTCGAAGGAGTGGGTGGATTTGGGCTGCACATACATAAAAAGTAGAGACCCATAGAACACCACCACCACTGTCAGATGAGAACCACATGTGGAGAAAGCTTTTTTCCTGCCTTCTGCAGAATGCATCCGGCATATGGCTAGCAGAATCAGAATGTAGGATACTAAGATCACCAGGAGGGATGAGAACAAGTTAAATGCTGAAAATAGTATGATCAATAATTCTATATCCCGTGCATTTGAGCAGAGCATTAGTAACAAGGGCACATCATCACAGTAGAAATGGCTGATGACATTAGAGCCACAAAAGGTCAGTATGAAAATCTTAATAGTGATCATCAGAGCCTGAAAGATGCTATAGAGGTATGGAATGCCCACCAGCACATGACAGAGTCTCTGAGACATGACGACATTGTAGAGCAGAGGGTTGCAGATGGCCACATAGCGGTCATAGGCCATGGTGGACAAGATGAAAAGTTCACTGATAATGAAAGTAATGAAGAAAGCCATCTGGGTAGCACATGCATAAAAGGAAATGGTATTTTGATCCACAAAAAAATTCACCATCATCTTGGGATAAATGACAGTGGAATTGCCAAGGTCAATGAAAGCCAGATGCCTGATGAAAAAATACATAGGTGTGTGTAGGTGGGAGTCCAGCTTGGTTAGAATGATCATGCCCAAATTGCCCAACACCGTGACTGTGTAGATGATGAGAAAAACCCCAAAAAGGGGAAGCTGCAACTCAGGACGCCTCGAGACTCCCGTCAGAATGAACTCAGTCAGCAGTGTTATGTTCTTTTGGCCCATTTAGTCCAGTTCTCTTTTCTTGAAAGAAACAGGTATTGTTATCGACATCATTTAGAATCATCCAAGCAAATTATAATATTTGTAGACAGGATAGGAATGTTTATGTATTTGTAGGCTACAATAATTACTTAAACATCTGATTCTAAAAGATAAAGATAAAACTTTGCAAAGTAGAGATCCTTGTGATTTCTGTGTTATGGCATCAAGTCTTAATAGAGTCAGCAATATGTGGATTATAATGATTGGCCACAAAACCATGTAGGTGTTAATATAGACTGATGTAGTCTTCATATCATCTATACGATGAAGTCAAATTTTTCTTAATGTATTTCCATTTTTGTCAGACAATTTTTGTGGAGTTTTGGTACTCTTAAAGACAGAGTTGCAGAAACATGAAACAAATGAAATTTAAATATTTAGTACCTCATTTGTACTTAAGGGCATTGTATGGGTTTTTATTAATGAACTTGCAGAGATTTATTTTTGTCAAACTTGCAAAGGAAAGATTCGGTATCTTATCAATTAAACTCACTGTCTTTTTCCATTCTGACTTCCACTCTATCACACTTTGACAAATAGCATGGTGCATTAAGATGTCTCCAGGCATTTATGGGGTCCAACTAACAGGGAATTGAGATAAGGATGGTACTGTACAGTGTGATTTGTGGGCTTATATAAATGGTTCATAATTAATGACATTAAGCAATGCTATTATTATCTGATGAACAAATGGTTATTAAAACACTCATGTTAATGTACCTATATTTTAATTAATAAAGTTAATATATTTACATATTTATGTGATTGTTGTGCAATGGTTTATTCACACTGAACTTTAAGGTTCTTTTTCCATTCAAAATCAGTATTCACAGTCATTTCTCAAGTTGTGTGTAATTTTACTTTTTCCTTGAAGAAAATAAATCCTTAATTGATTAGTATACATTTCAAGACTCACAATATATGGATATATTGGTGCTAAAATATATTTCTTAGGTCTATATACATGGATTTTGAATATTTATTTTTATATTATTTATTTTATATTGCATAACACTATTAAGATAACAGGGTCTATGGGTAATTTAAGATATATATTTGAATATTTATTATGTTGTATATTAGTAACTGCTAAATTGCTTATGGAATTTTATAATGGAATAATTAGAGAGCATAACTTCCTACTTTTATATATTTCAGTAATAATAAAATTAATATGAGAAGTCAGTAAAAGAAGATACAACTACTCTGAGTAAAGATGATGAGCCTAGTCTAGACTATCTTGAATTCTTTTCCTATCAGGTTCAGAGTTTCCTCTGTGAAAAGTAGAACTGTGTAAGTATGATTTTTGATTTGAGAAGAAATTGGATATCAGCCTGCTCAGATAAAATGGAGAAGAGAAAAAGTACTTAGCAAGATGCCAAGGTCAGCCTGCACAACTCTCAGGTAGAATCATCTGGGAGCCTACCACAAGGTCCAGGACTGTAGTCTGGAGCAGCTACAGAACCCCAATCAGCTCATGTTGGGGCATGGCTGGAGGGTGACCCTGGAGATTGCCAAGTTATTTCCATTCCTTCTTCCAGGATGAAGTTCATGCTCTTTCTACATTGAATATCCTTTAGTTTCATGTCCCTTCCTCACCCCCAAACAAGAATCAGAAGGTTGTCTCTTTTTGAAAATATTACTTTGAATTTGCAGTCACAGAGCCTACTATTTTGGGTGTTTGCTGTGGAATAGAAAATACATTGGACTGAGCAAAAAAAAAAATCAGAATTATAGTACCAGTATTTGAAGGTTTTAATAATTATTTGGATGTTTTTTTAAAAATCTATATCCATTTTCAGTGACAATTATTATATCCTTCTGAAAATATCTGGATTCCTTTATCTTACTCAGGCTTCTTACTGGAAAGAACATCTCTGGTCTCCTCTGAATATCCTGATATATGCTTACTATCTCCACATTTAGGCTAACTATTAAGACAGAATGCAAAAGCGAGGCAGAAGAGCTACTGATTTTCCAGTCTTCATACATGCTCATACCAGGAATCATTTAGGACTCAGGACTTTCTCCAAAACATTGTCTTAAAACCAATTCTATTTCTTTTCATCTACTCAATGCTTTAGCATGGGGGAAAAACTAACAGGCTCAGAAATAAGCAAGATGGTATGAAAAATAATTCAAACAGATGACTACAACCTCTGCACATTCAGGATCAGGGCATCCTTAAATAAAATTTATTTGAATTTGATGAAATATTGCCATATAAAAGCTCATCTTAAAATGTTGTTTTTTTAAAAAAGTGTTTTTATGTACTTACATTAAAATGGTACTTTATCAAATATTGCATATGTTATAAAGTAAATGTTATTTTTCTTTTTAGTCAAAATCAGATGATATTGGATATCTGGCATTTTATCTGAAATTCTAATCTTGTAAAGATTCCAAATGAAGAGCTCAGTGTTAGTTTTTTTTACATTTCCTAACTTACTTTTCACTTGTAATATCTACATACCACATGCAACTCTTGCAGATAAGAGTTCTAGGACATTTGTTCAGTCTCTAGAATTTTGTGCCCTGAAAACAAAAGATTTATCCAAGAGATAGCAGTTAACAAGGGAGATATTAAACTTTTGTAGTGAATTGAAATGAATCAGCTGTCATTGATCAAACAGTCAGAATCTGAGAGTAAGATTAATAGAGTAATTACCAAATCCAGGTGATTATGCAAGTCCCTAAAAATTCTTATCCTCTCACTTCCATCGAAGAATTGGATTTCCTTCTCCTAAATGACTCTTACTATTTTTTTCTTGTATAAGAAGAATTTATGGATTTCTTCCTTATTTGTGGTGTTCCCTGAGGAAATAATATGTAATGCGTTCAGTTCATTATACCACAATTATCTAAGTGATGTTAAAAAAAGAGCTTTGATGATACCCCTACATGTTCCCCAGTGAGAAAATGTAAGGGGAAAATCACAGAAAGGAGCAAAACAACATAATGATCTGAATGGTTCCATGGAGACTGACTTCAAAGCAGTCATTCATCCTCTTACCTGGTGTGTAATGTGAAAGTAATAATGGAAAAAAAAAACAAAAAAAACTTTGACACTAGCTTTACCCCTGCAAAATAGAACAATTTCAAAGCCATTATGAAATTATCACTATCACACAAGTTTTTTCCCTTCAATCTATATTTCAAATTAAAATAGGTAGTAGGAACTGAGTTCAACATGTGCAATGTAGCTCATTCATGTGACCTGGAGATTGCATTAACATATAGAGAAGACATCAAAAGGAGATAAACTATATAATTTTCTCTAAGTTACATAAATGAAGACAGAAAGGTTTGAAAATAAAGCTTAATTAATTTCTAGCGGTACCTTTTCTTTTCCTTTGTCAAAACTGTAACAGTTGTTATGCAATGAATCTTATTACATTGTTCATCCAACAATGGAACGTCTTGAGCTATAGTTTCACCACTGTTGGTAAAAGGTCAGTACAGTCATGTTGAGAATGAAATGTGCTACAGAACAATATCACTTATCTCCTCACTGATGGCTTCTCCTCACTGATTTTCATATGTATAAGAATTGGGGACAATGTACACAGTGAAACTTGGAACATTTTTGAACAAAATTATGATTTAAAAAAACAATATTATGTATAATAATATTGGAACCAAGATAATAGATTATTTTCAATGCCAAATAATTTTCTCTTGTGCTCTTGAACACCCACACCATAAGCTTTCCATCATAGAGAAATATCCACATACCTCAACCCTCAAATGATATTTTCCAATCTTTAGGCAACTATTGCTCTGAATTTTATTCCTAGATTATTTTCCCTGCTTTCAATTCCATATATGTGAAATTATACAACATTTGTTTTGGATTTTGCTTTATTTATTCAGCATATTTCCTTTGATGTTCATTCATGCTATGTGTGTATTGCTGAAAAACACCCAATTGCATAAATATTAAATTTTTAATCCAGCACCTTATGATAGGTAGTTTTGAGTTATTATGATAAATCTAGTATACACATATTTATATAAGCATATTTGTTGGCAAATGCATTAATTTCTCTTGGTTATAGATTTAAGTATGGAATTTCTGGATCATAAGATGTATATATATGTGTGTCTGCATATATATATACATATATATATATATTAGAAGAAATATATATATTAGAAGATAATAATCTATTATCTTGGTTCCAATATTATTATACATAATATTGTTTTTTTAAATCATAATTTTGTTCAAAAATGTTCCAAGTTTCACTGTGTACATTGTCCCCAATTCTTATACATATGAAAATCAGTGAGGAGAAGCCATCAGTGAGGAGATAAGTGATATTGTTCTGAATAGAAATAATAAAGAAGTTTCCAAATCCATTGTAACATTTTGAAATACTGACAACTATGTTGAAGTTCCATTTTCTCCACATCCTTGTAAATATTTCATAAGGTATTTTTTAAGTATTAAATTCAGAAATGATAATAAGCAGAAAATAGTGGTTTTAATTGTGTTCACCTTATAAAAATGATAATGAACACTTTTACTTATCTTCTTAGTTATTAATAAATCTTTCTTTGCAAACTCTCTAAATCTAGGCATATTTTACTTTGGGTTTCATAGATCAAGTTTTTGAATTTTTATACATATTTTTGATAAAACTATTTTTTGTAATTTTCTTCAAAAAACTTTTTTGTATTGACTTTATGTTTAGGTCTTTCACTAAGGATATCATAGTGAAACACAGATGATCTGTGAGACCACTGAGGAGGACAGAAAACTGTCTCCCAACCCAGAACATCTCATGCAGAATGCAGATTTGGACATGTGGGATGGAATAAGCCAGAGAATTTCAAAAGCCTATTAAGTCGTGACACAAGTTCAGATGCACAGAACACTCCTTAGAAAGCAATAGAGCTAAGAATCAGCTTCTGTTCCCACTTCAAGTTTTATTTTGATTTTCTTGAATTATTGAATGTCAATAAATCATGGATTCTTTCATTGACACTGTGAGATACACTCTGAAGATATCTAAATTTTATTACAGTTTTGTGGAAAGTTTCTGATGCCGTTGTTATGGAGGAAATTAACATGGTTTGACTCAGGCTGCAAACTGTATTCTAGGAGATCATACAGACATCATTGGATGAGTTTAACCTTGTCTAGGCTACTGGAATTTACCCCACACTTCAATAATGTTGGTGAATTGTGCAGAATTCATATTTAGAATATGGATCTCTTCTCATTGGCCGTATCCTTCCTGGGATTTAACCAAATTTTTTGTAGCTATGTTTGTCCTGATTCTTTTTCATTTTTTATTCTTTTTCAGTTTTTAGGTCATAAAGACAGTGTGTTTTATACATCATTTTTTAAATTTAGGCACTTCTCTACTGGCTTTCCCAATCACTCCACCCTGCAATGGTGTACAAGGATTTCCTTTGCTCCACAGCATTGCCAGCAATTGATACCATTCATTTTTTTGGTAATACCATCCTAGTAGATGTGAGGGGACATCATTTGCTTTTCTCTAATGATTATTGATATTCAAATCTTTCTTTTGTATGTTGGTGACTTTACATATATTTTGGAAAAATATATATTCAAATCCTTTGCTCATTTCCAAATGTTGGCTAATTGTTTTCCTCACTTTGTGTTTTGTGTGTTTCCTGTATATTTTCACTATTAACCCTTTATCAGATAGTTTGTCTGAAAATATTTTCTCCTAATTCATAGGCTGTTTTTCTTCATTTTCTAGTTGTTTCTTTGGCTGGGAAGATGTTTTATTTTAGCTTTCTGTAATGCCATTTCTTTCTTTTTGCTGTTGTAGCCTGAGCTGTTGGTGTGGTATCCAAAAATCATTGGCAGAGTCAATGTCAACAAGCTTTTCTGCTCTTTTTCCTCCTGAGAAATTATTCTAATGAAATTGTGCTTAAAATTTCTGTTTTCATTTTCTGCTCATGTCATCTACTGAACAAAAGTTCCCAAAGGGCTTTTTTAAAACAAATATACATATAATGTCAAAATTTTATTAAGAATTTTTGCATCTATATTCATCAGGGATATTGGTCTGAAGTTTTCCTTTTTTGATGTATCTCTGTCTGGTTTTGGGATCAAGGTGATACTAGCCTCATAGAATGAGTTTGGAAGGGTTCCTTCCCTTTCTATTTCATGGAATAATTTGAGGAGTATTGGAGTTAGTTCTTCTATGTAGGTCTTGTAAAACTCGGCTGAGAATCCATCTGGTCCAGGGCTTTTCTTGGTTGGAAGGCTCTTGATGGCCTCTTCTATTTCCTTGCATGTAATTGATCTGTTTAAGTCATGAATGACCTCCTGGTTCAGTTTGGGTA
>CM053399.1:14152789-14170498 GCA_028644305.1 Xerus rutilus
TGCATTTGAGCAAAGCATAGGTATCAAAGGAACATCATCACAATAGAAATGATTAATGACATTAGAGCCACAGAAGTTCAGTGTAAAAATCTTACAAGTGAACAAAAGAGACTGGAAGGTGCTGTAGAGGTATAGAATGCCCACCAGCACATGACAGAGTCTCTGAGACATGGTAACATTGTAGTGCAGAGGGTTGCAGATGGCCACATAGCGGTCATAGGCCATAGCAGACAAGATGAAAAGTTCACTGACAAGGAACGCAAGGAAGAAAGCCAACTGTGTAGCACATGCATTATAAGAAATTGTATTTTGATCCACGATGAAATTTACCAGCATCTTGGGATAAATGACAGTGGGACTGCCAAGGTCAATGTAAGCCAGATGTCTGATAAAAAAGTACATAGGTGTGTGCAGGCGGGAGTCCAACTTGGTCAGAATGATCATGCCCAGGTTGCCCACCACTGTGACCGTATAGATGATGAGGAAGACCCCAAAGAGGGGAAGCTGCAGCTCAGGCTGCCTTGAGACTCCGGCCAGAATGAATTCGGTCAGCACTGTGAAGTTCTGTCGGCCCATTTAGTCCAGTTTTCCCTTTTGGGAGGAAAGATAATTTTATCCACTTTATTCTAGTGTCATCTAAAATAATAATAATATTTATAGGATGTATGGGGGATTTAATCATAACATGGGAGATAAAAATAGTTTATATATCTGACATTTAAATATGAATAAACATTAGGAACTTCTAACTCCCCTGAGAACACATAAATTTATACTATATACAAATAATCAACATATTAATTCATTAATATTTGGAAAATATGCATTGAAATAAAACCATATAGGTATTGATGAAGAAAGATTCCATTTTATTTCATCCACAGGATGATTTCACAGTTTTTCTCTAGTAAACATTCATTTTTGTGTGAGAGTGTTTTGGAATTTTTATATTCTTAAGGAAAGAAGAGGAGACAACATAAACAGAATGGGATATTCTTTAGGGTTCCTCATCTGCAATTCGAAGGATCTGCTGAAGGCTTCCCAAGCTCTCTCACATGCTATTTCTTTGTAAACATGAATGTAAGGGAGTTAGCCATGACCAGTTCAGCCCACTGTCTCTGAATTACAATGTCTTCTTTGTGACTCTTCCCTTAATAGGGCAGAGCATTTGTGGGGTCCAGCTGAGGGAGACTGAGTTAATTACATTGTATTTGAGAGTTGGTGAATTTAGTCATATTATTCAACATCAACAGCATTTATCATTGAATAATCCTTTCCATTATGATGTATTAATGGCTTCAAAGGACATGTCTACAATTCAGTATCTGAAAGTGCCTGGAGTTTGATTAATAAATTTATTTTGATATATCTCATGATATTTTTGACCATTAGTTTATTCATAATTGATATTTTAGAATTCTTTTCCTACTCCGTAATTACTCACATGTTCTTTAACTTACACACATGATTTTATTTCATTGTTGAAAACGAAAGCCCCAAATTTAACATAAACTTCAAAAAACACATTATCTGGATCCATTCCTGCAAAGATATTTGATATCTATTATTGAAGCATTTTGAGTATTTAATTCAGTCTACTTTATTTCTTTTAATATATCTTTATAGAAATGCAGTCATATGTGATTTCTATCTTTCAAATCTTTAAGTTTTCAGTTTTACACACTTTATTTCCCTTAATACCATACTGTGGATTTCCTAGTTTTCAGAAAGCACATATAGTGTATGAGCATGTATTTTAGCAGCTATTACTAAATGTCAAATTTCCTTGAATTTCATAATGGACATTTTATAAAGTGCACCACTCTGGTTTTCAAATATTTGAGAGACAAATACCTCAGCATTCATTTAATGAATTTACATGAACAGTCAGTAATACATAGTAAGTACTGCTCCAATTGAAAATAATGCAGCTGATTAAGCCTAATTCTCTTGGATTGCTGAGCTTGTGATTTTACTTTTTCCTCACTCTGAAATTCTGAAAAGCTGTAGGCACACTTTGATTTAAAAAATTTTTATATTTCCTTTTTGGTACCAGGATTTGAAGCCAGGGTTGCTTAAACACTGAGCCCTACTGAGCCACATCCCTAGATCTTCTTTTATTTATTTATTTGCTTGTTTGTTTGTTTGTTTATTTTGAGGCAACCACTTGCTCAGTTGCTTAGGATCTTACTGAATTGCTGAGGCTGGCCTCAAACTTGGGATCCTCCTGCCTCAGCCTTCTAAGTTGCTGGGAGTATAGGCCCATGTCACCACACTTGGCCAGCATAATTTTTAACTGGAGGATTGACTAGAGCTAAAACCAAAACAGTCATATAATGCAGGAAAGGGTTATTATGTTACAAAATACTAGCTTTACCTTTTTCAGCTTTCTGGTAACTTCTAAGAGCTCACCACAATGCCCAAGCACATAGACTGTAGCAGCTGCAGTCTAAAGTCAATACACAGCTCTTGCAGCAGTTCTAGGAATTGCTTACTTTGGGTGCTCAATTGTCTTTCTGGTTCAAAGACTGAGGACAGGGGAGGAGGACGATACTGGAGGTTGCTGAACTCAATCTATTCCTTCTTTCCGGATGAAGTTGCCTACTGTTGTCTTCATTGGGTCTCACTCTTGTTTCAGGTCCAGTCTTTGTCCACTAATATGAATTACACACCTAGAAAACTTTATTTAAAATTTGAAGTCTTGTAAGACTTGTTGCCGTAGGGTTTTAAGATAGAGATGGGATGCCATGGATGGTGGGAGGAGATCATAGTTCCTGTTATCAATTCTGCCCCCCGATATTTTCAGCATTTTGCTAAGAATTATTCTCTTGCATATTGAGTGTACATTATCACTCTGAGAATGTCTAGAATTATTTCTCACTCTGAAAATATCTAGAATCTTGTTCTGCTCATTCTTTTGTGTGGAAAATAAGTGGCATTTAAAATTATTATCATGGTAAAATCAGGAATTGTAAAGTTTGGTGGTTCTTGCACAACTTTATAAATCTTAAAAACTGTTATAATATTTTCCATGTGTAATAATTTTTCTCCAAGTGGTCAGTAGTAAGAAAACCATTAGGAAAATACAAACACTTAAATTCTATGATTTTATGCATATAACTTTATAAGATTCATTGAAATTTATATATTATTTCCTTGATAATAATTAAATTATTCTCTTTCAAAATGTTGCCTTCTCAGCTGTACTCATCCTAAAACAATATTTTTTCTTATCAAAAATTACCTAGGATATATGTTACTATTTTTTTATTTATGTGAAAATCAAATGTAACTGGGCATAGAATACTTTACTTGCAAATTCTCTTGTTAGATCTAATTAATCTATTACCACACATATTAATAGATTATAAGATATGAGATTGATGATCAGTTTTTCAAATATTTCTAAATTTCCTTTCACTTTCAATTTTCACATACTATTACAAATCAAATAAGTCTAGGGCTCCTTTTGATTCATAGGAATTAATATTCTAAAACACCAGTGTACTCCAAGGAACCCCAATTAACAAAGATGATAATGCTTTCTGTGATGTATTTGAGCAATCATTTGTCAGTTGCCCTAAGAGTGTCTATAGTCTATGAGAAATTTCCAGTGGCCATGTAATCAAGATCAAAGACAATTCTTATCCACTCACCTTACTGAAGAATTGGGAATTATCTCAGCTTATGCATCCTTCTTCTCTGGGAAGGAGAAATATATGATTTTTCCTCCCTCTCTGAGATGCTCCCTGTGGAAGTAGCATCTAATTTATGCAGATAATTATGGCCAAATCTTCTGAGATATTTGAAAATCTACTTTGATATACTGATAATTATCTAGGAATCCCTACCTTTTTTTCCAGTGGGAAAAAGTATGGAATAACTCAAAGAAAGGAACAAATTATCACAACTATCTGTACAGTTCCATGGAGGCCTACATGATGTAATCCACTCAATTACTTATGATGAGTCAACAGTTAAATTACCAGCTGACCCGCACAGGAAATAATACAATCTAATAGTGATTGTTGTACCATACTGCATTATATGAATTGCAATGGAATCAACTGTATCGTATACACATGTAATACACCATGTATCCAAACACTGTTGGATAATTCTCAGTAAAACCTTAATAAGAGTAAAGTCTTTTAGCAGACACTGTCTTTAATTACTTTGTATCAATGTCACTTTTCTTTATGTTTTCTGTATTAAGAAAGAAATCAATCTGGGCACAGTGGCACACACTTATAATCCCAGCAACTTAAGAGGCTGAGAGAGTAGGATTGTGAGCTCAAAGCCAGCCTCAGCAATGGTGAGGCACTTAGCAACTCAGTGAGACCCTGTCTCTACATAAAACACAAAATAGGGCTGGGGATGTGGCTCAGTGGGTGAATGCCCCAGAGTTCACTCACCATTACCCTCCCCAAACAAAGAGAAAGAAAAAATTACATATATAGAAACAGGGAACTAAATTGCATAAAATGATTAATCTTTTTAAAAAGATTTTCATTGTGCCTATAGACTTATGCTTACATCAAACAGAGAACATTTTCAATACTGAAGAAAGTTCTTTCATGCTTTGAACATTGCTAGCCCCATCCTTCATTTAAAAAATTTCCTCAGACTTTAAGATTTTCCCAGTTGCAGTCTAATGAACCCTCCCTCTAGACCTATTTTTTTTTTCTGTTCTTGGATTTCATGTCAGTGGAATAACACAAGGGGTAGTCTTGATCTGGCTTTCGCACTCAGCATATTCCTTTTGAAATCCATCCATACTGTGTTCATTCTGCTGCATGCAGATCCTGCCATTGCTTAGCCACTCTTCTATTGGTGGACATTTGAGTTTTGGGTCTTTATGAAAAATCTACTATATATATGTTCCCATGAAAATATTATTTGTTGACACAGAGTACACTTTTCTTAACTGTAGATCCAAGAGTTAAATTATTGGATCTAAGCACTTTAGAAGACAGCATGAGATTTTCACAATTTTAGTATATTACATTACCAACAGCTTTGCCTAAAGAGTTATTTTCCCCATTATCATCAATGGAAGAACATTTTAATTTAATTTTATTTTTTTGGTACTGGGGATTGAATTCTGGGGTACTCCACCACTGAGCCACAACCCCAGACCTATTTTGTGTTTTCTGTAGAGACAGGGTCTCACTGAATTGCTTGGCTCCGTGCCGTTGCTGAGGCTGGATTTGAACTCAGGATTCTCCTGTCTCAGCCTCCCAAAGTCCTGGGATTACAGGCGTGCACCACCATGCCCATCTTTAATTTTAATTTTTAAACTAGAAATAAGAATTGGCACATCATGGTATCTCACTGCATTTTTAATTTTTACTTATGTGATAAATAATGATAAACGAACACTTTTCCATGTACTTATTGGTTATTCATGTATCTTCACCTGTAAATTTCTAAACTTTAATCCATTTTTAATAGAGCTATATTTTTTATTGATCTTTGCAATGTTTATGTTTTCTAGATTAATCTGTCTTTGAATTTTATTCTAGAAGTTGTTTTTCTGTTAATATTTAGTTATCTTTTTCAGTATCCTTCAGCACTATATAGCAGAGCTGTTGTGTCACTAGTGATGAGAGAAAACGCTTCCCATCCAAGACTTCTTCATACAGAAAATGGATTTTGATGCACGGAATGGAGCTAGTAGTAGAAGCCAGAAAGTTAATGAGGCCATATGCCAAAGTCCAGGTTCACAGAACCCTCCCCAAAATACAAGGATTTTGGAGAACTAAGAACCAGGCTTTGCAGGGAGTGGGGGTGCACATCTGTAATCCCTGTGGCTCTGGAGGCTGAGATAGGAGGATCGCAAATTCAAAGACAGCCTCAGCAACTGGTAAGGCACTAAGCAACTAAGTGAGACCAGGTCTCTAAATAAAATACAAAAATAGGACTCGAGATGTGGCTTATTGGTCGAGTGCTCCTGAGTTCAACCCCCAGTACTCCCCTCCCCCCAAAAAAAGCACCATTCTCTGTTCTCACATAAAGCCCTGATTTAATTGTCCTATACATTTTCGTATTTAGAAATTGTAGATTCTCTCTTGGATACTGTGAGATTTTTTTTGGACAGAAGTCTGAATTTCGATGTACTACTCTAAGTGCCTCTTTTTTGTTGTTGTTGTTTTCTATTTATTTATTGAGTTTAGGATAAAATTAGCATGATTTGACTCAATGTAAACTCTAAACTGTAGGTGGCAATACATGTCCCTTCATATTCAGCCTTTTCTGGGCTTTTGGGTCTACCTGCATCTACATGTTTTCTAGTCAAAAAATAGGGTTCAACATAGAACACATATTTCGCTTGGTCTGTCTCAGTATTCTATGGATTCCTCCAAATTTTCCTTGGAGTGTTGTTACAAACTCTGCTTTTCGTTCTTCAGTTCAGAAAGACTGGATTTTTGTGTGAGATTGCTCTCAAGTTGTATAAACTGGGTGTCTCTTCAAAGTACAAATAGTGAAACTGAGAAAATTACTCTTTCCTTTAGTGTTAAATGCATTTCAGGATCTGCTTGATTTTTATTTCTCTTTAGTAATTTCATATTTTTTCCTCAGATATTGTTCCTAAACTGTGTGGTGTTTTGTCTTATTATCAAATATTTCATAATTACCAGAATGATCAGAAAGACATATCATTCTTTTCATTTTTCATTTTTTTATTTGAATGATAAATTATGCATCCTTTTTCCCTGGTTGGAAGGAATTTATGATTTTCCTCCTCTCTGGGATGCTCCCTGTGGAAGTTACATCTAATGTAAGCAGATCATTATGCTCAAATCTTTGTTGAAACTTGAAAGTCTGCCTTGATATGCCTGATAATTATCCAGCTATCTCTACATTTTCCCTAGTGAGAAAAAAAAATGAGACAACTCAAAGAAAGGAACAAAACAACATAAATGATCTATATGATCCAATATCACACAAGTACACACAATGAGTCAACAGGTAAGGTAGCAGCTCATAAGCTCAGAAAATACTACAGTTGGATAGTGACTGTAGTAGCATACTGCTTTAAAACAATTGCAATGCAATTACAATATCCAACCGCTGTTGGACAATATTCAATATATCCTTAACAAGCGTACAATCTACTGTTAATGGACACCATCTCTATTTTGTATCGATGTCCTTTTCCTTTATGATTTCTGTATTAAGAAAAATTACATATATAGAATCAGGGCACTGAATTGAACACATTAACATTTTTAAAAATATTTTCATTTGTGCCTATGGATGCTTACATCAAGATAGAGAATATTTTCAATAGTGAAGGAACTTTCATGTTTGGAACCTTTCTAGTCCACATCCATCATTAGAAATCTTTCTCATGCCTTAAGCCCAATACAACATGTTCTCAATTTCAAGCTACTGAACCCTCCCTCCAAACTTATTTTCTTTTAGTCTTGCATTTTATGAATGTGGAATATCAGTCTTGATCTGGCTTCTTTCACTCAGCATATTGCTTTTGATATCTAACCATACTGTGTTCATTCTACTATATGCAGATGCTGCCATTTCTTACCCAGTCTTCTATTGGTGCATATGTGAATTTTGGGTCTTTATGAAAAGTCTACTATAAATGAACCTATGCCAGTATGTTTGTTGACACAAGAGTATAATTTTCTTGATTGAAAATCTTAAGAGTTGCATTACTACATCTTAAGACTTTTAGATGAAAGTGTGAGATTTTCACATTTACTGTAACACTTTGTTACCAACAGCTATGCATGAAGGGGTTATTTTCCCTATCGTCATCAATACTAAGTGTGTTTAAGGATCAAAGGAGACACAGAGGCAAGATGCAGAGGCAAAGAATGGCTGCTCATCCCAGCTGCCAGCTTTATTTATATCAATAGGCTACCTTAGGTCACTCGCATCATTAGTACATTATTGTTTATTGTATCATTAGGCAGGTTACAGAGTCAGCAGCATTATACAGCTTATTTCTAGCTTACATACTAAGTTGCAATGTGCAATGTTAGGAGATTTGTGTAGCTTTCAAGAAAGTCCATTGTTTAAAGTTACTGTTATGTGGACAGACTCAGGAGCAGTGGAACTTGGTGAAATATTGTGGTTGTTTAACAAGAGAGTTCCTTTATTCCCAGGAGCTGAGTGTCTGAGATCAAGGTTGAGGCTGATAAGGCTGTAGCACAGAGCCTCCTAGTGGAGGGCATTCCCAGAGCAGCTAGGCATCCTGCACCTTTGAACAGAAATTTTCCCAGTCACTGAGCATGTATTAGCTATCTTACTAGTTCCTGGGAGAAACTGCAGAATATTCCAACTGTGGAAAACAAGTGCCTGTTTTTCCCCGGAACGTTGCTCACCAGAGAAAATTCTCTGTCTTGTATATTTCCACAGCCAGAACCTTTACAGTTTTAAAAAATGTTTTAATTTTTAATTTTAAAACTAGAAATAAGAATTGGCACAAAATGATATCTCATTGTAGTTTTAATTTTTACTTATGTGATAACTAATGAGAAATGAACCCATGTTGGTTATTCATTTATCTGCACTTACAAAATTTCTAAACTTTAGTTCATCTTTAATAGGGTTGTATTTGTTTTATCGATCTTTGAAATGTTTGCATATGTGGTGGATTAATTTAGTTCTTTGGATTTTACTCTAGAAGTAATTTTGCTGTTCATATTTAGTTCTCTTCTGCAGTATCCTTCAGTGCTACATAGCATAGCTGTTGTATCACTAGTGTTGAAAGAACGCAGCCTCCCATCCAGGACTTCCTCATAGAGAAAATGGATTTTGATGCATGGGATGGGGCAGTTGGGAGAAGCCAGAAAGTTAATGGGGGCACATGCCAAGTCCAGTTTCACAGAACCTTCCCAAGAATACAAGGGTTCTGGAGAAATAAGAACCAGGCTCTGTTCAGATATAAAGCCTTGATTTAATTGTCTTGGATGTTTGTGTGTTAAGAAATTATGGATTCTATCTTGGTTATTGTGAGTATTTTTTTTTTGAAAAAGCCTGAATTTTGGTATATTACTGTAAGAGGGTTTTTGGTTTGTGTTTTGCTTATTAAGTTTGAGAGATGTTTAGTAAAATTGGACTCAAAATGTGAACTCCAACCTGTAGGTGGCAATATAAATATCCATTCATACTTAGCCTTCTATGTACTGTTGTGTCTACCCACATCTTCTCTGTACTGTTGGGTCATAGAACATGTATTTCCATCATTCTGACTATCTTTTCTGGGATTTATTTAAATTTCCCTTGGGCTGTGGTTGTTACAAACTCTGCCTCACGTTCATGAGCTCTGAAAGACTGGAGATTATATGGTATTGCTATCAAGTTGTCAAGTAGTAAAACTGAGAAAATCAGTCATTCCTTTAGTGTTAAATGCATTTCAGAATCTGCCTGGTTTTGATGTCTCTCTAGTAAGTTCAAGCTATTTTTCTAAGTTATTAATAATGGTGGGTAGTTTGTCTTATCATCACTAATTTGATAATTACCAGAAAGATCAGAAAGTCATATCTTTCTTTTCATTTTTAATGTTTTTGTTCACTTGATAAAAAATTATAATTTGTTGTATTTTCACTGCTGCAAAAACATAATTCCATGTTCTTCTGACTTACCAGTTTTATGATAGTCTTATTAAATTCTTACTTTTTATTTCATTTTTCTGAAATGATTTCTTTCATATCCACCTTAAAAATATTGAAATTTTTAATCCATTTTTTCTCTTTAGAATTGACATGTGATGGTTTCTATTGACTTATGTTCAAATTTACTCTTTTTCCTCTGCAATGTCAAATCTGCTCTTTAAAAATGAACAACGGGGCTGAGGTTGTGGCTTAGTGGCAGAGTGCTTGCCTCGCAGTTGTGAGGCACTGGGTTCAATCCTCATTACCACATAAAAATAAGTAAACTAAATAAAGATATTGTATCCATGTATAACAAAAGTATTTTAAAAAATGAACAATGGAATTTTTTTGCCAATCGTACATTTATCCCTAACAATTTATGTTTTCCTTATAATTTCTATGTCTCTTTCTAATATCCATGTTTACATTGAAGTCCTTCCAAGTGTTTTAAAGTTCTTTTCTGTTAAACCTACCATTTATAATATGATGCTTTTATTTCCAGTAATCAATTTTTTCTTACAGTTATAGATAATATTTTCCTGCTTTTCCAGTATAAGTTGAAATAAGTGTTTATTTGGATACTGGACATCACAAATCTCTTAATATTAAGTGTCTGAATCATTTTGCTCTAGTGTTTATCAGAAAGTTGATTTACTTAGAGTCATGTTAATCCTTTTGAAGTTTAGTGTTGCTATCCACAAGAGTGGAGCTTACTTAACTCTTACCTCTGAGACCATTTTTTTCTCCATTCTCCTGTCCTCATGGAATACACTTAGAACACAGTGAGTCTCTTCCCTAGGATTTGGTAGTTCTCATTATACAGGTTCTTGGTAGTTTTTCTTTCCTTATACTTGATGTTACTTTGATCTTATGGAGTCTCATATTAATAAGTTCAGTTTAAGGGTCATACAAGGTATTCAACAGGTTCTATGTTGATTTCTTAATCACTTTCCTTGCCTAGATCTCTCCACTGAAATAATCAGGCTCATGTACTCTTCGAAATTCAGCACCCTTATACCTGATTTTGGGTTTTCATCTCAACAAGACTATTGTATTCTTCTGTGCCAACCTCCATCCCATATCTGGATCAAGTAAACGTGTTCCTTCTCTACCATGGTGTAGTACTGTGCCCACAAACATCAAATGTCTCAAAGTGTATGTTACATATACATTCTCCCAATTATCTGTTGATTTTGGCAACAGATACTGTTATTCCTTTCCCTCCATATTTTACAATATCAATTTTAATGTGCTTTTTAAAATTTTTGGTTTCTGTTTCTAGATATTCTAATACAAGTGTTTCAGAGTGTGTTGTCCAAGTCCGTCAAGACTGAAGACACCACGAGAAGGGGTTGAGCTATTCTCAGGGTTATAGAATAGAGAGTCTTGCTGGTCAGTCCCTCCATGATGGGAACTGAGGCTGCCCACTAAGTAGAAGTCATCATCTCAGCACAGGAACGTGCCCACTCAAACAAGGGCTGTTTCCTCAGAGCCAGCAGGACCCCGCAGAGCCAGACATGAGAAGTAACTGCCAATCAGGTCACTTTTTGACCCCAACTGCCTGACTATGCACAATACTTGCTCCTGGTTTCTGTCCATGCCCTATTTTAGCTGGTGGCTCTTGTCACTATCCTGAAGCCAGGGCTTAGGACACTGGGACCTGTTTCTTCTCCATAATGTCACATTGAATAATGAATTCTTTTCTTGTCTCACTACTATTTGTCCCTGATTGGACTCTCCAGGTGGCAGGTGGCCCACTCTGTTCTGCTGGGATCTCCAGAATCATGCAGCTGGCTAAGAACTCTGATAACATAACCACTCTTGATCATTTTTGTTTACCAATTGCATGGTTATCTTTCTCTCTCCACTTCCAGTCTTGTGTGTTCTTAAAAGTGAAGCTCTTGGTTTTTTAATCAGATTTTTTTTATTATTAATACTGTATTTTGGAATCTCAGTGTAGTTTTAATTTGCATGTCTCTAATCGCTAGAGATGCTGAGCTTTTTTTCATATATTTTTGACCACTCCTATTTCTTCTGTGAGGTATATGTTCAGTACATTTGTCCATTTATTGATTCAGTTGCTTTTTTTTTTTGGTGTTACATTTTTTTGATTTCTTTATAAAACCTGGAGATTAATGCTCTATGTGAGTTACAGGTGGTAAAGATTTTATCCCATTCTGTAGGCTCTCTCTTGACGTGCTTGATTGTTTCCTTCACTGTGAAGAAGCTTTCCAGTTTGATATCATCCCATTTATTGATTCTAGATTGTACTTCCTGTGCTTTAGGAGTCTTATTGAGTAAGTTGTCGGTTCCTAAGTCGACATGATGAAGAGTTGGGCCTACTTTTTCTTCTAGTAAGCGGAAGGTCTCTGGTCTAATGCCTAGGTCCTTGGTCCCCTTAGAGTTGAGTTGTGTGCACCTGTCCCACTCCTCAGCTTACACTCAAAGAATGTAAAATCAACATACTACAATGATGTAGCCTCATTAAGTGTTTGGGGTCATTTCACATCTAAACTATGCATAACACCTTTTAAATTGCTTATGTATATGGCATGGTTTAAGATGAACAAGAAAAAATAAATGTATTACCTGACTTGATTTAAAAACATTATTTATAAAACTCAAGTAATAGTTCCTTACAAAAACTTGTAGTAGATGTCATCTCAACCATTATTTTAAGACTATCAATGCTAGAAACACAGAGATCTATATTCAGAATAAGTCCCTGATGAACAAAATATATTCATAACTTTTGGACAATTTCCTAAAGAGTGAATATTTAGTGATATTCTAAACAAATAAACTAATGCATTCAGCTACCCTGCCACTATTGACTGGATAATTAAAAGTTTGCATTTAATAGGGAACTAAGGAAAGTAATTATGGATGAGCATTTAATATTGAATTGTGTTAATTGTTTTCTGGTTATTTTGTAGAAATTTTGTTCCTTTCTTGCTTTTTCTCCAGTCAATGCGCTGTTATGCCAGTCTCTACTTAACTACAGCAACCTAAATTCTCTCATGTATAAAAGTTCAGTTAGAGTTGAGTTTGTTTGCACTCCTCAACTTATAATCAAAGAATATAAAATCAGCATACTACAGTGATGCAGCCACATCAATGTTTGTAGTAGCTCAACTCATAATTGCATGGATAAAGAAAATGTGGCATGTATACACAATGGAATATCACTCAGCCATAAAGAAGAATGAAATAATGGCATTTGCCAATAAATGAATGAAACTGGAGAATATCATACTAAGTGAAATAAGCCAGTCCCCAAAAAACAAAAACTGAATATTTTCTTTGATATGTGGATGCTAAACAAAGCAGTGCGGGGAGTAGGGGAGTAGAAATCCATTTGATTAGACAAAGGGGAACTAAAAAAGTGGTGAGGAATATCAAGGACAGTAGAATAAATGAGGAGTAACTTTCCTAGCCTTCTATTTGAATACATGACCAGGGTAACTCTGCATTATGTACAACCACAAGAATGAGATGAGATCCTATAAAATGATCTACTCCATGTATGTATAATTTGCCAAAATTCATTCTACTGTCATATATAACTAAAACAAACAAAATAAGTAATAAAAAGACTTTATTTTGAATTTTGACAAAATAACTTCTGGAAATAAAAGAAGTAAAAGAAAAATATTACATTTGTAAATTTACACGTTGTTTGAATCAGGAAAACTTTCTAAAAATCATGTCCAGAAATTTTATTTGAAGAAAAAATACATCAAAAAGTGAAGAACAAGAATCCACATAAAAACTCATTCATCACCGAAAAAGTTGCGTATATGCATATATAATTTATATAAACATATAAAAAGGTAAAAATCCTGGATGCCACAAGGAAAATTTCAACAACAAAAAATAATTTTTCAGTGGCCCATTAACCAAAATCCCTTTAAAGCTACATAAACGTTGAGCCCGCTTGCATATTAGAAATACAGTTTTTAGTAAACTTTAATTGTTGTAACCAAAATACCTGTCATCCACCATTTAAAGGAAGACAGATTTATTTTGCCTCATGGCTTCAGAGGTTTCAGTCCACAGTCGGCTGGCTTCATTGGTCTGCAGCTGAGGTGAGGCAGACCATCATGGTAGATAAGAGTAACAGAAGAAGGCTGTAAGCTTATGGCAGCCAGGAGGCAGGGAGAGAAAGGGGGGAGAGGAAGGGCCAGGGACAAGAGGCAATCTCTATGAGCATACTGATGACCATCTTTCTCCATCTAGCTTGCACTTCCCACTAGTTCATTCATCTATCAGAGAATTAATCCACACTGATGAGATCAGAGCCTTCATTATCCAAAAGTCCTCTTCTGAACATTGCTGAATGAGGGACAAAGTCTTTGACACTAAGTGTTGGGGGTCATTTCACATCCAGACCATCGATAACACCTTTCAAATTGCTTATGGATATGACATAGTTCAAGATGAACAAGAAAAAAATAAATGCATTACCTGACTTGATTTAAAGACAGTACTTATAAAACTCAAGTAATAGTGCCTCACAAAAACTTGTAGATAATATTTGAACCACTATTTTAAGAAACTCAGAGACTTAGATTCAGAATAAGTCCCTGATGAACAAAATATATTCATAACTTTTGACTAATTTCCTAAGGAATATTTGGAGGTATTCTAAACAAATACTTTAATCCATTCAGCTATCTTATCACTATTGACTGGATAATTACAATGGTTTATATTTAAAAGGGAAAAAAAGCAAGTAATTATGGATG
Organism: Xerus rutilus; assembly: GCA_028644305.1. Taxonomy (NCBI): domain Eukaryota; kingdom Metazoa; phylum Chordata; class Mammalia; order Rodentia; family Sciuridae; genus Xerus; species Xerus rutilus. The sequence continues at coordinate 14,167,161 of CM053399.1, forward strand.
GGTGTTAAATACTGAATTGTGTTAATTGTTTTCTGGTTATTTTGTGGAAACTCTGTTCCTTTCTTGCTTTCTTGCCAGCAAACATGCGGTTATGCCAGTCTCTATTTAGCTAGAACCACCTAATTCTGTCACATATGGAAGTCTGCAGTTCTACTCATCTTCCACCTACATGCAGTTTTATGTATTTGATATCATGGTTAACATCTTTCCATTTATATATTCAGGAAAAATTTCATATTTTTAATAAATGTTTTTAATAATTTTCTCTTTTAAGCATATACCTCTGCTGTGGTATGTAATGATGTAAATTACATAATTTATGCACCTACTTTGTAGAAATATTCAAAATTTAATCATATATTTGCCATTACCCATGAATTTTATACATTCATCAGTTTTTGTATTATTGATTAGGAACCTTTCATTTCTGCTTGAACTCTCTTGATTTCTCTAGTGGTGATGAAATCGCTCAAAACTCTTGGATGAGGAAATCATTATTTCTCGCTGACTTATTTCCTATTATTTACTTGATATAAAGATTACATTTATTTACAGAACAAATTTTAATGAACATAAACATTTAACTTCCACTACATGAACATACTATGCATTTTCATTTGTTAATGTTGTCTTCAGTTTCTTTCATCAATGTTTTATAGTTTCTCATGTACATATATTTTTATCTCCTTCTTTGAATTTACTCATAAGTAGTCTTTTATGCTATTGTATATGGTATTTTTAAAGAAAACGTTGCTTGGATAGTTTAATAGCTTCTACAAACGTTCCTGGTTTTTATGTATGAGTTTCTTAAGAGTAGAAATTTTAACTGGTGCATGAAAACATAAAAAATATATATATTAACCAGATACCACTTAAAATTTTGATGCACATGTACATTGTATAATGGTCAAACCAAGTTAAACATATTTATCTTCTCATTTATTATTTTCTATGGAGATAACTTACAAATCCCTCCCTCTTGGTTCATTGAAACAGATGTAACATCATTATTATCTAGATGTATGAGAATTTTTGACCTGAGACCTTAATTTGTTTAACAGTTCTAACAAATTCTATGTATACGTGTGTGAAATCCTTATGGAATTTTAGTCACAACATCATCAAATCGTCAAATAGATAAAAATACCACCCTCCTTCCTCCTTCTCTTCATTTCTTTCTTTCTTTCCTTTCTTTTTTGTAGTTGGAATTGAACTCAGAGGTGCTTAACCACTGAGCAATATCCCAGCCCTTTTAAAATATTTTATTTAGAGACAGGATCTCACTGAGTTATTGGGGGCCTTGCTAAGTTGTTGAGGCTGGCTTTGAACTCACAATCCTCCTGCCTCAGTTTCCGAAGCCACTGGGATTACAGGCATGGGCCACCTTGCTGTCTCCCTTCACTCCTTTTTTTTTTTTTTTCTTATTTTAGATGCCATTTATTCCTTTTTTTTTTTTAAATATTTTGTCTTAGTTGTAGGTGAACACAATATCTTTATTTATTTTATGTGGTGCTGAGGATCGAACCCAGTGCCTCACGTATGCAAGGCAAGCGCTCAACCGCTGAGCCATAGCCCCAGCCCCCCATTTATTCCTTTTTAAAAACATGATTTCTTTGGCTAAATTTTCTAGCATCTAGTTGATCGGAAGTGGTGAGAGTGGACCTCCTTTTCTTATTTCTGACCTTAGAGGAAAAGCTTTCAACTTTTCTCCAAGGGTATGATATTAGCTGTGGTCCTCTCTATTTTTGAAGGACAGAATTACCCCATAAGGTGTGCGTGGTTGGTGGCTTTCTCTTCAACACTTTGAATGTATAATCACACTATCATCTGGACTGCTGGGTTTCTGCTGAGAAATTCACCAATTTAGCCTTATTGAACTTCCTTTTTTTTCTTTTTCTTATTATGTTGTTGTTACACAGTTGTTTTTCCTGATGATTTCAGAATTTTTAATCTCTTATTCCCTTGGTTAAAAATATTCTCTTTAGTTATATACAGCACTAGCATCCACTTTGACATAATAAAAAAAGCATGGAACACAACCCACTCTCATTCATTCCCATGATTGGCTTCCCACCCACTTTCCCTCCCCTCCTTCCACCCACCGCACTTCAATCCATTTACAATTTACTTTTTTTTTTTTTTTAGCTAGTGTCCTGTGGATACACCTGATGTCAGGACCCACTATAGCACAACCATGCATGCACATAATGAGAGTTCAGTCAGATTCATTCCACTGTTCTTCCCTTTTCCTATCCCTTTTTTCCCTCCTCAATCCTCGTCATCTACTGTGCTGATATTTGCTCTATTTTGATGACATTTCCCCTCCTTTCCCCACTTTTTCTCTCTCTTTCAATTTTGTAAATCTCCTCCACCACTTACTTTAGATTAGATTCCATATATCAGAGAAACTTTCCACCTACTAGTTTTTAGAATTTGATTCTTTTACTTAGCAAGATACTTTTAATTTCCATCCTTTTACTGGAAAAGATCTTATTGTCATCCTTCTTTATGGCTGAGTATATTTCATGGTGTACATATACCACTTTTCTTTATCCATTCATCTGTTGAAGGGCACCTAGGTTTGCTCCATATCTTGACTATTGTGCTGCAATAAATATTGATGTGGCTATGTCACTGTAGTCTGCTCTTCTGTTTCTGATTGCTTGACTGTAATGTGTCCTTTTGAACACGTTTTTGAGCTCCCTATACCCATCAGTTAGACCAAACAGGACTAACAGGCTTGTTGAAAATTATGTGTGCAAGAGAAGTGGAATAAATATTCTTCTTTATTGCACAGGGAACCATCTTCATATTAGATGATATCATAGGGTACAATATATTTTACAAATTGAAGTTAAATTAATAAAAATTAGAGTTAAATTTTTAGGAAAATTAACACAAAGAGGTAGACTAAAAAAATTCAAATAAATAAAATCAGAAGAGGAGATATTTCAACTATATGAGATGACCACTTTGTTATGTATGGATATATCAATATCCTGTTGTAAATCTTAAATGCATAAATAAACATTTTAAAATGTAATTTTTTTCTCTCGTACTCTATTTTAACATGATTACATAATGAATATTAAACAAAATGTTTGCATTGATTCTTAAAGACCCTATGGAATGCATTCTTCACCTCTTTGTTCCTTAAGCTGTAGATAAAGGGGTTAAGCATGGGGATCACTGAAGTGTAAAACACAGAAGCTATTTTATCAGTGTCAGAGGAATGAGTGGATTTGGGTCGCAAGTACATAGAAAAGAGAGAGCCATAGAACACCACCACCACTGTCAGATGAGAGCCACATGTGGAGAAAGCCTTCTTCCTGCCTTCT
>CM053399.1:14170598-14191048 GCA_028644305.1 Xerus rutilus
TGCATTTGAGCAAAGCATAGGTATCAAAGGAACATCATCACAATAGAAATGATTAATGACATTAGAGCCACAGAAGTTCAGTGTAAAAATCTTACAAGTGAACAAGAGAGACTGGAAGGTGCTGTAGAGGTATAGAATGCCCACCAGCACATGACAGAGTCTCTGAGACATAGTAACATTGTAGTGCAGAGGGTTGCAGATGGCCACATAGCGGTCATAGGCCATAGCAGGCAAGATAAAAAATTCACTGATAAGGAACGCAAGGAAGAAAGCCAACTGTACAGCACATGCATTATAAGAAATGGTATTTTGATCCACAATGAAATTTACCAGCATCTTGGGATAAATAACAGTGGGATTGCCAAGGTCAATGTAAGCCAGATGTCTGATAAAAAAGTACATAGGTGTGTGCAGGCGGGAGTCCAACTTGGTCAGAATGATCATGCCTAGATTACCCACCACTGTGACCGTATAGATGATGAGGAAGACCCCAAAGAGGGGAAGCTGCAGCTCAGGCTGCCTTGAGACTCCGGCCAGAATGAATTCGGTCAGCACTGTGAAGTTCTGTTGGCCCATTTAGTCCAATTTTCCCTTCTGGGAGGAAAGATAATTTTATCCACTTTATTCTAGTGTCATCTAAAATAATAATAATATTTATAGGATGTATGGGGGATTTAATCATAACATGGGAGATAAAATAGTTTATAAATCTGACACTTAAATACAAATAAACATTAGGAACTTCTAACTCCCCTGAGAATACATAAATTTATACTATATACAAATAATCAACATATTAATTCATTAATATTTGGAACATATTCATTGAAACAAAACCATATAGGTATTGATGAAGAAAGATTCAGTTTTATTTCATCCACAGATGATTTCACAGTTTTTCTCTAGTAAACACTCATTTTTGTGTGAGAGTGTTTTGGAATTTTTATATTCTTAAGGAAAGAAGAGGAGACAACATAAACAGAATGGGATATTCTTTAGGGTTTCTCATCTGCAAGTCGAAGGATCTGCTGAAGGCTTCCCAAGCTCTCCCAAATGCTATTTCTTTGTAAACATGAATGTAAGGGAGTTAGCTGTGACCAGTTCAGCCCACTTTCTCTGAATCACAATGTCTTCTTCATTGACTCTTCCCTTAATAGGGCAGAGCATTTGTGGGGTCCAGCTGAGGGAGACTGAGTTAATTACATTGTATTTGAGTGTCAATGAATTTAGTCTATTATTCAAAGTCAAGAGAATTTATCATTGAATAATTCTTTCCATTATGATGTAGTAATGGCTTCAAAGGACATGTCTACCATTCAGTATCTGAAAAGTGCCTGGAGTTTGACTAATAAATTTATTTTGATATATTTCATGATATTTTTGACTATTAGTTTATTTATAATTGATATTTTAGAATTCTTTTTCTACTCTGTAAGTACTCACATTCATCTTTAACTTACATGATTTTATTTCATTGTTGAAAAGGAAAGCCCCAAATTTAGCATAAACTTCAAAAAACACATTATCTGGATCCATTCCTGCAAAGATATGTGGTATAGATTATTCAAAGATTTTGGGTTTTTAATTCAGTATACTTTATTTCCTTTAATATAACATTGTAGAAATGCAGTAATATATGATTTCTATCATTCAAAGACTTTGAGTTTTCAGTTTTATATACTTTATTTCCTTTAATACCATACTGTGGGTCTCACAGATTTCATAAGGCACATATATTGTTTGAGCATTTATTTTACAAGCTATTACTACATGACAAATTTCCTGGAATTTCATAATGGACGTTTTATAATGTGTACCACTGTGGTTTTCAAATATTTGAGAGACAAATACCTCAGCATTCATTTAAATAATTTTCATGAAATGTGATTAAAACATAATAGTACTCTTCTGATTGAAAACAATGCAGCTGATTAAGCCTAATTCTCTTGGATTGCCGATCTTGTGACTTTATTTTTTTGTCAGAAATTCTGAAATGCTGTAGGCACACTTTGATTTTTAAAATTTATATATTTCTTTTTTGGTACCAGGATTTGAACCCAGGTTTGCTTAAATGCTGAGCCCTACTGAGCCACATCCTAGATCTTCTTTTATTTGTTTGTTTGCTTGTTTGTTTGTTTATTTTGAGGCAACCACTTGCTCAGTTGCTTAGGATCTTACTGAATTGCTGAGGCTGGCCTGAAGCTTGGGATCCTCCTGCCTCAGGCTTCTATGTTGCTGGGAACATAGGCCTATGTCACCACACCTGGCCAGCATAATTTTTAATTGGAGGACTGACTGGAGTTAAAAACAAATCAGTCATAAAATGCAGGAAAGGTTATTATGTTACAATATACCAGCTTTACCTTTCTCAGCTTTCTAGTAATTTCTAAGTGCTCACCACAATGCCCAAGCACATAGACTGTAGCAGCTGCAGGCTAGAGTTAATACACAGCTCTTGCAGCAGTTCTAGGAATTGCTTACTCTGGGTGCTCAATTGCCTTTCTGGTTCAAAGACTGAGGACAGGGGAGGAGGGTGATACTGGAGGTTGCTGAACTGAATCTCTTCCTTTTTCCAGGATGAAGTTGCCTGCTGTTGTCTTCATTGGGTCCCACTGTTGTTTCTGGTCCAGTCTTTATCCACTAATATGAATTACACACCTAGAAAACTTTATTTAAAATTTGAAGTCTTGTAAGACTTACTTTCATAGGGTTTTAAGATAGAGATGGGATGCCATGGGAGGTAATCAGAATTACTATTATTAATTCTGCCCCCCTGAAGTCCGCAGCATTTTGCTAAGAATTATTCTCTTACATATTGAGTGTACCTTATCACTCTGAAAATGCCTAGGATTATCTCTAACTGGGAAAATGTCTAGAATCTTGCTCTGCCCATTCTTTTGTGCGGAAAATAAGTGGTATTTCAAATTTTTAGCATGGTAAAATCAGGAATTGTGAAGTTTGGTGGTTCCTGCATATCTTTATAAATCTTAAAATTGTTATAATATTTTCCATGTGTAATGATTTTTCTTCAAGTGGTCAGTAGTAAGAAAACCATTAGGAAAATATGAACACTTAAATTCTATGATCTTATGCACACAACTTTACAAGACTCATTGAAATTTATAAAGTGTTTCCTGGATAATAATTAAATTATTCTTTTTCAAATGTTGCCTCCTCAGCTATACTCATCCTAAAACAATATTTTTTTCTTATCAAAAATTACATAGGATATATGTTACTTTTTTATTTATTTGAAAACCAAATGTAAATGAGCATAGCATATTTTACCTGCAAATCCTTTTGTTAGATCTAATTAATCTGCTAATAGACATATTAAAAGATTACAAGAAATGAGATGGATTCTCAGTTTTTCAAATATTTCTAAATTTCTTTTTGCTTTCAATTTCCAAATAGTATTACAAATCATATAGGTCTAGGGCACCTGTTTGATTCATAGGAATTAATGTTCTAAAACACCAGAGTACTCCAAGGAACCCCAGTTAACAAAGATGATAATGCTTTCTGTGATGTATTTGAGCAATCATTTGTCAGTTGCCCTAAGAGCGTCTATAGTCTATGAGAAATTACCGATGGCCATGTAATCAAGATCAAAGACAATTCTTATCCACTCACCTTACTAAAGAATTGGGAATCATCTCAGTTTATGCATCTTTCTTCTCTGGGTAGGAAGAATATATGGTTTTCCTCCCTCTCTGAGATGCTCCCTGTGGAAGTAGCATCTAATTTATGCAGATAATTATGGCCAAATCTTCGGAGATTTTTAAATAAAAAATCTGTTTTGATATGCCTGATAATTATCTAGGAATCCCTACCTTTTTTCCAGTGGGAAAAAGTATGGAATAACTCAAAGAAAGGAACAAATTATCACAACTATCTATAGTTCCATGGAGGCCTACATGATGTAATAGCACTCAATTACTCATGATGAGTCAACAGTTAAATTAACAGCTAACCAGCTCAGGAAATACTACAATCAGATAGTGATTGTGGTACCACACTGCAATATATCAATTGCAATATGATGATCTGTATTGTTTACATATGTAATAAATTGTTTATGCAAACACTGTTGGATGATTCTCAGTATATCCTTAATAAGAGTAAAGTCTACTAGTTGACACCATCTCTAATTACTTTGTATCAATGTCATTTTTCTTTATGATTTCTGTATTAAGAAAAAAAATTAATCTGGGCACAGTGGCACACACTTTTAATCCCAGTGACTTGAGGGGCTGAGAGAGGAGGATTGTGAGCTCAAAGCCAGCCTCAGCAATGGTGAGGCACTTAGCAACTCAGTGAGACCTTCTCTCTAAACAAAATACAAAATAGGGCTGGGGATGTGGCTCAGTGGTTGAGTACCCCTGAGTTCATCCCCCAGTACCCTCCCCAAACGAAAAGAAAGAAAAAATTATATATATAGAAACAGGGAACTAAATAGCATAAAATAATGAATCTTTTAAAAAAGATTTTCATTGTGCCTAAAGACTTATGCTTACATCAAACAGAGAACATTTTCAATACTGAAGAAAGTTCTTTCATGCTTTGAACATTGCTAGCCCCCATCCTTCATTTGAAAAATTTCCTCAGACCTTAAGATTTTCCCATTTCCAGTCTACTGAACCCTCCCTCTAGACCTATTCTTTTTTCTGTTATTGGACTTCATGTCAGTAGAATAACACAAGGGGTAGTCTTGATCTGGCTTTCTCACTCAGCATATTGCTTTTGAAATCCACCCATACTGTGTTCATTCTGCTGCATGCAGATCCTGCCATTGCTTAGCCACTCTTCTATTGGTGGATATTTAAGTTTGGGGTCTTTATGAAAAATCTACTATATATATGTTCCCATGGAAGTATTATTTGTTGACACAGAGTACAATTTTCTTAACTGTAGATCCAAGAATTAAATTATTGGATCTAAGCACTTTAGAAGAAAGTATGAGATTTTCGCAATTTTAGTATATTACATTACCAACAGCTTTGCCTAAAGAGTTATTTTCCCCATTATCATCAATATTAAGTGTGGAAGGACGTTTTAATTTTAATTTTTTTTTTGATCTGGAGATTGAATTCAGGGGCACTCGACCACTGAGCCACATCCCCAGCCCTATTTTGTGTTTTATGTAGAGACAGGGTCTCACTGAGTTGCTTAGCACCTTGCCATTGCTGAGGCTGTCTCTGTCTCAGCCTCTTAATGTGCTGGGATTACAGGTGTGCACCACTGTGCCCAGCTTTAATTTTAATTCTTAAACTAGAAATAATAATTGGCACAACATGGTATCTCATTGCATTTTTAATTTTTACTTATGTGATAAATAATAATAAACGAACACATTTCCATGTACTTACTGGTTATTCATTTATCTTCACCTGTAAAATTTCTAAACATTAGTCCATGTATAATAGAGCTGTATTTTTTATTGGTCTTTGTAATGTTTATGTTTTCTAGATTAATCTGTCTTTGGATTTTATTCTAGAGGTTGTTTTTCTGTTCATATTTAGTTATCTTCTGCAGTATCCTTCAGTGCTATATAGCAGAGCTCTTGTGTCACTAGTGATGAGAGAAAATAGTTTCCATCCAAGACTTCCTCATACAGAAAATGGATTTTGATGCATGGGATGAAGCTAGTTGGAGAAGCCAGAAAGTTAATGAAGCCATATGCTGAAGTCCAGGTTCACAGAACTCTCCCCAAAATACAAGGATTTTGGAGAACTAAGAACCAGGCTTTGCAGGGCATGAGGGTGCACTCCTGTAATCCCAGTGGCTCTGGAGGCTGAGACAGGAGAATTACAAATTCAAAGACATCCTCAGCAACTGGCAAGGCACTAAGCAACTAAGTGAGACCAGGTCTCTAAATAAAATACAAAAACAGGACTCGAGATGTGGCTTAGTGGTCTAGTGCCCCTGAGTTCAATGCCCAGTATCCCCCCTCCGAAAAAAAAAAGCACCATTCTCTGTTCTCACATAAAGCCTTGATTTAATTGTCCTGTACATTTTTGTATTTAGAAATTATAGATTCTATCTTGAATATTGTGAGCTTTTTTTGTGAAGAAGTCTGAATTTCAAAGTACTACTCTAAGTGGCTTTTTTGTTTTGTTTTCTGTTTATTTATGGAGTTTAAGATAAAATTAGCCTGATTTGATTCATTGTAAACTCTAAACTGTAGGTGACGATAAACATATCCCTTCACATTCAGCCTTTTCTAGGCTTGTGGGTCTACCTGCATCTACATGTTTTCTGGTCAACAAATTAGTGTTCAATATAGAACACGTATTTCCCTTTGTCTGTCTGAATATTCTATGTATTCCTCCAAATTTTCCTTGGAGTATTGTTATAAACTCTGACTCTCATTCTTCAGTTCAGAAAGACTGGATTTTTGTATGAGCTCACTCTCAAGTTGTATAAACTGAGTGTTTCTTCAAAGTATAAACACTAAAACTGAGAAAATTACTCATTCCTTTAATGTTAAATGCATTTCAGAATCTGCTTGATTTTTATTTGTCTTTCGTAATTTCATATTTTTTCCTCAGATATTTTGCCTTAACTGTGTGGTATTTTGTCCTATTATTGATTATTTGATAATTACCAGAATGATCAGAAAGCCATATCATTCTTGTCATTTTTTCTTTTTTTATTTGAATGATAAAAATTATAGTTAGGTTTATTTCTACTAATTAAAATATTTTGTTTCATATTCTAGAATACAATGTTTTATTGTAGTCTGAGTTAATTCTTATTTTTTATTTCTCTGAAATGATGTATTTTACATATATCTGTAAAATTTTGAATTTATAATACATTCTTTTTTTTCTCTTTGTACTTATAAGTGTGGTGGTTTTTACTGTCTTGTCACAATTTCCCTGCAAAGTCATATCCACTCTTAACAAATGAACAATGAAATTTTTATTGCCAATATGCCTTTCGCTCCAGTAATTTTTCTTTCTTTCTTTTTTTTTTTTGCCTCCTTTCAATGTCTATCATTACATTGAAGACCTTGCAAATGCTTATAGGTGTTTCAACAAGTTTTACTCTAAATCCAGCATCTCTAATATGATGACTTTATTTCTGGTAATTGATTTTTCTCACAGTTATAAATAATATTTTCCTACTTTTTCATTATACAAATAAATAGGTATTTGGATGCTGGGCATCACAAACATTTTGCTATTAAGACTCAGAATTGTTTGTTCTTTTTTAGCAAGGAGATTATTGACTTGCGATCAGAGTAACCCCTTTGAGGTTTAGTGTTGAGAGTTATAAGACTGAGGCTTAGTTTACTGTCTCCTCTGAGACCATTTCTTCCCCCTTCTGCTGGCCTCATGGAATGCACTTACTACTCGGTGAGTCTCTTCCCTAGGGTTTGGCAGTTTTCATCATGGAAGTTCTTGGCAGCTTTTCTTTCCTTACAGTTGATGTTACTTTGGACTTGTGGGAGTCTCATATTAATAAGTGCAGTTTAGGGATCATATGGCGTCTTAATGTCTTAAAGTTTCTCAGTCACTTTCCTTGCCTGTGTCTCTCTACTGAAACAGTCAGCTCCATGCATTCTGGGCACTTCTGGGCACATACACTGATTCTGTATTTGAATGTCAACATGACTGTTGTATTCTTCTGTGCCACCACCATCCCATATCAGGGTCAAGTAAATGTGTTCCTTCTCTAACATGCCGTAGCACTGTGCTGACCATTTTCAAATGTCTCAAAATGTATTACATGTATTTTCTTCTCACCTTTCAGTTGTTGTTGGCAGCAGGTTTGTTGAAACCATGATTCCAGTTACAGCGTTGATCGTAGTCCTCAGAATTGAAGATTGATTTCCCCAACAGTCTACTTTTTAGTCTTCTCCTCATTTTCTCCATGGTTGGTATTCCTTTTTCCCCTGTGGGTTTTCAATAATAAATTTCAAGACATATTTCTTTTTTATTCAGTTCACATTTCTAGATATTTTAATACAAGTGTTTTGGGGAGTGTGTTAATTCTCATTGTTTCTACAAATGAATGTTCAATCATTTTGATACTCCTTTTATTTCTAATCTGCAACATAGTATCTACTATATGCTACCCACTTTTAACTGTTAGTTTGATGGACAAGATTCTTCCAAACTCAGCATGTTAACCTGAAACAAGCAGACTGGGGTCTCAGTTGGGCCATAGGCAATCCATAAACTATAAATTTGCTCATATACTCAAGTCTGTGTTTGCTTAAGTCTGTGTATTGCTTCAGTTTCCCTTTCTTTTTCACCTTCCTAACACATGGCTTGTAGTTAACCTGATCACAGTTAATCATTGTCACATAGATGATGTGTATCTCTGACTCAATTATTTTCAATGACTCTTTCTATATTAATTACTAAATTCAAGAATCCTCCATTTTGTTTATTTTTTTTAAAGTTTCTAAGCATGTTTGTTAATTATACACTGTAGGGATAGATATGAATCACAGGGTATTCCAAAGTCCCTTGAGAAAGGGTATATTCCCTAACCTCCCTTTGCTACTTCATCTAATGCACAATCTGTGATGGGGCCCAGTAGAGGTTGAAACTATATATCGATAGAGAGACAGAGAAAGAAACAGAGAGATAGACAGAAAGACAGAGGAAGACATCTAATTTCTTCTATTACCGAAAGAAATATCTAATCTTAAGGTTTTACTTATTTGTTGTTTCTTGTGTTTATTATTAGTCACCAAAATTTACACTTAATTATGTTACCTGTATTTATCTTTCATTAGATAACATAATCATATTTGACAACTTTGCAGGACATATCATTATTCACAAGTACTATTTTTTAGTAAAGATTAAGAAACCATGGAGAAATCATGATTTTTTTTTTTTTTTTGGTACTGGAGATTGAACTCAGGGGCACTCAACCACTGAGCCACATCTCCAGCCCTATTTTGTGTTTTATGTAGAGACAGGGTCTCACCGAGTTGCTTAGCGCCTCGCCATTGCTGAGGCTGGCTTTGAACTCACGATTCTCCTGTCTCAGCCTCCCTAAATGCTGGGATTACATGCTTGCGCCACAGTGCCTGGCTAAATCACGATGTTTTTAAGTATGAAAATTTAAAATATTTCTTTAGGTAAGTTTATTTTGTAAAAGTAATTTCTCTGTTTAAATTATCTTGTATTGATAGGCTAGTCAGAAGTTTATCTTTTCTGATGGAATCATGGGATTATTAAGAATATTTGAAGTGGTTTAATTCAATTGTATATCACCTCATGTAATTCTGTTTCCAATGTTACCTTCAATAGTGTTGAGGATAAGCATACACAGAATGAAAAATAAAATTGATTTTCAAAATTATAATTGGAAACTATGTCCTTAATTCTGCTTGGGAATGGAAACTTTTACATAAAACTTCCTTGAGAAAATGTTGTTTAATTAGTACATTAAAATATGAGGCAGAGGGTTAGAAGAGCTATCTAATTTAAAATGGTTTCTACAGTGGTGATATTACAATAGGTGCTGCAGGAAACAGTGGTCACTAGTTACCGTATATCTACTGATAACTTGAACAGGGGTTATCAATAATGGGGAATTAAATTTTGTTTAATTTAGTTAATTTCAGTTTCTACTTAATATTCACAGGTTGCTATTTTACTGGACAGTTTAGATGTAGTAGCTAGATGTGATCAATTTTAATGTCAAGGTTTAACGTTATGTCGAAGGGATTTATATTTTGCTAAATAACCTGGCAGTACAGGGATCATAAAATCACGGGCTGAAATTTAATATGAAAATCTTAAACTACTAGTTTGCATTTCCATTCAATTAAAAATTCAAATAAAATAAATTATATATTTAAAATTAGGGAAATTAATTGGTTGACTAAAATGCTTCCTATATGATTTATACATATCCATATCACAACCTATGCTACCAAACCATCTAGGTATTATCTATCATTATATTACTCACCTACCTAATCTGTCTATACACTAAGTATTTATTACATACCTAAAATAATGTTTCTCTTTTTTAACAATTTATTTTTTTAGTTGTACACGGACACACTACTTCTATTTTATTTATGTGGCGCTGACGGTTGAACCTGGTTCCTCCCACACACGAGGCAAATTCTCCACTATTGAGCCACAACCCCAGCCCAACTCTTTTCTCTTTGCACTTAGTATTTCCTATTTTCATTTCTAAAATCCTGTGATGTAGTATAATTATACCAAAAGTGAGAGAACATTAATGAATTCCCAGAGTAATGAAGTTAATAAGTGACCCCAATATATTTAAATTCCAGGATAAGCTAACGCTAACCAATTACCATTTATGTAATTGAAATGTATTAAGTAAAATTAATTAATAAAACTGACAGATAATTCAAATTGTAGTTGTGATTTTGTATTTTTATTTCTAAACACATATTTTAACTATGAATATGGTGCATTGAGAAAGATGGAGATAAAAGGAAGAGAAGAAAGCTCTATTCTACTGTGGGATTATTGATTCTTATACAATAGAAGACATTTGAATTAAAAGTGTTGAATAACTGAACTTTAATTGAAACTGAATTGAGAAATGTAATGGTCATAAATATTTAATATAATAAGAATGGCATGAAAAACTGTTACAGATCAGTGAATGGTCACATTTTAATTTTTATTGCTTGCATGTGTGTGTACAGATTATGTGAGTGTTTATACAAATAGTGAAATATATAATATATATCATACACAGACATTTATATAAGAAAAACTAAATGACAAAAATAGCATATATTTTATGTATTCCACACATCATATTACCTATGAAATTTTCTAAAACTTGTATTTAAAGAGGACAAGAGGGGCGGGGGTGGTGGCTCAGTGGTAAGAGTACTTGCCTGGCATGTATGAGGCACTGGGTTCGATCCTCAGTATCATATATAAATAAAATAAAGGTTCATTGACAACTAAATAATTTCCAAAAAAATAAAATAAAATAAAGAAGACAGGAAATGTTGTGCTCAGGACTAGATGATTCCACTGAGTGTCTCTCTGTATTATATTCATGAGGGGAATGCAGAAATAACATGTTATTGATGGTCTTTACAAAGCATCATGCCATCATCTTTAGAGTCAATCCTCTTGCCTCGAGACCTTTGTCAATTCTCTCATTATATCATGGTACATTTGTGGATTATCTATATAAACAGCACTACAGCTGTTTTTTTACATCTTTTGTCATCAAATCTTTTTATATTCAAAATGCAAATTAAAGAATTTCACGTCAATTTGCAACCAACTTTTAATCACCATCAGTGTTCTTTATAGGTATCTTCTTATAGAGGCAGATATGCGAGGGAGAAATTGAAATTTTTGAGAGCCAAAATGCTTTTTATATATATTCTTATGGAATTAAATCATAGCTATCACAAAAACAAAATTGAGATGATAGAGTCAAGTTCTTAATAGTGTCCATAAGATGTACATTCAACAAAAATAATATTTATTCATCTAAGAACATAAGTCGATGAATAATTCTATTTGATTTTAAAAACACCAGATATATTGGATATATTTTAATCCCTTATCTCTTACATCTCAGATTTCAAGAAAAGGAATGACTGAAGAGAATTTTACAGTTGTTACTGAGTTTATTCTTTGGGGACTCACAGATCATCCTAAACTAAAAGTTGTACTTTTTGTGTTGTTCCTGGTGATTTATGCAGCTACATTGGTGGGGAATCTGGGCATCGTCTTCTTAATCCAAATCACCCCCAAACTCCACACACCTATGTATTTTTTCCTCAGCTGCCTTTCGTTTGTGGATGCCTGCTATTCTTCAGTCATCGCACCAAAACTGCTGATTAACTTCTTGGTGGCAAAGGAAACCATCTCCTTCTCAGCCTGCATGATGCAACATTTATTTTTTGGGGTGCTCATTACCACAGAAGGCTTTTTGCTGTCAGTGATGGCGTATGACCGCTATGTAGCCATTGTCAACCCTTTGCTTTACACTGCAGCCATGTCAAAGAGGAAGTGTGTGGCGCTGGTTATTGGGTCATGTACAGGAGGAATAATTAATTCATTGACACACACGGTAAGCTTATTGCGATTGTCCTTTTGTGGGCCCAATGTGGTGAATCACTTCTTCTGTGATGTGCCACCATTGTTAAAGCTGTCGTGTTCTGACACTTCTATGAATGAGTTTTTGCTTTTAACCTTCTCTGGAGTCATCGCCATGGGTACTTTCTTCATTGTGATCATCTCCTACATACTCATTGCCATTGCGATTCTGAGAATTCGCTCAGCATCAGGCAGACAGAGAGCCTTCTCCACCTGTGCCTCTCACCTCACTGCTGTGACCATATTTTATGGGACCTTAAGTTTTAGTTACATCCAGCCAAGCTCCCAGTATTCTGTGGAACAAGAGAAAGTGGTATCTGTGTTCTACACACTAGTCATTCCCATGTTAAACCCATTGATTTACAGTCTCAGAAACAAGGAGGTAAAGGATGCTGTGAAAAGGGCTTTGGAAATGAGACACTGCTCATGCTAATTGCAAAGCATCATCACCTCCACAACATTCTCCTGGCCAGGTGCACTGACTAAGGTTCATGTGAATAGTATGAGCAGCCAAGCTTCTGATTTTATAAATCATTGTGCTCTTAAATTTTTTTTGTCCACATGAGGAGAAAAAGGCTAGAAAGTAGAAGCGATCTAGTGCATAATTTTGTTTTAGAAAACTTAAAATCCAGCTCTCCAGAGATATTAGGTCACTGGGTTAAATCGACCAAGCAATCCAGTAACTATAGATGTCTTTTAACATTTAGAAAACTGTAAATTCATTAATGTATGTGTACTTTTAGAAATCTAATTCTGTAAAATTTTAGTGTTTATTTCCACCCTTCTCAAACATCTGTATAGGAAATTTCCTTCATATTCTTTCTAGATCAATTTATTTTTTTAAATTAAAATCATCTAATGTCTGTCTTTAATGTCTGCCTACACATTCCAGTTGTATAATGACAGATTACTTGATTGCAAAACTTCACAAATTCTCATCAAATTAGGACCATATTTTTATGTAAAAATGCTACAAATAATATTACATTGAATTTTGAAAATTAAAATCAACCGTATTTTTCATTGTTTTCTGTGTTTGGAGCCATGATTAGGTACTGATATCATAGGAGAAAAAATAAAGCATTTAAAACTAGTGAATTTTATTTCCAAAGAATTAAAGAAATAGGCATTTTCTTGCTCATGTTTGGCAGTGCAGACAAAATCAGCAGGTAAGAAGGAGGAAAACACTTGAAAATTTAAAGCAATTTTTATCTTTTTCCTCAAGAACAATACAAAAATCTATTGTATTGTATTTTGATATGAGAGTTGGGGTCTTTCTAAGTTGCTTAGGGCCTCACTAAGGTGCTGAGCCTGGCCTTGAACCTGGGATGCTCTCACTTCTGTTTCCTAAGGGGCTAAGATTACAGGCATGTGTCACTGCACCTGGCTAGCTATTCTTGATACCTTATATCTTCATCTCTTACATTGTCGATGCAATTAATCTCACTGAATATTTTCCTTCTCTAACATATTTGTGTAACTGAAACACCTATCACACTTCCCTTAAACATTTTGTCTTGCTCTCTGAGCCTTTAGTACCAATAATATTTTATGTGAAAATATGGCACACATTTATCTTTTCAAATTTATCATACTAGTATGAATCATCAAAGTTTTGTTAGGTTTTTTTTTCCCCATAATAGACTTTCTACCTAGGCAAGTTTGATTTGATTACCTATCCCATAATAGACAGAAACTGCTAGTGGAAAAATAATAGAACTATAGTTTTCCAAAAATGTATGTTTGTTTGCAATTAGTTCATGTATAAATAATTGTTTTTCTGGATCAGGAATGTTTTGAGATAGGATTTGAATAAAGTACTTAGCATTTTGAAGTTTGAAGCTGGATCATTGCCTTAAGTAAGTTTTGTGGTACACGCACACACACCCACAGACATGTGGGAATATACACATGTGTGCGTGTGTATATTCACTATAGTTGGTGTACTGAATGCTTCCCAAAGTCTGTATACTAAAGACTAACATCTTCAGCTTGGTGATATTGTGAAGTAAAGGAATGCTTAGGAGGTGGGACCTGGTGGGAAGTCCTCAAGTTATCCGGGCATGTTTTTTAAGGTGATAGTGAAACCCCTTCTATACCCTTTCTCTTGCTCTTTGCTTCCGGCCCACAGGGTGCCTTGGTGAGCAGTTTGCTCTGTCATGCTCTCCTGCCATTGCCAACCAGCATCACCATCAAGAACCCAAACAAATGGTCTGTCTGCTCTTGGACTGGAGTCCTAAAATATGAGTCCAAATATACCTTTTATCTTTATAGATTATTTCAGATATCTCATTATAGCAATGGAGAACAGTTTAACACAATGCAGAATTAAATGAAAGAAAGATTTTCTAGGAAAAATATATGCAATATTCTTTATTAAAACATCCATTAACTAAGGATATTTCTACTGGATATCTAATAATAGGTAGAGGAATTACAATATATTATTATGATGTGTATTATTTCTTCCAGGAAATAAATGGTAAATCTTTTATTTATCTGCTTGCAATTTTTAAAATTTCTCTTTATCATTGATTTTCAGATACTGCACTTTGCTTTCGGGGTGATTTTGTTTCCATTAATCCTACTTGGAGTATTTTTTTTTTGGTTCTGTTTTAAACATCTCTTGGGTAGAGTCATGTGTTTTTGCTTTGTCATATGTTGAGGATGTGGAAATGCATGTCAAATATTGCAAAATTTAAATTAATAAATACTCCATTTTTTTTCTCTTTAAAGAATATTAAATATTTAAAACTAAACTGTTGTCTCTTTTTGAGATTTGTTTTCAAGGCAAATGTGTAACAGGCTAAGGTATATTTTAACTCTGATGGCTTTACTATGTCTAATATGGAGCAGAGACTGACTCTAGACTCTGACTTGTGGAACTCCAGATCATCTTATCCTGTTTGATCTCTTTGACTCTTCCAGCTTACAATTCCCTTATCTGTCACTTAATAGCCTGTGGATTTTCATTGTAGGAATAAAAAAAAAAATTACCATTCAGCCACAATTCTAAGGACCTGTAAAGGAGGAAAGAATGAATAAAAATAAAAATGGTAGACATATAGGAGCACGTGGCAATGTATCAGAAGTGCTTCATTCTTTATAGTTACTTTAAATGTCCATAAGTTAAACTTAAAGATTGGACGTCAAAGATTTGTTGAAGAAGCTATCTTTTCTCCAGTTTGTGTTTCTGGTGTCTTTGTCTAGTATGAAGTAGCTGTATTTATGTGATTTTGTCTCTGTGTCTTCTGTTCTGTTGATCTTCTTACCTATTTTGATGCCAATACCCTGTTGTTTTTACTATTATAGCTTTGTAGTATAATTTAAGGTCTGGTATAGCGATATCTCTCACTTCACTTTTCTGGATAATGATTGCTTCGGCTATTCTGGGCATCTTATTTTTCTGAATGAATTTAATGAATTTAATGATTCCAGTTTTTATTTATATAAAGAATGTCAGTGGAATTTTGATGGAAATTGCATTGAATCTGTATAGTACTTTTGGTAGTATGGCCATTCTGACAATATTGATTCTATCTATCCCAGAACATTGGAGGTCTTTCCATCTTCTAAGATCTTTCCCAATTTTTTTTCTTTAGTGTTCTATAGTTTTCATTGTGAAAATTCTTCATTTCTTTTGTTAGATTTATTCCTAAGTGTCGTTGGTTTTTTGTATGTGTGTGTTTATCTATCGTGAACAGAATAGTTTTTCTAATTTCTCTTTCACTTGATTCATTGTTGGAGTATAGGAATGCAATTGATTTATGAAGGTTAACTTTGTACCTTTCACTTTGATGAATTCCAGATTTCTGGAATTTTACTGGTGGAGTTTGGGAACGAGATACACACACACACACACACACACACACACACAATGATCCAAATTAGGGTGCTTCAAGAGAATTAAATTGTTTACACTATTGTTTTAGGTTCAGAAAATACAATCTAAAGAAGGTTAAGGGTTTATACACACACACACACACACACACACACACACACACACGTGGGGAGCATGGGTGAATATCAGTTTTACAGAAAGGAGTGGTTTATTACTGTAGAGCTTAATAAATATTTCCATCAGGATAAATATAAGGTTCTATGGTATTAATAATGCAAAAATTAAACATGTAAAGGAAATAACTAAAGGAATATTGGGGAAGAAATCACATTTAATCTCTATAAAATAAATAAAAATAAAAATCAATTAAAAATAAATTTAATTTAACTAAATATAAGGATAAACTTTATGTGTGTGTGCACCATAATCTGCTTTTGATCTGGGGACAAAATATAATTATATGTTTTGGAGATATTTTAAAAATCTAATGTTTGCTTATTAAAATTCTCTCTGATCTATGCATCATTTAAAGTGAGATATTTTAATTTCCTACTATTATTATATTACTCTCCCATTTTTTCATTCATTCTGTTAATATTTGCTTATATATTTATGTGTCCAATGTTGAATGCATGCATATTTCAAATATTTATACCCTCTTGATTATATTATTCCTCCCTTAGTATGTAATAACATTTTGTTGTCATTTCTATTTTTGGATTATCGTCTATTTTGTCAGATGAGCCATGCACTACATAACAACATCAGTCAATGGTGTATTTTCATATACACATACGGTGATCCCATAGGAATGGTGAAGGTTTCCTTTGTTTAGTGAAGTCACAGCCTTCATAATATCAGGTTACAGCACCTTACTCATCTCTGTGGAAATGCTGGTATAAACAAAAACTTTTAGATAAGTTCAGATGCACAGTGTTTACCATTGTGTTATAATTCCTTAAAATACACAATATCATTTAGATGTTTGTAGCCTAGGAGCAATGGGCCATATATATAGCTGGATATGTAGTAGGCTCTACTATCTAAGTTTGTGTAAGCACACTCTACCATGTTCATATGGTGATGAAATCACCCAAGGACACATTTCTAAGTTTATATTGTTATCATTAAGCAACGCCTAACTGTAAAAGTAGAAAAGGTGACTTAATGGAGCAAAACACTGACTCTTCTCTTAGGCTTGCAATTTTCTCTTAGCTACCATAAACTTTGAGTCAGATTTCTACTCAACTCTGAACATAGGCAGGCTAATAATATAAAGAGTGTCCAAACTTGTCCTCAATTTACCTAACGTCTCCCATTGCTTTTCAAGAATAAAGACACCAAGAGAAAAGTAAATAAGATATTTATCAAGATTCTAGAATGAGTGAATCTTCTGGTCAATCACTCCATGATAGAAACCGAGGTTGCTCACCTAAATTGGAGTAGTCATCTCATGGCAGAACCTGCCCACTCAAGCAATAGCTATTTCCTCAGAATAATCTGGACCCTGAAGAACCAGACTTGAGATAATGATCAGTCAGATTACTTTTTAATCAGACTGCCTAATTTCTGCATAATTCTTGCCCCTTATTTCTGTCTATTCCATATATAACTTGGTAGCTCCTGTCACTATCCTGAAGACAGGGCTTAGAACACTGGAGCCCTGTTTTTTCCCAATAGGGTCACACTAATCCCCTGCCTGTCTCACACTGTTTATCCCTGTTTGGACTCTCCAGGTGACAGGTGGCCCGATCTGTTCTATTGGAGTCCTCAGTCAGGTCCCAGAGTCAGACCTCTGGCTAAGAACGCTGATAATATGAGCACATCTACTTCTGTTCATTTTTATTTTACATTTGCAGGAAATATTTTTTTGTCTCCTATTCTTCTTATGCTAGTCTCTATTTAGCTTCCAGTCTGTGTGTATCCTTGAAAGTAAAGCAAGGCTTTTGGTTTTTTAATCAGGTCTTGTTTTTTTAATTCATTCAGCTACTCCATCACTACTGACTGCATAATGTAGATGTTTTATATTTTAAAAGTAATTATGGATGAGTGTTTAATATTCAGTTGTGTTCATTGTTTTCTAGTTATTTTGTGGAAACTTTGTTCCTTTCTTTCTCTCTTGTTATTTGATGGTATTGTGTAGTGGTGTTTTGATTCCTCTCTATTCTTATATGTCTACTAGAATTCTTTTTATGTTTTTTTTTTTTTAATGTGGTGCTGAGGATTGAACCCAGTGCCTCAGGCATGCTAGATGAGTGCTCTACCACTGAGTCACAACCCCAGCCTCCTATTAGAAGTTTTTGCTTTGTGATTTTACCATGTTATACTAGTCTCTATTTTTACAATTTTTATTTGTTTTAATTAGTTATACATGACAGTAGAATGGATTGATGCACTTTGATATATCATACATAGATAGGGTATAATTTACCATTTTTCTAATTGTACATGTTGAAGAATCTCATTGGTCATGCAGTTTTACATGTACATAAGGTAATGTGTTTCATGTACTATTCTTCTTATGCTAGTCTCTATTTAGCTGACAACAACCTAACTTCTCTAACATGTAAAACTCTGCATTTCTACTTATCTTCCATCCATGCTCACATTTTGTTTTTGATGTCACATTTAATATCTTTTCATATTATGCATCCAGAAAAAATTAATGTAGCTATAGTTATTTTTAAGTTTTCTCTATTAATCCTATACTTCAGTTTTGAGTAATGTAATGATGTAGGTTACATAACTTGTATACCACTATTAATGTGTAAAAATATTCTAAGTTTAATTATATATTTGCCTTTACTGTAATTTTACACATTTTATGTTTTCATGTTATTGATTAGGAGCATTTTATTTCAGGTTGAATATTTCCCTTTAGCATTTTCTGTAAGTCAGTTCTAGTGGTGATGAATTTCCTTAGAATTGTTTGATGGAGAAATTTTTATTTCTTCTTCATTTACAATTAATTAATTAGTGAATTGGTGTAATAATTATATCTATTTATGAAGTAAAAAGCAATGGACATTTTAACAGTATTTAATTCTTCCAGTCCATGAACATGGTATATAGTTCCATTTCTTCATGTTGTCTTCAATTTCTTTGATCGATATTTTATATTTTTCAGTGTACAGATATTTCACTTCCTTGGTTGAAGTTGCTCATAAGTAGTTGTTACACTGTTGTATACAGGATTTTTAAAACAACTTTTGTTTGGTTACTTAGTTGATAGTTTACATAAGTGATTTTTATTTCTGTTTGTAAATTTATTAAAGTGAAAATTTTAACTGATGCATACAAACAAAATGTACATATTAATGAGGTCCTGTTTGAAGTTTTGTACACATATGCATTGCATAATATTTAAATTAGTTTCAGCATATCTATCTTCTCATTTATTATTTCTTTATGGAGAAAACTTTCAAACTCTTTTCTCCTATTTAATAAAATATATGTCACATTATTGTTATTTATATATTGAAACTCTTAACCTGTGACTTTACAAATTTGTTTAGCAGCTCTAATCATTTATTTGTGTGTTTGTATGGAATCTTTATAAATTTTTAATTATAATATTATGGAGTCTGCAAAGAGAGAGAATTTCATTCCTTCCTTCCCTTCATTACATTCTTTCCTTTTCTATCTAGGAACTATACATTTATTTTTTATCATATATTTTTTATCATATAATTCCTTTGGTTAAGTTTTCTTATTTCTGACCTGAAGAAATGCTTTCAACTTTTCTCCAAGAGTATGGTGTTAGCTGTGTGTTCTCCCTCATTTAGGAAGGGCAACATTACCAGGTAAGATATTCTTCTTCATGATTCCTTTCCATTCAATACTTCAATTAGATCATTCCACTATCTCTTGGACTGTAGGATTTTTGATGAGAAATGGGACAATAGACTTATTGACCTTCCTGGGTGTTTTTAATATTTATTTTCCCTTATGCTTTCAGAGTTCTTGATTTTCTATTTCTGATTGTTTGATTTTAATGGGTCTTTTTGAATTCTTTTTGTGTTGAATTTAATTTGAGTCCTTTGAGTTCCCGTACTGGTAGTGTAGACCAAATAGGACTAACAAAATGTCTAGAACTTTTCAAGAGAAGCACAATGCACATTCTTCCCTAGTTCACAGGGAACAGTCTCCAGATTGGATCATGTAGTAGGACACAGAATCTTTTAACATGTTTAAATTAAATCAATAAAGTTTACTGTTGAATTTTTAAGGAAATAAACTTGACAAACCCTTAGGTAGACCAAGAAAAAATGATTCACATAAGTTGAAGTGGAGATATTACAACTATATGAGATGAGGATCATCTTACTGCCTTTGAATATATTAAACACTTCATTATATAAAAGTATAAAAAATCATGCTGTGTATCTTTGATACATTAAATAAATAACATGCTTTTTATCATGGTTTATTTTCATGAAAGCTCATAATGAATATTAAACATAATGCTTGCATTTATTCTTAAAGACCCTGTGGAAGGTATTTTGTACCTCTTTGTTCCTAATGCT
>CM053399.1:14191548-14252805 GCA_028644305.1 Xerus rutilus
TGCCTTTGAATATATTAAACACTTCATTATATAAAAGTATAAAAAATCATGCTGTGTATCTTTGATACATTAAATAAATAACATGCTTTTTATCATGGTTTATTTTCATGAAAGCTCATAATGAATATTAAACATAATGCTTGCATTTATTCTTAAAGACCCTGTGGAAGGTATTTTGTACCTCTTTGTTCCTAATGCTATAGATCAAGAAGTTAAGCATGGGGATCACTAAAGTGTAAAATACAGAGGCCAGTTTATCAGTTTCAAAGGAGTGGGTGGATTTAGGCTGCATGTACATAAAAAGTAGAGACCCATAGAACATCACCACCACTGTCAGATGAGAGCCACATGTAAAGAAAGCATTTTTCTTGCCTTCTGCAAAATGCATTCAACATATGGCAAGCAAAACAGAATATAAGATGCTAGGAGTACCAGGAGGGAAGAGATCAAATTGAATGCTGAAAATAGTTTGGTTAACAATACTGTTTCTTTTGCTTCTGAGCAGATCATAGGTAACAATGGAACATCACAGTAGAAATGATTGATGATCTTAGAGCCACAGAAGTCCCAAGTGACCATTTCTCTCACAGATCATGGTCCCATGCACCAAGTGTCAGATATCTGGGAACATATGTTACATCTGTTTTCCAGTTTCCTGTTGTTTTCAGAAGTAGTTGATAAAAACCAAGAATCTAGTTAATGGCTTTGACAAAAGCTTTTAGGAAACACATACCACCAATTTCAAATTATCAGTATAATTTTGAGTCCCTTTTTCATTTTTCCTGTGTGATAATTCATTTTTTGCAGTGATTTACACTGTACATTTTAAAACACATTTCTTATTATTAGAAGAAATGTCTGGGTATTTGACTGCATTTAATATAAATTTTTATTGATCTTCTGGTATTATTAAAATGAATCTTTATATTTAAGTGCTTTATTTAATTTATTACTATTATTATTTTGTTTACAAATCATAATTGCACATTTATATGATGATACAATGTGATAAAGTACAATAACCGTTCTTCTACTCTCTACCTCTATGAGTTCAAGTTCAACTTTCATTAGAATCCATGTTTAAGTAAGATCATGTCCTATTTGTCTTCTTGTGGGGATTATTTTAGTTAGCATATTGTCCACATTTATTCATATTGCAGCAAATGATAGGAATTCCTTCCTTTAAAGCTGTATACTATTCCCTAATGTTTAGGTGCCACATTTATTCATTCTTCTACTGATGAATACTTTAGTGGTTTCCATAGTTTGGCTGTTGTGAATAAAGCACCATGGGAGTGAATATGAATGTCTTTCCCACACATTGATGCAGTTCCTTTGGAGATACACACACGCGTGCGCATGCGCGCGCGCGCACACACACACACACACACACACACACACACACAGAATTGGGATTACTGGGCCATATGGTATTTCTATCACTCATTTTTGGAGGAATCTCCAACACCATTTTCAATAATGGCTGTAGCAATTTGCAACCAACAATATATATTTATACCAACAATATATAAATTTTTTATTGTCTAATTCCCTTACAATATTTGTTACCTTTCATATATTTGGGAATTGCCATTCTGATAAGTATGAGGTAATACCTCATTGCATTTCATAATAACTGATGCTG
This sequence comes from Xerus rutilus, assembly GCA_028644305.1. Classification (NCBI taxonomy): domain Eukaryota; kingdom Metazoa; phylum Chordata; class Mammalia; order Rodentia; family Sciuridae; genus Xerus; species Xerus rutilus. Next base: position 14,193,194 of record CM053399.1, read on the forward strand.
AGAATTTTTCACCTATCTATTGGCCATTTATGCCTTCTGATAAATGTCTGTTGAGCTCCTTTGTCCAACTTTCTAAAATTTATTTTTCTTTATATTTATAACAATAATATACAACAGTGGGATCCATTGTTCTACATCCAAAGTAGTGAATACCAAACTAGCTAAATGGAGTCTGAGTCGATAGACAGAGTGACTAATGGTTTGCTGTTTTGTTCTATATTGCTTACACAGATAACATAGCATTTTTTTTTTTTTTTTGGTGCTGGGGATTGAACTCAGGGGCATTCGACCCCTGAGCCACATCCCCAGCCCTATTTTGTGTTTTATGTAGAGACAGGGTCTCACTGAGTTGCTTAGTGCCTCGCCATTGCTGAAGCTGGCTTTGAACTCGCAATTCTACTGTCTCAGCCTCCCTAAGATAACATAGCATTTTGATGAACGTTGATGAGTATCCTTTTTTTCTGTATAGAATAGAATGAGTTATTTCTAATGATTGTGACTTACATGTACTATTTTACCTTTTTTGAAGTATGAGTGCATATGGTGAGGACATAAACTGTTCTCTTGTCTAATTGAAGTAAACAAAAAAAATTGCTAACTTGTCACCAGCCTATACGTCAGATTACTCACATGTCAATATAACCTTTTGCCTATCCTACTATATATTTTAAATCATTCTGTATTACTTATAATGCCTAATACAATGTAAATTTTACAAAAGTAATTGTATATCTACTATAATGTATTGTTTTCTCATTGTGTTGATTTTACTTTTGTATTGTTATTTTTATTACTTTTGGTTCATATTTGGTTGAATTATAGATTTAGAAATGAATGGGAATGATTATATGATGTATTGTAGTCATCAAGCTGTAGTTGATAGCCAGAGTGACTAATGGTTTACTCTTTTGTTCTAGATTCCCCTGAAGATACTCATCTTATAAATCATCCTTTTGTCTTTTCTCCTCCTGACCTGACACCTGCAAAAGTGAGATCATAATCTCTGTGATCTCCAAGCGACAAAAGTGAAGCAGATTAAGAGACAATATGGGGAGATTGTTAAGAGAACACAAGGGGAAGACAGATCTAAGGACTTTGAAAGCTGGTTCTAATATTTATTAGCTTGGTGAGCTCTGGCAATTTACTCACCTTTCTCTCAGTCTCTATGTTATCCTAATAAAAAATGGAACATTTAGTAAGATATTCCCCAATGCTATTGTGAAGGCTAAATTAATTAAGACATGAGAAATGCTTACCATGTAGAACTAAATATAAGTGATTTATTATTACATGATTTACTGAATCCCATCTCAAAAATTCATCTTAACTGCCTCAATCATGCAGTTAAGATGAATAACTCATCTGATAATATTCTACTCACATAACAAGATAGGAACCATTTAGTGTTATTCCAATGGAATATTTTATTAAAATATTATTGGCTACAAAGAAAAATTTTATAAAATTATAATGATGTAAGAAAATATTCAAATTGATAGATTCAATAAAGCCCTAGAACGATTAAACAGAATAAAATCATGAAAAACGTACCTGGGGAAACATGGGAAGTGGTATGGAGCAACTCTGTCTGGAAATAAATACACTCTACATAACCAACACAAGTGTACATAACCACATTTGTATTGGAAATGTTCCAATAATCCACCTATAGGATTATTTTCTTTCACTTCGCACAAGTAAAATGATCCAAAGATGCAATCAAATGGTGAAAGTCTCTGAAAATACAGTGCATGATCCACAATGATGCTTATGGAGAAAAACAACCCAATGAAAGGGAAACAACACAATTATCATAGAATGATCTTTTCAATACAAAATATGAAACAAATGGAGCTTTACATTAAAACAATGATAATTACTTTTGCTTTACAAAAATAAGGAAATATTACAATTCATGAAAACAAACAGCCAAAAATCAACTAGAAACAATCACTTCAGGAAAAAGGCAAACCTAAGGACTTCTGTGAATGGCTTCAAAATATTATCTTAATTGGTACATCCACTGATGTCAATCAAGTGGATTGATTGAGACAAATTCAGGTACCAATGAGGACCTACGGATTAGTGAAAAGCAAAGTGTATCCAGTTAATAGACTTGTATGTGGAAATGAGAGCATCAATAACCGAATAGAACTGCAGTGTTCTGAATAGTTGCATTTGGGCAAATTCATATGACTACTATAATTCTTTACATATCAGGTAAATATCTTGTATCAAGTACAATTCTAAAATACACCATAAAAATGGCAAAGGTTGAAACAAACAGAAAGGAGTTATATGTATACTAACACATACACACAGGTGGAAATGCAACCCTAGATTTTATTCAAATGGGAAATAAAAACACAGAAACTCTTGCCACTTCCCTCTGCAGCTCCTACTTTCCCTACTCCCACTAGCCTGCACTTCCTTTGCTTGTGTTCTTCACAAGGAATATTCCATTGTGTGATTAAGTTGACATACATATTGAAATGTTGTATATTATATATTCATGACCTCTCTCAGGGAAGGTAACTGTATGTTACTCTCTATTTTTATCCATTTATTTATTTATACCTATATGTATGTATGTATTTTTGAAGTACTGGGGATTGAAGTTAGAGCTAGGGGAGTGTTCTACTATTGAGCTACATGTTCAGCCCTTTTACTGCTCTTTTTAAAAATGTATATTCTTAGAGTAGTTAAACGTGTCTAGAATATATGGCAAAACACAAGTACATGGTTGAATGCACTTGTTCTTGCCATTGGTTCTCAATGCTTACAGACCAAAATTTAATTTTAGACTGTAATCTAATTTATAAGAGTCATACTGCGAACATTAAGAAGCAATATAACATAAGTTTTTCCATATCCTTTCTAGGGCATGTTTTACATCTTTGTTCCTCAAGCTATAGATCAAGGGATTAAACATAGGGATAACCATGGTGTAAAGTATGGAAGCCACTTTATCACTGTCGAAGGAGTGACTGGACTTGGGCTGCACATACATAAATATCAAAGTCCCATAGAACACTATGACCACTGTCAGATGGGATCCACATGTGGATAAAGCTTTGTGCCTTCCTTCAGCAGAGTTCATCCTGAAAATGGCTACAATGATGAGTAGGTAAGAAAACAAGATTATCACAAGAGATGAAACTAAATTAAACCCTGCTGAAATCAAAATGATTAATTCGATTTCATGTGTATTTGAGCATAGCAAAGATAACAAAGGGATACTGTCACAGAAATGACTTTTAATCCTGTTGCCACAAAAGGGTAAATTAAAAATTTTTATGGTAATTAGGAGAGAAATAAATATACTGTAGAGATAAGGAATTGCTACCAGCACTTGACACAGTCTTTGTGACATAATGGCAGTGTAGAGCAGTGGGTTGCAGATGGCCACATAGCGGTCATAGGCCATTACAGGCAGTATACAATGTTCACAAATGATGAACATAAGAAAAAAAGCTAGCTGTGCAGCACACAAAAAGGAGGATATCGTATTCATATCCGTGACCAAATTTACTAACATTTTGGGGCCCACAACTGTAGAATAGCCAAGGTCAGTGAGAGCCAGGTGTCTGAGAAAAAAATACATGGGTGTTTGCAGGCTGTGGTCCACGTTGGTGAGGATGATCATGCCTACGTTGCCCAGCACTGTGACCACAAAGATGATGAGGAACAGCCCAAACAGGGGAGCCTCCAGCTCAGGACGCGATGTGATGCCCATGAGAATGAATTCATGCACCACCGTGAGATTATGTTTTTCCATCAAGGATTATCACAAAACCTGTTTGGATACAGACATCAGCACAGTAAGTAGCTCTTCATAGTTATGACCTGGGAGATTTTTTGGTATGTAAGCTTGTGTAAATGAGGTATATTCAAACTCCTCAATGTATGATATTTGAAAATAACCACATTTTATATATAAAAAAATATGTCTAAGTAGTACTATAGATACACACAGACAGATTGGTGGTTCTGTTTGGCCTGATTTTATTTCCAGTGTCTAGGGATATATTCTACACATATTCTTTGTCATAACTCTATAGTGGGCTACAATTGGTACCCAATGGTTGGAGAGCAGTTAAACTGGTAAACATTTTACTATATCCAATATTCAGCCTATGATATCCTTAGGACTAATGTTGAGAAGCCCTGGTAAGATATGTAGATGGATACATAGTTAGATGTAAATGGAGATATATAAATATATTCTAAAAATTGACCTAAAATTAAATTTTCAGTTTATTATATTGATTATATCATAATATTTTTAGTGTGATAATTCATTTTGCTTGGTGCTTAAAACATCAAATATACATATAAAATAACTACTGGAAAAAATCAATCTTTGTGGGGAGTTAGTAACTGATGATAAATTTGACTGTTTCCTTAAATAATTTAAAGTGCAATTAGTTATTATTTTTGCATTGTTAATGGTTTTCCAAATTAGTGAATTATGGATATACATGAAAGTATGCTATTTATTGTTTTGTATTTGTCAATTATATAATTGCTTCTTCAGTGACATTTATACATTATCTATGGTACTATGGGATATGTAATTTGATGATGTAAGGTATCATCAGCCATGTATTGCAAAAATGCATAGAAACGTCTCCTACAACACAAGCCTATGAAAGCCTTTAGGCCTGAAAGTTTTATAGCTTTAATATGCTTGATTGATAACAGATAAGTGTCTGAATAGGAAAACATCACATATACTTATTACAATCAAAATTGCAGTAGCAGAAATCTCATAGCGAAGTATAAGCAAATACAATGCACAACATTATCATATTAAATATAGAGCTTATGACATGTATCTTGAACTAAATCAATTAACACATTGGCTATAAGATTAAGACCTCTTGCCATCCTACCCATATTTAATACATACACTTTTTCTTTATTAGACATCTGAGGGGCTAGGGACATGGTCTAGTAATAGTGCTTTCCTAGCATACATGTGGCCTCGGGTTTGATCCCAGCAATCCTCCCACCCCTGCCAAAAAGAAAGATAGAAATCTGGAAATGTTTGTCATATCATATTATTAGAGAAATATCTGTAGTATATACAACAAAATAACATATAAATCTAAGTTTTGCTTGTTTTTCTTTGGTTGATTTTGTTTTGTTTTGCAAGCATAAAAGGTTAAAAACAATAAATTGCACATGGTAAGAACTATGGTATTCCCAGGAAGTAATGAGAGACTGGTTTTTTTCTTACTGGTTCTGGAGTTTTATGAAATGAAACAAACTGCTTTTTCATATATTATTGGCTCCCTGGATTATTGATCCTGCTTCTTTTAAAATTATACTCTGAAATACTCCATTTGTCACATTGCTCTGCAGATTCCAGAACCTTCTGAGTATTGTCCCATCAACATATAATCGGATACTTAAAGGATTCTTCCTAATAGTGTGTTACACAGCTGAATGAGAGATAGAAGCTCCCTCTATACTATTCAAGATGTGAAGACAGATCAGACCTAAACATCTGTTTAAATATACACTAAATACTAAATTATTCTCAAAGTCTCACATAGAAAATCCTAGGGTTATTAATAACTATTGGAAAGGATATCCAAATGAGAGACTGAATCCCTTCATGTTTATAAACCTGATCTTCAAAAAAGGAAAGTAAAATAAAAAAACCTTAGCTATGTTTCATTTGGTCTCAGTTTTGGCTTCTGTTAGAGATAGGATTATTCAAATAAAACTTGATTTTTAATGTGCCATGATGATTTTTCAATAATGCATATGAGCTTTTAGCTCATCGACTTTCATAACATGAAAATACTAATATAAGAGAAAAGGAAAGAAATTATTTCTGCTAAGGGAAATAATTGAATGGTAGAAGCACAGAGTATACAGTGACACATAATATTTTTCTATGATTCTGACATCAATTTAAAGGTGAAATTTACAATGTTACTGAGAACTTGTGAATATCTCAAAAACATGGCATAGCGTAAAATATTTTGTTTCTTACCTGTAATAAAATCTGTCTTGGCTCTGTCATATATTTCTTACATGGCTTAGAGAGAAAAAATTTATAGATTTTTAAAAAAATCTTTTGACAATTGAGATGCCCTTAAGAAATAACAAGCAATGTGCTGATTATCTCTAAATGAGCTTAACGGAATTTGTAGAACTCGTTCACTAATTGCCATGGACAATTTTATTCACAGTTGAATCAGTGAGGGTGTTTTGAAGAAACAGGACCCATGTGCATAGAAAGACAGAAGTCCTAATGAGGGAACGGCTTACACAATTATGGAGGTTGAGAAATCCCATGAGTCACTGTCTGCAAGCTAGAGGCACATAACAGCCTGTGTCTTGTTCCAGTCAAACCTGAAGCTTAGAAATGAGGGAGCCAATGCTAGCAGTTCCAATGTGAGACTAAAGTCATGAGAATTTGCAGGGTGGGAGGGAGGGATAGCTGATGGTAGAAGATGGATGTTCCAGCTGAAGCAGAGAATAAGTTGTCCTTTCCTCTACCTGTCTCAGGGAGTTGAATGGATGCCCATTCCCATTAGAGAGGACTGTCTACTTTAACAGTCTAAATATTCAAATGTTAATATCTTCTAGAAGCAGCCTTCACAGATGCACCCAGAAATAATTTTATTAGCTCTCTGGGCATTCATTTGCCAAGTCAAGTCAATACAAAAATTTAACCATCAAATCAACTTGGTTCCCATGTGCAACTTCTTAAAACATACTTTATATCCAAATAAAGGCAATACCAATACCCTGATTCTCCCTAAGATGGTTTAGCTATCCTACATAAAACTCAAAACACATGAATTCCTTTCCCAGAAAATGAGGTAATATCCTTCCATCATGTTTGGTTTTCCAAATGTATTTCATACCTAATATACCAGGTGTAAAGCTAACATTACTTAAATACTGATATAAAGCTAATTTACCTTTTCTTGAATGAAAATGGGATACATAATGGATGAAACAAAGATATTTGCCTCAAAATATGTGTATATATATGTGTATACACACATATTCACAACAAAATATGGGGGAAATAATCATAAAAATTATAGTCTTTATTACTTTAACTGATCATGTACAGTATCTGGTATTTATAACTACCTTCTATTACTCATTCTGTATTCCCTTTATCTTCCACAAGTGCCATATCTGGTGGTGAGTCTTTCCCTATTGGCATTATACAAGCCTTCACTTATGAAGAGTCTGGAACATTAATAGGTCTCCACATTAAGGTATTGAGATTTTTGTTTGACTTTAATATGTGCCTATATTACCACAGGCATTGGAATATGAAGAAAAGCCTTTGGGTATGCCTTCCATTTCACAATTTTTTCTACCTTTTTTATGGATTAGGAGTCCATGATCTCCTTAGAAGTCCAGGTTAATCACCACAGCATCATTAACTTCCTCCTTTGCCTGTACATTGAAAGGTGTTGATACTGTGGTTACTTGTGACAAGTTCTGCTTCCTCACATGCTGACGTATTACATTAGAGAAGCATACAAAGGCAAGTATTTAAGCAGAGTTTATTTAAATGGGTAACACAGACTTCTTCCTGGAGGAAGAAGGGGGCCGTAGCTGGTATCCTGGTAAACTAAGAAATACACATGTTTTGTCTTTTAATATGTCCTAGGCTTCCTTTGTTCTCCTGCTCTCTTCCCCTTAGCTCTCTTTCCTGCCTGCATGACTAGGCCCTGGAGATGCTTGATGGGATGGCCAACAAGGTGAAAACACATGGATAGGGGAAAGGGTCCAGGTGGAGTGCTTTGGGCAGAAAGGAGGGTGTAATTATTTCCTGTAGAGAGAGAGAACCCCTGGGACAGGTTACCTTAGCAACAGGTTGGAGCAAGAATCCTGATAAGGGTGGAGGAAGGGTTCTGAAGGCATTATTATTGCAATACCTCTCCAACTTCCCAGACTCAAATTGACCTTCTTGACCCAACCTGACTCAATTTACCTATCTAGACAGACTGCATGTCCAATTCTGGCTGCAGTATGAGCAACTCAGAGTGGTCAAATGAGAGTCTTAAGATCCAATACATTGGAATAATTGTCATGTCTTCAAGTGGAAGCTTTACTTCCTCTGGATCTAAGACCTCTCAATCTCTAAAGCATAACATCATAAGAATATGAATCAAATATTTTACTACTGTATCACACGGGATAATAAGGAGTGTTACTATCTCTTGAATCCTGGACCTCTGCTTTCTGGCTACTCAAAACAAAAGCACCATATATTGGGCCTGATTCAGAGCATATTTATTCTTCTGGAGAACTTTGCCTCAGCCCTTTAAGGTGTTTCCGCCTACCTAGTACTATGATTGAGTCTTCATGGTATTGAGATTTAAAACACCACTGTGTCTATGAACTTTCTTCCCTGGGGAAAGAGGCTGAATGACATTCATAAAGATGGTCATGCCAAAGACTTGATTATCAAAATCCTATTCTGCCTAGCTCACTGTTTGTTGTGTATTCACAGAGAACACCAATGTCTTTCTATTTTTACCATTTTGGAGAGTTATATCCCTGTATTTCTTGTCCATATTACTTTGTGTATAATTTACAAGTGAAATTATTTCTATGTCTTTTTTCATTCAGGCTATCATCTATGAGTTTACATCTTCTAAAATATCTATCCATTTCTCCTTCCAAGAAAATGTGCACTACCCAAAGTTCTTCATGTTGAGAAGATTCTACTTCACAATTGTCCTTTAGGAACGTTACAGTAAGGTGATGCATTACTGTAGTTGCCCACCATAAGGTAGGTAGAAGAATCGCTGAACCAGGCCTGAGTCATCTCTTCTACTAACCTTTCATAAGGGCCTCCCTATGAGACCAAAGGTGCAGCTGAGGAAACAAGATAAAACACCAGGAATGGAACTAAAAGTGTTTGGGACACTACAATTTTTCCTTTAACTTGTACACAAACCGTAAAACGTTGTGCATTATTAATGCGTTACCGTATAATATGTACATTACATAATGTTTAAATCAGGTTGAACATAACTCCTCAAACATTTACCACTTCTCTGTGGTGAAAACATTCAAACTGCTTTTTCAAATTTTTTGAAATATACAATACATAATTGTTATTTATAGTGACTTAAAAATGTGAGCACAAATGAATTCTTAATGAAAAAAGGAAAATAAATGTTGGTCTCTGTACAAAAGGAAACAATGCTTTCCAAAATCTCTGAGTGAGCTATAAGAAAGCAAACATTTCCACTTTGAGTTGACTTTTGTTCAGGATGAAAGACAGGAATCTATTTACATATGGATATCCAGTATTCCCAGCACCATTGTTTAAGAATATTAGCTTTTCTTCGAAGTATAGTTTGTAGAGTATCAGATGATTGTATCTGTGTGGATTTGTTGCCATGTCTTCTTTCTACGTCATTGTCCTTAATGTCTGTTTTGGTGCTATTACCATGCTGTTATTGTTACTGTGGTTCTGCAGTGTAACTTGAGATCAGGTATTGTAAAGCCTTTTTCATTACTCTTCTTGCTCAGAATTGTTTTGATTATTTCAGTCTTTTATTCCTCTAAATTAATTTGGAATATTTTTTTGTAGGACGGTGAAGAATTTCTTCAGTATTTTGATGGGGATTGATTTGAATCTGTATAGTGCCATTCTGAGCAACATTATTTCTGCCTATCCAAGAACATGAGAGGTCTTTCCATCTTCTAAGGCCTACCTCAATGTCTTTCTTTAGTGATCTATAATTTTCATTGGAGAAGTCATTCATTTCTTGAATGAATTTATTCACAGGTTTGTTTTTTTCCTCTTTGAGGTTATTATGAATGGGATAGTTTTCCTGACTCATTTCTCAGAGTTTCATTATCACAGCATAGGAAAGCACTTGCTGTATTTATGTTGATCTTGTATCTTTTCACTTTTCTGAACTCGTTTAACAGCACTGAAAGTCTTTTGGTGGAACTTTGGGGTCTTCCTTATATAGGATTGTGTCATCGAAGAACAGAGTACTTTGATTTTTACTTTTCTAGCTTTCAGCTTATCTCCATTTAATATGCTGTAGGCATTGAGTTTGTCATATATAGTCTTTACAATGTTGAAATATGTTTCTTGTATCCCTAGTTTCTCTAATAAGATGGATTTTGTCAAATTTATTTGTTGGAATCCTAATCCTGAGATTATAGTATTGAGATATGATAATTTAAGCCAAAGTTCATCAGAAGAGACAGAAAAGATCACTTCAGACTACTTAAGAGAACAACCCAAATATGTGACTGCCAATGGGTAAGGCCCAAATATTGGTTCACCTACCTACATATATAAAAAACCCTACTCAATATAAAAAGTCAAATAGATACTAAAATAATAATACTAGGTTAATTTTGACATATTCATACATACAAAGAATATAATTTACTACATTTAAAGCCCCAGTCTTCCCCTTTGCCTCCTTTCTGCCCTCTCCCAATTTCCTTCCTCAACTCTATTGGTCTTCCTTCTATTTATTTTTTGAATTGATGTATGATACATATGAGTGGAATTCTTTGTAATATTTTCATACATGCACATTTTTAACATTTGTAAAATTGTCCCCTAAAATCATGATTAATCATTTTAATCCCCTTTTTAGGAAAGTAAATTACAATTGTGCTTAGCTGCTTGAAGTTGTCAACCAGCATATTGTTTCTCCCTCTCTCTCTTTTTCTCATTCTTTTAGCTCTCTGGGCTTCATTTTGATATTTTCATTTTTATATCAACAGGTTTGCTTATGCTTTCTTTTACAATGTTTAATCTGTTGTAAATACAACAATATATATTTTTCTTCTTGTGCATTCTACATGGATCTCTAGCTGTTCAATTTTTATTGTTAATATCCTTTGTGTCTCTACTTAACAATTTTGGAAGTTTAAAATATCTAAATTTTAATGCCTTTTTTGACACTAGTAATGTGTGTCAGTTCTTGGTCACGTGTGTGTTCGTGTGTGTGTGTTTGTGTGTGTGTGTTAGTGTGGGCTTAATGCAAGCTAGACATGTGCTCTATATTGAACTGCATTCTGAGCTCCTTTGGTGAATCCTTATTGGCTATTCTACTCAGCATGCTTTATATTTTCCAGATTCTTCATGTGCTTGAAAATAATTAAATGTGTCTGATACTTTGTGGTTATTAATTGTGTGTGCTGAATTATTCTGTATTTTATAAATATTATTGAGCTTTGTTTGGGGATACAGTCAGTTGAAAACAAGTGAATCCTTAGATACTGCTTTTATGATTTCTTACATGACTCTAGAGGAGTGATTATTCTAGGGCAAATTATTCTATTCTAATGGAGTAGATCTTTTTGAATGCTATACCTAATTACCCTGATGCATTGCCTATGAGTGTTGGACACTGCTCTCTTCAATGTTTAGATGAGTTTTCTTTAGTCTTGGATGGTTGACATTTGCATGTGATAATCAGTCACCTGTTGAATAATTGAGGATGATTATCCCCAAATTGGGATGCCCTTTCCCTCTTTCTCTGATGCTTGATGTATTTTTTTTTTCAAATTCTAGCTGGATTGTTCCCATCAGGCTCTCAACTTTGTATTTTCACCTTAGTATTTTAGTAGGCATCCCTTAGACATTCTTAAACCAGAAGGTATGGGTATCACAGGAATCATTTCATTTTTTTCATCATTTAGAGAAATTGCCTTTTATTGACTTGTGTCAGTTTTTGAAGACAAATGTATTATGTGTTGTTGATTTGTCTTGTTTTGTTCTGTTTTTTATTTTTTTTTTATTTTAATGGGAGGTTAAACTCAGTCTCCGTTTCTTTATATTGGTTGGTAGCAGAAAAAAAAGTACTCAACATATATTAAGGTGCACTATGAAAATATTATTTTCATTCTTATAAAAATACTCTTCTTTGTTAAGACTCTCACATCCACATCAATATGAACAAATGTTATTGAGGATATTTTTTTTAATGTTAAAATTCTCATTCCTTTTCATTTCTGATCCAACCTGGACTAAGACTGTGTCCACTTCTGAATTTGTAATCATTAAATCTCAACAAGATTTCCTATTTTCAATCATCAGTATTCTGTAATCTGTTATTTAGCAGGAGTCACAGCTATCCATTAACTTAAGGTACATCACATCACTTTAGCTAAAATTTCTCCATTTCTTTTATCCATCAGAATAAAAGACAAATTTTACAATAGCCTAGATGATATCACTTGTTCAGTTCTAAATTATGTGTCTATCATTATTTTTCCATTTCTTAATCATATTTTAAATTTCAGCTACCTTTTTGATGATGTTCCTGAATGAAACCACCATTTCAGTGTTTAGGGAATGTTTGTCTTCACAGTGCTCTCACGCTGGAGTAGACTTCCTTTTGTTATCTATACAATCCACTCACTTAACTATACATTTGAAAGTCGACCTCTCAAAGGGCTTCCCTGACAAACTTAATTAAAAAATTAAGTGACATCTAGCTACTTCTCAATTCTATTTTCATTTTGTTCAGTACCATCTAAAATACTGTATCAGTCACTTCCCATTAAATTTTCTGTAACTTTATAAAAAGAATAAGCAATGTATGCTTACTGAACACATGAATCTTTGTGTATAATATCCATCAAGTATTTTTTTTGTGTGTGTGATAATTAGTACAAATAAAATACTAAATGTTTGTTGTAAAAGGTTTGTTGTAGATCAAATTACCAATAGTGAACAAAGAAAGCCTTTGACTTTAAAATAAAATTGACTCAGAGAGAGGAGAATTAAGGCTACCTTGAGAATATGTGGGAATGGTATCTAAGTTATATTTGAAACTAAATACAAACAAAGTATAAGCCAGTATTAATCATTTACTAAAGACAACTTTTGGTTTGAAAATTATTAATGCTTGCTTTATTCTGTGCCAAACACACATTGATTCTTACCCATCCCATAGACGCACCATTACAAAGTTAATGCAATCCAAGTTACAGTATATATTGTCTAATACATAGCCTTACAATATATTGCCTATTATATAATTGTTACCATATCCTACAAAATGAAGTTTTAAAGAAAATATATGCACACATTTTTCCAGGTTCTCTGTAGGGCATTTTTCACTTCTTTATTCCTGAAACTGTAGATCATGAGATTTAGCATGGGTATCACCAGAGTGTAAAATACAGAAGTCATTTTACCAGTGTTAAAGTAATGGATGGACTTAGGCTGCACATACATAAAGAATAGAGTCCCATAGAATACCACCATCACTGTCAGGTGAGACCCACATGCGGAGAAGGATTTGTACCTGCCTTCTGCAGAGTTCATCCTGAGGATAGTGACAAGGATCAGAATGTAGAAGTCAAGGACTATCAGAAGAGATGAAACCAAATTGAAAGTTGAAAATATTAAAATGATCAGTCTAATTTCATGTGTGTCTGCATACATCAAAGATACCAAAGGCAGACTATCACAGTAAAAATGCCTGATGACATTATGTCCACAAAATGGAGAAACAAAAATTTTATGATGGTCAGCAAAAATAAAAAGACACTGTAGAGATAAGGTATTGCCACCAGCGTATGACACAATGCTTGTGACATGACTGTGTAGAGCAAGGGGTCACAGATGGTTACATAGCGCTCATAGGCCAACGAAAACCTCACTAATGATGAATATACTGAAGAAGGTGAGTTGGGTAGCACACCAAGAGTAAGAGGTTGTAGGTTGCTTTTCAACAAAATTTACTAAACTTTTGAGCCCCACTGAATAACTACGATCTGTGAAAGACAAGCACCTGAGGAAAAAGTACATGGGTGTGTGCAACTGTGCATCTATTTTGGTGAGGATAATCAAGCCCAAGTTACCAACCACTGAGATTATGTATATAATGAGGAAAAGCACAAATGGAGCCTGCAGTTCAGGGAGGTCTGTGATTCCCACGAGGATGAATTATTTTGGCATTGTTACATTGTGTTTGTCCATGTAGGCCACTCAGGAAATCTATTCTGGGGATAAATATAAAAATAATTGTTAATTTCTATTAAATTTGATGATTAATACACGTACCTTATGTATTTACATATGATAGTTGTGTTATATACATGTGCATACTTTGTGCCTAAGTACTCTGCACATGTGTATATAAACACATATATACACACAAATATACACACATGAAACATAAGATCATTCCAAGTTGCCTACTTAAGAACTTTTATGAACCTTTGAATGTTCCTAATATAGCTCAATAATTTATGAAGTATTGTTGCTCTTTGAGACTCTCCCTGAGGAGAGGCTATGCAATTTATTAATGATTCCTGAGCACTGGAAAGCTTCAAACAAAACCAACGGTTTTGCTCATTCTGCTAATGAGAGAGGGTGCTTCTTGGGGTTCCCATGTCATTGAAATCATGTTAGATCCCTCTCCACTACTATTCCAGGTTTTGTCTCTACTGCAGCCTGGAACTCTGAAGTGAAAACGTTGTGCCTGTAGGACATGTAGATAGTCCTTTCTAAGTTCTGTGTTTTTGTAGTTTAATGGCTGAGGACACAATGGAGAAATGTTAAATACAGATGATTGCAGTGTCTTAAAAAATGAATCCCAGTACACTCCCCCAAAAAATCACAGGGGAAAATAACATATATGCTTAGCTGTTTTTATTTGTTTTGTGTTGTTCTAAATTTAATTCCAAAGGGAATGCACAGGTAAACGAATGTAAATTTAATAAATACATTTTTACAAGCTTAACACATCTAAATAAAAAGAATCCAGATAAGACAGAAGTGACAAAAAATAATAAAATAAAACATTTTCAGATCCAGAAGAATCCTTTATTTTCCTTTCCACCATGAACTAGTACAACACCCTCATACACAAAAATGTAACACTGCTCTTCTGATTTTAACATCATTATTTTCAGTTACTTAAACTTAATGTTTTTAAATGATTGTTTTTGTATTATACAGTGTGATAATTTAATGTATGTTTATAATGAATAACATCAAAAAGGGCAGTGAACTTTGATGTTTCCTTATACCTTTAAAAATATTTTATTAACATGTAGTGCCAATGCATATCTTTGAGTACAGTGTGATATTTCAATGCATATTAGTGTGTACTAATCAAATTAGGATAATTAACATTTTCATCATATTGTACTTAGTGTTTGGAGCCTTCAAGCTCTTTCTTCTAGTTATTCATAAAACAGGATAGGTTATTTTGAACTATAATCACCCTACTCTGAGATATCACACTAGAAATCATTCCTCCTATCCAACTGCTTTGGTACCCATTATACAATCACCTTCTCCTAACCCTCTTTGACCCTTCGCAGCACCTAGTAATCACTCTCCTAAATTCATATTGCCCCTTCACATGTGAGAGAGAAAATGTGATATTTGTCTTTCTATGTTTGATTTATTTCACTTAAAATAATCCCTTCCCATTTCATAGATTTTATAGCAAAATTATGAGACATCAACTTTTTCATGATGACTAATATACCACTTTCCATATATACCACATTTTCTTACTCATTTCTCCACTGATAGTTAACTAGTTTAATTCAATTAGCTAATATGAATATGCAGTGAAAAACATAGATGGCCAGGTATGTTTTTGATTGGTAATTTCATTTCCTTTGGATACATAGCTGGAAGTAAAATGGTTGAATGAATTGATAGATCTATTTTTACTTCTTTTGAGAAATTCCCTCATTGTTCTCCTAATGGCTGTACTAACTTAAAATCCCACCAACTGGGTCTAATAGTTCATTTTTCTCCACATCTTCACCAGCATTTATTATATTTTATGGTATTTTGTCATTTTGATGATAGCCATTCTAACTGGGATGCATAAGACTATTAGACCCAGTACATATGAAAAGTATTATGCAGTCTTTAATAGATATCCTTTACTGAATTCAGAAAGTTTTCTTCCATTACCTTCTAGTAGATGATTTATAACAAATGAGTGCTAGGTTTTATCATGAATCTATTTTGTTTTTCCTTTTAACTTAGAGAAATATCAATTACACAGATAGGTTTTGAAATGTTAGTCAAAACAGACATTTTAAAAAGAAGTTGTTTTTTTTTTGAGAGCAGTATTCAGTTCACAGAAAAATTGAGAGAAAATTAATGCAAGGATTTTCCATATACTCCATGCATGTGCCTGTCCAGTTTGTTGAAATGACTATCTCTGCTGCATTATAGTTCCTTTATTTTTTTTTCAAAGAGAAATTCACTCTATTTTGGGGGTCCTTCTCTAGACTTTCTCTTCTCTTGTTTCTATTAGTCTTTTCTCTTATTCAATTTTAATATATTCTAGTAGATGTCATTTTTGGATCTCTTCATTCTTTTATCAATATTATAATTTCTTGATTAAGTCTATGGTAAGTTTTGAAGTTACATATGTCAGTCCTCTTACTTTCTTCTTCTTCTTTGATTATGTGTTGCTTATTCTCATTATTTCACCTCATGGTGAAAATATTAGAATTATATTGATAATCATAAAATAACACACTGACTTTGGATGGCACGTATACATGTGTTTTAGAAGAAATGACATCTAGACAATAGTATTTTTCTATATATGGACATGGAGTGTCTTTATTTAGTTCTTTGATTTCTTTGACCATAATTTTTAGATTTATTCACATAAATCTTGTGCTTATACTGCTGAATTCATATCAAAATGATTCATTTTGAAGGGGTTGTAATACAAATTGTGTTGTGTTTTTAATTTTAAATTTCACTTTTTTCATTATTGATAGATACGAAAGCTATTAATTTTGTATATTCACTTTGTGCTTACTTAGCTCATTACATCATTACATGCAGCTCATTAGTTGTTATTCAATTCTGGTGGATTTTATGCATAGATTATCATGACACCCACTAATGAAGAATAATTTTATTCCTTCCCAGTAGCAAATAAAAGAATGTCATGAAAAATCTCCAGAGTATTGAACTTCAGCAACTGTGATGAATGTGTTTTTATATGACTATTTATGCAATGGCTGATGATTTTTAATATAGTTATATATTTCAAATTTTGATATCTTGTATGTTGAATATTTCTTCAGGTGATTTTTCTCTGAATATTGACTGGATATCTAATGCTGGTTTTAGAATTAAGAATTTGTGGTTATTGGTTTTTTGTGTTTATTTTTTGATTTCAAAATTACCAACATCAGCATTTTTTGGTTATACATGTTGGAAATGTATTGACTCTGTGTTGCCTCTTCATTCTTCTTTGGTATATTTATATAAACAGAATTCATTACTTTGGTAATTTTTGTATTTTTATATAGTGTTATTTACATTTTATGTTATTAGTCTTGTGCCATATTTAAAGTATCTTCCTTATCCTAAAATATGAAGCTATTACATGCATGTTTTTCTAGAGAATGTGTGGTTCTGGATTGTTTATTTAAACCCATACTATTTCTCAATTAAATTTGAATTTTTATATGTTTAGTTTTTAAAATAACAAGTACTTTGCATGTATTTTAATATATAGAATGATATTCTGAGGTAGAAATATATCTATGAGCCTTTTGAGATGAATAAATACACTATTTAATATGCACCACCTCCATATTTACTGATTTTATCAACAATTGAGTATTATATAAGGTACATATAAGTGACTAAGTTTCATTGATTTACATAGGAAGTCTAAGTGAACTATTTCAAGTACTAAAAAGTCTAATCCTTTCTAAACCAAATTCCAGAGTGTGTATATCTGAACTTTATTTTTGTTTAATATTCTGTCCATTTGTACAGCAACATCATAATTCCTTAAAAAAATGTAGTTTTGTGTTAAGGATTGATATTTATTATTGAAAGTCCTCTATGTTCTTTCTTTTCAAGTTATTGTCCTGGTTTTTCTAAATACTTTCCATTAAATTTTGTTATCTATTTGAGTATTTTAAAGTACTGTTAATTTTATTGTTTCTATATTAAATGTATAGAAAATTTAAAGAACTGACTTCTTCACAACATTTATTTCTTCTAACTGTGGGTATAGTATATTGTTACACTTAAGTTTTTCTCAAAAAATTATAGTGATAATTTTATACATTATATCATGAAAGTCATGTGACTTATTCATTTTATTTTTCTTATATACTTTAGTTTTCATTGCTAGTGTAGCTAATACTTTAATACTCACTTATTATGTTCTATTACATAACAAAATAACTGATCTTTTATGATGACCTTATATTAACAATTTCACCAGTGTCACTCATTTTTAAACTTTAATTTTTTATGTTCTTTGAGATTTTCTTGCACAAAATGCATCTTTTCATAAATAATTGCTTACAATTTTACTTTTTGTTTCCTTAAACAAAACACTATGTGTGTGTGTGTGTGTGTATATATATGTGAGTGTGTGTGTATATACATACATACATACATGTGCATTTATAATAGAGACTATATTTTAATAGAAATATGAGATGACACGTAATACAAGGGAGAAAACGTGTCTTAAAGGTTGTTATTGCTGATGCATTATTCTTTGTAGTGTATATGTGCAAAACACAATATCATAGCTGCCTATTTTTACATGTCAGTAAGCCAGAACAGATCTATGTGGAAGGACAGTGACAAGAACTTCAGACATTTATACTGTCCTGGAGGACAAATCACAGTGAATACAAAAAAGACAATCAATGTGCACATATCCATATGGTGAAATCAAAGAAAACATTTCTAGTTTCCTAAGCCTTTTCTGTATAGTGCTTTCAAAGTGTTATTACATATAATAAACAGTTATCAATAAACTCATTTATTATATATATATTTCATATAGAACATTAAATGAAAAACTTGCACTGATTTTTCCATATCCTTTGCATGGCACCTTTTACCTCTGTATTTCTGAAGCTATAGATAATGGGATTCAACATGGGTATGACCAGAGTGTAAAATAAAGAGGTCATCTTGTCAGTATCAAAGGAGTGACTGGACTTGGGTTGCACGTACATGAAAAACAGAGTTCCATATAATACAACTACCACTGTCAGGTGAGACCCACAGGTGGAGAAGGCTTTACTCCTGCCCTCTACAGAGTTCATCCTGGAGATGGTTAAAAGGATCAGAATGTAGGAGACAAGGACTAAGAAAAGAGATGAAACAAAAGTAGATGCTGAAAAGATCAGTATTATTAACTCAACCTCTCCTGTACTTGAGCAAATCAGAGTTAACAAGGGAAGACTGTCACAATAGAAATGACTAATAACGTTGTAGCCACAGAAGGAGGAGATAAACATTTTTATGGTGGTTACCAGAGAGAGAGAGGTGCTATAGAGATATGGGATTGCCACCAGCACCCAGCATACTCTTTTTGACATGATGACTGTGTAGAGCAGAGGGTTGCAGATGGCCACATAGCGGTCATAAGCCATTGCTGAGAGAATGAAAAGCTCACTAATGACAAAAAAGATGACAAAAGCTAGCTGTGTAGCACACCAATTGTAGGGAATTGTGTTTTGATTAGCTACAAAGTTTACCAACATTTTGGGTCCCACAGCTGTTGAGTTACCAAGATCAATGAAAGCCAGATGTCTGAGAAAAAAGTACATGGGTGTTTGTAGCCTGGAGTCCACCTGGGTGAGGATAATCATGCCCAAGTTGCCCAGCAGTGAAACCATGTAGATGATGAGAAACAGTCCAAAGAAGGGAGCCTGCAGCTCAGGGTGGTCTGTGATGCCCATTAAGATGAATTCGTTGAGCACCGTAAGATTGTCTTTCTCCATTCTGGCCATTAAGTTAACTGGTTGTGGGAAGTATCATCAAAAATCATTGGTTTCCAGGAAGTATTACCTGTTAAGATTTTAATGTTCCAAAAATTTATGTGTGAGATAGACTTCAGGTTTTTTGAATGTTCTTTCTTTGTTTTATTTGTTTTTGGTACCCATGGATGTACTATTGCTGAACTACATACACAGCCCTTTTTATTTTTATTTTATTTTATTTTTTATAATTTAGACAGGGTCTGGCTGATTTTCCAAGCCTTGCCTTGAATTAACAGTCCTACTGTTTCAGCCTCCCTGTATAGCTGAGATTTAGGCATGGGTTCCCATGCCCAGCAAGCCTATATGTTTTGACTTAAAGTAATTTCAAATGACTCTCCTTCATCACTAAATCTAAAACCTAATATGGAAACCATTATGGCATTAGGTTATCTTATTTCCATTACTTTGAAGAGTAGTCCACTTTTAACTCATAATCTACTGGTGTATCTACTAAACCCATTGACTGAAAGCTGGCTTGGTTATCTTATTACCTGCTGAGATTTTACTCTCTGTTGTTTTTTTGTTTTTTTTAAATTTTTTTGGTTGTAAATGGACACAATATCTTTATTTTATTTCTTTTTATGTGGTGCTGAGGATCGAACCCAGTGCCTAACACATGCGGGTTGAGAACTCTACCACTGAGCTACAATACCAGCCCTTTACTCTCTGTTCTAAGAGGTCCTGTTTTACATGAGAGACTCTGTCTCACTACCATTTCAAAGTGTATATGTGAATATTCTAGCCATTATTAACATGTAAATAATACCATTTTAGGAATATATAAGAATTATAAAAACCTATGTTCAACTTGGGTTAATTACAAATTTGGCTAAGAAATTTAGTTTTAGGAAATTGATAGATATAATTCATCATGTTATCAGATTAAGTTAGAAAGAAAAATGAATATTCTGTTAGATGAATAAATAATGCCATTAAAAATGGCTCCAAAAATACACATTTAGAATTGGAAGTCTATTTCATGGTTGATAGAATATATCAGAAAAACTAAACTGCACTTACTCTTAAAAGTAGAAAATTAAAACTTTTGAAAAAAGTTATAGCTGTTTCAGATAAATTTGTAGAAGTGCTATCTATGTTCCTGGATTACACAACAATGTTATAAAATGTCAATTCTTTTGTTTTTATTGACTAAGAATTGTTTCTTCATGTATATGATGTACATTTGATAATTTGTTATGTCTATACACACCGTGTAATGCTCAAATCAGTGTAATGAACACTTCTATATCCTCAAATATTAATCATCTTCATGTGCCAGAATGAGAATCATCTTCAAACTCTTCTGTTCTTTGTGAAATAATCCTACTTTGCTATTACCAGTATTTAGTCAGCTGTGCTATACAAAATTGTGACACATCCCTCCTTTCCTACCATGATTTAAAGCCCTTTGTGATTCCTTCCTGTCTCCCACCCCTATCCTTCCCAGTCTCTAGATACCACTGCTCCATTCTTCTGTGAGATGCACTTGTGAGTTTCCACCAATGAATAAAATGTGTTATTTGTTTTTCTGTATCTGATATATTTTGCCTCACATGCATGTCACTACAACTGACTGACTGCCCAAAGTAATCTAATAGATGCTTTTCCAAACTCTTAATGTATTTTGTAAGATTTGACAATGACTTACTACTTATATATAAAATGAAATGATAAAAAATATGCAAGACATGCCTCAAAGTTACCTATGAAACCAGATTCACAGGAGTCCTAAGACAGTATGGCATTGAAGAAGACCAGGATACTGAGAAAAAACAAAAACAAAACATGATTTTAATGGATTGTTTTCTATGACAGAGGTAACATGTACAATGTGGCAGAAAAGTTCTTATTCAGTAAATGAGACTTCATCCAGTGGTGTAATTATATGTTTGCTTAACCTACTTAAAAATTAGTATTAGACAGATAAGATAAGAAACTTAACATCAAAAGACAACTTAGAAATTATTTTACCCTTAACTATAATCTCTGCATATCCCTAAATAGAAAATGAAATTTTGAGAAAATCATTAGAAATTCCACATAAATTAGGTAGAATAATTATCATATTAAATTTTCCCCATGGAAAATCTACCCACTGTATTAGTAAAATACACAGAAAAATGAAAATCATTCATTAATAACAACTGAACAAAGAAAATAACACATTCTGATACTTTAGCCTAAAGAAATATTATATCCACAGAAAAGAACCATCCAGAATTTGGTAGTTTTTTATCTCAACATCTACTGCCTTTTAATTTCCCACATCCCAGGAGTGCTTTTTAAACAACCAAGTTGATAGACTTGTTTCCTTCCCACATACTATTCCCAACCCCTGCACTGACTGAAAACAAACAAGGACCCTCAGCCAGGAGTCTGAGCCTTATCTGATGGAAGCTTGCACTCTAGATTCAGATGACACCAGGAACTGGGGAATGGCACTGAAGCCCATGGAGGTAGCTTATGCAAATGGCTACAAGGGAACACATTCACGTGTTCCGTAAAACTTTGCAAACATTTACAACTGAGAAAAATAAATTGATAAAATTAAGAATATTGTGCTCCTAATTGACGGAGAGGCGACTTAGGAAGGAAGAATCACAAATACTTTCTAAACATGTATTCACTATATTCAAGCATAGAAATGTGTTTAAGAAGTGTGTTACATAATAGCAAGTATATATAATATCTATATGTGTGTGTATTATATGTATACATATACTATATATGCTATACATAGTATATATATATGTATATATATACACACACACACACACACTCACACACACATATATATGTATATATACACACACACACACTCTAATTTTAAAAACAATCATTAGATACTTTACACATTTCCTGACATGGGGATCCTTAATCCCTTCATGAAAATAGATCAGGAAGAAAACTCTTAATGCATTTACATGACACCATACAAGAGAAGGAGCTACACCAAGCCTAGACCTTAGAAGTATCTGAGGTGTGGTAAGTTCACTAAAACTGAAATGAAAGCCCAAATTTTTTATTTATAAACCTTATACTGGTGATCCTTCCTAACCTTTCACTGATATTAAACTCACTTTTACACCCATGAGAACAGCTTGTGAAGACATTTCCAAGTCTTATGCCTCACCATCCATATAGGAACAACTGCAAATTTAATATAGAGACATCAGAAGCAGAAGGTGTCCTGCTCTTTTGTTTTATACTAGACAAAGTCAAAACGTCTACTATTTTAATTTGTCTTGCCCTCTCTTGCAATTGTAAATCCCACCGTTCTGATGCCTCCTCATCTGTGATCACTTTGGGTCACTTTTGTCATGGTCTGCAGATATGGAAGACATTTTTATGACACCTTGGCAGCTTTGTACATTGAGAATTCTGCTTCTTTCCTGAGGACAAAGAATCTAGAGAGCTTTCAAGGCAGTCTGAACATCCCTTTGATTTAACAATTGACAAGGACCGATATTTAACACACAAGGGGCTTCTAGGAATCAATGAGTAAATGTCCAAGCTCTTGTGCCCTTCCTTGGAACCACTTCAGGAAGAGTTACGCAGAATCTCTCAAAACATCTTAAATGAGTGCATCCCAGTTGTTTATGACTGTATACTATTCTCTGTTGCACATTTCATTAGCTTTAACCCTCTTTTGTCTCCTACTCTCATTCCTCCACATCTGATCTCTGGAATCACCTATCAAATATACATCATATACTTACCTCTTTTTTTCAGAAGCTGCTCTTGGGGGAATTCACACTGTGTCAAATCCATTCTTACATGGTCTTAATGAAAGCTGACTACATTTAGCTATGTCACATATGCAACTTTATTGATACATGATAGAAAGAGAAAACAATAATGTTAGTTTACTGAATAACTGCAAAACCCATTAGAAAGCTATTTTGTTTCAGGTATTTACACTCAACACCCATACCCTATATTCTTCCTCAGAATGTTAATTGATTAGAACAGTATAGCATATACATAATAACAAATAGAAACAAGGTCCCTTACCATCTTCAGAACACACAACAGTAGTGTTAAAATCACCTCATTATTACAGAAAACATAGTCATGGGAAGTAGATTATTGAGTATAACAGAGTATACTAAGTTTAGTATTGTTGACTATAATTGTGACTGTAGTTTAATTTAGGACCAGTTCCAACTAGTTACTTAAAATTTGAAACGGGTTCTTGTTCTCTTGTATGATTGCTAACATAACTGCAGTCAGAAAAACTGTTAAGTAACTTTTTTTTAAAGGATGCTCCTGAAGGCTTGAAGGAAATTTCTTTGTTATTCCCAAAGCATGTGGGAATAGCACCAATGCCACTTGGGTGTTTGTTAATTATCCAGAGTATCACTGATTTCCCTGTTGAAGAATCCTTTTTCCTTGATTAAGCTGCTTCCCTTTGTTAATAATTTTATCTGTTACCATCACATATCTGATTTAAGTATACTGTTTATCAGAAGTATAATCTATTCACCCATAATGTCACCATTTGACATTTCCCACAATGGCTTACACCAGGTTTTATGTCTGTGGACTGATAAGTCTTTGAACATCTCCTATAGCAATTCTTAAAAATCAGAACATGTTCATACTATGTGTGTAACTCAACTTTTTTTAAACTTTACAAAATAAAAGTTATTGATCCCTTAATCTCACATCAGTCCTCATTTCTCATCCCCAATTCTTCTTTTCCACATAGTTATCTCCTCTACAAGTGTTACTATGTGTCCCTAAAAATTAGGATATTCTTATAAAGTAAACATAGTGTACATTTAATGTGCACACACATATTGTTTTGTATTTCATTTTGATATCTAAGGTTTTACTCAATTATATATTTTAGAAATATCTTCATTTTAATGTACATGACATCAGATATTTGATGAATTCCATTGAGTAAAATATCATCTGTCTAATATTTTATATATGCATGTTTCTCTAGTAAGGGAATTTAGTTTGTCAATAATTCCTGATGTCTCCATATGTTCTCATAAACAACAACTTAGTGTGTGTCTTCACACTGGCCCATGAACGGACATCTCTGTGATATACTTCCTTAAGTGGCTCCCTCATTCCAGAAAAACAAATTCAATTAATGTAGATAAGGATGGATTTGTTTTAAGATTACATTAATTAAGATATATTCCATCTACAATCAGTGTAGGAGAATTTTACATTCCCAAATTCCAAATTATAAATATGTGTTGCTGGTACATAACGATTGGCAATTGGAATACAAAATTGGATAGACAAAACTTGGTAAAACTAAAATTACTGTACTTGCTTTGATATATTATTTTATCAAATAATTCCAGTACTGGAC
Organism: Xerus rutilus; assembly: GCA_028644305.1. NCBI lineage: Eukaryota > Metazoa > Chordata > Mammalia > Rodentia > Sciuridae > Xerus > Xerus rutilus. The sequence continues at coordinate 14,218,317 of CM053399.1, forward strand.
TGAATTTAATATATAACTAAGCAAAATCCAGGCCTGAAAATTCCAGATAATATAAGAAGCTAGTAAACTAACTTTTTTGTAGACTTATATATTAATACAATTTTCATATTTAAGTGTCTATAAAGTAGTAAGAAGAAATGTTCTTTAAAAGATTTTATTATATAGTCTGTTTATTTTGAGATCATAGAAATCTTTACAATAACAACAACAACAACAATAAAAATTCTACCTTTTGCACACAAACACTTTTAATTAGCTTAATTCTAGCCTACTTCGGAGCCATTATAACATGGAGAAGAACAAGAGGCAGAGCCTTAACTCTTGACAAAATTTTAAGTGTTTTATTTCTGAAGCTGATGTTTGCCTGTTATTTTAAAAATCATATCATTCTACAAAATTCTCAAATATAGTTTCCTGAGTATTTCTGTATATCAATTTACATAATACAACATTACTTCCAAGTATGAGTATGAGTCTAACAGAAAAGCTAAGAGAGTTCTTAATGTCCTTTTTTTGTAGGGAAAGTGGCAGAGTATTTTCATGTTCCACATTGTCAACCTTTGGATAAATCAATCTTTCTTATTACATTCCAAAAATGCGTTTAACTTTCTATTCCAATATAAAGAGTAATACAAAATTTTGTACATAATTTCTTTTTTTTATTATTTTATTTTTTTCCCAAAAGTTGCATTTTAATACATGTTAGCAAACATAACAGAAAAAAACAAATTATCAGAAGCTGTACACACTATTCACTGAAAACATTATGCTAAGTGAAGTAAGCCAATCCCAAAAAACCAAATGCCGAATGTACATAATTTCTTAATAACAAGTTACCATTTTTCAGTTAGAAAACATTGAATAACATGAATATAAACCAGATTTGTTATTTATGTATGAGATTATTTTCTGTATCATTTCTGAATGAGATTATTGCTACAGACAATTTTAGTTTAGAGAACACCAACTTAATAAAGTGTTGTGTTGACATTTACACTCAAAAGGCTTGTATACTTGAAAAACACAAATTCATCTAATATACAAGAAGCCAGTAATGATTAGTATCACAATTACACAGATATTCTTACATTAGCTAGGTTGAACTTTTGAAATAAAATTTAGAATCTGTAGTGTATGGTAACAAAAATCACATGTCTGCATGGATTAGCAGTACTAGAATAAAATCAAAGAGTAGTCTTACTTCTCTTATGGATTTAGAAAACAATGTTAATAATCAGAAATAGATTTAGTTAAAGCAAACAAATAGAAGCCAACTCTTAAAATGGCAATGCAACCCTTATATGTCAGATAAAATGTATAAAAGAGAGAACTTATTGATTACTTTGCTGGTAAATCTACATAAACTTTCATCTTAAAAAAGTTTTACATGACAGACAAGAAGAAACACTTTTGATAATGCTGATAAAGTGGTTGTTGAAATAAAACAAAAATTCCGTGAAGGAGAAGATGAGTGATCTCCAAATCCTTTTTCCTTTTTCTTATGGGTACGTTGCTAGATTATTTTAGATTCTCCTTATGGTTAATGTTGGCACAATGAATGAGTTCCAGCCTATGTCAAGTGTCTATCAACATCATATATGTAGTAGGCAGTTGTATTATTTTGGGGGGGAGGAGTGCAGGGAATTGAACTCAGGGGCACACAACCACTGAGCCACATCCCAGCCCTTTTTGTATTTTATTCAGAGACTTGGTCTCACAGAGTTGCTTAGCACCTCACTATTGCTGAGGCTGGCTTTGAACTCAAGATCCTCTAATCTCAGCCTCCCAAGCTGCCAAGTTTACAGGCATGCACCACTGTGCCTGGTATGCAATAGGCAATCTTTCATCACTCAGTCTTGTGCCCAGTGGCTTTCCTCAATGCCTTTCTGTTACAAAACTTGTACTTTTCTACTGTTAAAAAAGTCTCTAGAAAAAAAAAATGTTGAACAGATCTGGTACAGTGGTACACACCTGTAATCTCAGCAACTTGGGAGGCTGAAGCAAGAGGATGGCAGGTTGAAAGTCAACCTCCAAAAAATGAGCAAGACCCTAAGCAACTTAGTGAGACACTGTCTCAAACTCAAACAAACAAACAAACAAATAAATATAAAATGAGCTGGGGATGTGACTCAGTGGTAGAACATCCTTGTGTTTAATCACTGGTGCCAAAACCAAACAAACAAACAACAACAAAAATGTGGAACAATCGTCTGACAGGCAGCAAATCATTAGAAAAGTGATCACAACAGAAAAGATGTCACTCAATCCAGGAACTGCTTCTTAGCTGCTGTACTGATTGCCTGGTCACCAAAAACACAATTTTCTTATATTTTTGTCCGTTTGGGAAGGGTGGTACCAAAGATTGAACCTCTAGACATGCACAAACACTGAGCTACATCTCATCCCTTTTGTATTTTTCTTTCTTTCTTTCTTTCTTTCTTTCTTTCTTTCTTTCTTTCTTTCTTTCCTTCTTTTTTGAGACAGAATCTCACTAATTTGCTTAGGGCTTTGTGAAGTTTCTGAGGCTGACATTGAACTTGCAATCCTGCCTCAACTGCCCAAGATGCTAGGATTCCAGGTATGCACTATCAAAACTAGCATTAACATCTTAACATGAAAGATTTTTACTTCTATAACAATACAAACTGTGAGTCCATACCTTGAATCAATTATTTGTATCATTGTGCAAATATTAATACCCTTCTCATTTGGTATTATACTCTATTATATCTTTAAAAATATGGTATATTTTAGTAATCATTAATCTATTTGGACAACTATAGCTCAAACTGCTTTTGTTGCTAGAATTTTTTTTAAGAAGTAGATTTTGAAATTTCCATAATTAACCCAAATCTATCTACATTTTTGAGATGAAGTATAAAATTATCTATCACAATTACCATGCCAATAAAACTACTCCAATTCAGACAGTGAGTTGTTGTTTTAAAAATATATCTTAAGAATTATATTCAACAGCAGCATGTAGAGGTGCATTCCTGTAATCTCAGGTGCTCTGGAGGCTGAGGCAGGTGGATCCCAAGTTCAAAGCCAGCCTCAGCAACTTAGTGAGGCCCTAAGCAAATTAGGAAGAATATATGTCAAAATAAAAAGTGAAAAATAGGAGTGGAGATGTGTCTCAGTGGTTGAACCCCTTTGAGTTCAATTCATAGTAGCAAAAGAAAGAGAAGGAGAAGAAGAAGAGGAAGAGGAGGAGGAAGGAGGAGGAGGAATTAGAGTGTCAGCACCAATGCTGAACTGTAAATAGAGTAAAAGGTGATATCTAGAGGAATAACTTGTAAAAGTCCTTGATCTTGATAATGCAGTATCTTTGTGCAATCAAACTGTGGAAGAATTGAGATGTAGAAGAAAGCAAACAGAGAAGAAGAGTAAGAAAGGAGCCCATATAATTTAAGCTGGAAGAAGGTATAAGATCGGTAGTGAGAATTTTGTTCAGTCACTCCAGGAATGAGGCCTGATGCTACAATATAAATCTTATTTTGTCTCCTTCTACCAATAGCTATAATTTTCTGCAATATATATTCCTATTCTAAATGATCCTGTTGAAAGGATATTTTCTTATCTTTGAAGATGATTTGGAAGGTACAGATTATAGGTACAACTTTAGAAACTATTTACTTATTTATAATAACACACAATACACAGGAATCAGGTATGATGTGGTGTTTCCACAATGTGATGTCTTGATTAAGGTACACATTAGGTCGTGATCAACTTAGGGTAATTAGCATACCCATCACCTTAAATTTCCATCCCTTATTTCTGGTAGAGACATTCAAATTTCTCTTTTCTAACTACTTTGAGATATTTGATACATGATATTAAATAGTATAATATATTAATTATATTTATCTTTCTGTGCCATAGGACACCAGAATATATTTATCCTATCAAACAATGTAATTGACCCATTGATGAACATCTTCACCTCCTTCCTTCTCATATTTTCTCCAGATTGGTAATCATTCTTATACTCACAAATGCTACAACCTGCTCAGGTAACCCAACAAGGGGCAATGAAGGGATGAAGAAAAGATAAACAGACACACAAAGAGAGAAAAAGTTGGGGCCCAGTGGATGAGTAACTCTGGTAGGATCTAGTGACCAAGAGCCAGCTCAACATACTTATGTAAGTTTTATCATTAAAAGGATTTATCGTGAGAAAATTTTTTCAAAGCACTCAGAGTGAAGGACAAATTTCTGTGTAGCCCAATTGTAATTATCAGCCTGCGCACATATTTCTCTACCCCTGGGTATCTGGCATTTGAACTTGAGGTCAAGAACTAATAATTCCATGGCAGGCACAGAATCTCTTTTTGAGAAGGGCATCTCCATAGGAACTGGGAAGTCTTATTGACACCTTTGCACTGAAAGTTCCCAGAAGTGGCATCACTCAAGGGCCATAATTCAGTTACCGCTCCCAACATCTCCCATCTTTTTATTTTTTAAGTGCAAATGATGGGCTATTATTTGAAGTCAACAGATTTCTTCTCGGAAGATGCAACATCCTATTGTTATAACACAGAAGAGAAGTGGTAGCAACCACATAATTCCCCAAATGTACCATAATGAATGCTTTAACATATTCCAAGGATTAAAAATGTAGGGTAGAAACAGCCCTCCCCATACCCAGTTTCATCCCTCCCTTCTCTAAAGCCTAGGGCAGTCCCTGCCTCCAGCAGTTTCCTATCTGAGTTTCTTGCGCAAGCTAACAAAGCCCAACCTCCCAAGTTAACCTTCAACTACCTCAGGGGTGCTCACAATTAAGACTAATCCTCACCTGACACACTGGCTTGAAATGACCAATCCATAGTCCATGACGCATTTACCACAGGCCCTATAAATCCCATGCCCCGAACACCGCCTCTCTCTCTCTTTCTGAGCATCCTCCTGCACTGACCCCTATGAATAAAGACCCGTTGGCTATAGAGTGTGTTGTGTCCAGTTCGGAGCAAATCTTAGAAAAACCATTTAAATCATTAAGTATTGTTCAACAATCCATGCAGGATCCACAAGATCATTTCTGCCTTCCTGGATATCCTGGAAAAGATGATGTAACACCATAAATTCAAGACTGTTAGTATTTCTCTGCCAGATACCATTAAATCATTCTTAGCTTTTTCCCAGTTCAATTTAGGAGCATTATATTTTGTAGCTCTAAGATAAACACACAAAAAAATGTAGCCAGCATGGCAATGGAGCTGCTGTCTGAATTTAAGGATAACAAGCTCATTTCCTATATATATGACAGAAGCTTCCAAATCATTAAATTGAGTCTCTCTCCTCTCATCAATACTTACTGATTTTGTAGGGTTTTGGAATATTTTGAGCCTAATCATTAAGAAAATGAACATTTAGAATGCTTTTGGATGAGGCTATGGCAGATTTCATGGCACAGATTAAAACAGATATCAAAGTGACTAGTCCAAATGCAATAAGACTGATAGCATGCCAGTTTCTGTTCAGCTGAATATGCATCTGATGTAGGACTTGAGCTCCAGCATCAGAATACCTGGGCTCTGACATGCTAGCTGGGACTACAAAAAAGGAGGGTTGGAGTAACACAAACACTCTTTATCCTCTATTATACCTAGTAATGCATTTAGTCAGATTACATCTTCATCAATTTACATGATATTTTTCTATTATTTTTTTTTACTTTTACTCCTGCAGAAATTAAAACATAATGGGATTTGACAGAAGCCTGCAGCCCATAACAGAGAGCCACTCTATAGCTCCTGTCCACAAGGTTAGTTAGAAGAATACCTGTTTAATTGACAAACTCTAATGCAGCTGTCCAATGCCACAGATCATTTGCATGCCACCTTCACTAAAAGTCAGAACACTACTAACAAATCCTCCAGGAATCACAGATTCCTGATGTGGTTGTCTCTTATCAATTCTGAGAGACCAGTCCAGTATATATTTATTACCACCAGGGACATTATGTCACACTGGCAAAATATTTGCACATTCTACCCATTTAGGAAATTCATTCAATTTTGTTGTAGTATGATTAGGACAATAATGAATTGTAGGAAGCACAGTTATGTTATCAGGGAGTCCCATTTTTGTAACATCTAGACATACAATTTTAAGTCTCAGGGGCCAGTAAGATTGGCTCATCTGGCTCCTCCATATGCTGTCTTTTTCTCTGGGGTCACTTTTAAATAGACAGCATTTTTATCCTGAGACCAATAGGTAAGCTCCCACTCTATCCAGTATAATTAAATTCAATTGTGTGAATAGCTATAATATTTTCATCTAAAAAATCCCATCATTTGAGTATCATTAGTAAATGCTGGAATGGATTCTTTAGTCCACACAGGTGGGTGTACTTAAGGTACATCTGGGAGATAAGTTCAATAAATATCTCCATGAACTCCACTTACTTGATAGCTTAATAAAGGCATGTTAGCCACGTTAGAGACTTAGTGTCTCCCTGTTGCTTGACGATCTGCTCAGCTTGATACATCAGGTTTCTTCATTTGTCTCTGTGTTGGCAGTTTGGCATACTGGGTCTGCAGATTTTTCTTTGCCTTCTTCTTCTTGCTCAGCTTCTTGTTCCTGGTGGAGTGCAGGCTATGCACCTCTGGTGTGAGCTTCAGTCATATGAACTGAGGCTCCAGATCCTCCATGAAGATGAGGAACAGTGTGCTCATTTACCCATATAGAATGAGTTGTACATTCTGGAGAGTCACAAGCATGGTCTTTCCCCTACATTATCACTGGTTCTGGTCCATTCAATTGTCTTGTTTGTAAGTCTTTCCACCTGACGGGCCTACTGCAGTGGGAATCATGTGTCACTCAGCAAGCAGTGCAACTTTCAGCTTCGCAGTTTTTAAAAATGTAAAACAAAAAGAATATGACTCAAATAATTTTGTGGGGTTTAATCTCTCCCTTTTAAATTTTTGTAATTGTGATTTAAGGGACAAGTGAGACATTCTACAATTGTCTGGCCTTGAGGTTTATAAGGAACACTTCTTCAGTGATCATTATGATATTGATCATGAAATTATTGAAAAAAAGTATGAGTATATATTGGAAAATTATTAGCTTTAAGTTCTAGAGGATGGCCCAGCCCTGAAAAAGTAGCCAAACAGTGAGAAAAGACTTGATGACTATTTTCTGTCTAGCCAGTAAAATCATCAAATTCACCTGCCAGGCATGTGAGGATTACCAAAATCAATGTTGTTATTAAACTAAAAAGGGTACTACAATGAAAGAAGGCTCAGTTTCTACCAATAGTATAGCTTAACTTCTGTCTGTAATAATAAGCTGAGCAATAAAATTATGAAATGGGGTCATTATCAATACTGGAAGACACTTTACATCTTGCCTGTTCTATAGTGTTTGTGTCTTATTTTAAATTAACTTACATTATTATATTGAAGGTTGTACCTATAAGGCAGTAACAGACAATAATAAAGTTTACAAGGAGAACACAAAATGAAATTTAACAAGAATAAAAACATATTTAGTTTATATAATAGCTATTAACCAAGACACATAATTTTTAAATAGGGAATATTTATTTACCTATATATTATATTTCCTGTTTATTTGAAGATTAAAGTAATTTTTATCACAAAAATATATCTCTTGATCTTAAGTATACGTGAACTCTAGTGGTTATCATAACATGGAATAAGGTGAGAGGCAGAATCTTAACACAGGTGAGGTAGCCTCTTGACAAATCTTAGGTAAGTTATTTTATTTTTGAAACTGATCCTTACCTCTCTCAAATATTATTTTATAAAGTTTTCATATACCACTTTCCGAATCTATATGAATCAGTTAACAAAATTTAATATTACATTGATGAATCAAAGAAGTTAAAAAAGCTTTCAACCTTCTTTTGTGGAAAAGTGGCAAAATATCTTTACAGCCTATATTTTTAAACTTTAAATAAACAGGCTCTCCTGGTCACCTTTCAAAAATGTATTCAATTTCCCATCCCAGTGTAAACAGTAACACAAAATTTTATAACTTATGGCAGATTATGTTTATCTAATTTGTAAAATATTAAATCACATAAATAAATTTCTAGCTAAATGTGTTATTTTTATGTAAATCTCTTAGGTATCACTGTCACAGAGATCTTCAGTTTAGAGAATATCAGCTTTGTAAAATGTTCTTTTAAGTCTTATATATTAAAGGTTTGTTTATGAATACTTTTAGAATATTGAAAAAAAACAGTAACAACACCAAAATTACACTGATGTACTTGTATTAATCGTTTAGCTCTTAAAGAAAAATAGTATCTGTCTTCACTAAAAATAGATATAATAACAGTTGTTCTTTAACCAGAAATGTACAAACCCCAATTCCTCTAAGAATAGTTTCTGTAAATAATAAAAATTAGACACAAGGAATTATATTATTAAATAGTATCAGATTAATATTTTAAGAAATCCTTATTACTTTAACACATGATTAAACTTTAGTTTATATCAGTACATTAATATTTGATTTGTTTCTGGGGAGTCAGTTTTTCTTCCTTTCTCAGCCCTTTATTTAGGAAGCCTGATTAGCGTCTTGAAATGTAACAGATGTCTGTGAAAAGAGCTGTTTTAGTGATGACACAGAAACAAAACAAAGTCAACCTTTTACTCATTTACCACTTTAAGAAAACAGATATGTTTAAATATATTTCAGTTAAGAATCCTTGATTTTCTATGTAGTAGTTGATATTTTAGCACTTTGATTTTGGAAATTAATCATGTTTCCTTTAACAAACATATGTGTTTAATTCCATTTATGTTGAATCTAATTTACTTATTTTTAATTGTAAAAGCCAATATATCAAACAAATGTAATTAACAGTACTAACCACCTCCTCCCTGTTGAAGAAAATTCTTAAAAGCGATGGATATTACATTTAAACATTTTATAGAAATCAACACTTTATTAACTTTCTGGCCACCTATAAAAACTTGTGAGTTAGTAATTTTAAAGATATCTTTATTTTAACCTCTTTACCCAATTTAAACTGAACTTCTTTTTTAAGTCACATGAATTAGAACATATTTGGATCCATTTTTTTAAGTTTTAATCTATGAGCACTCATTTATCTACATGCTAATTTATGTACATATGTACACAAAACATGTAGACACAATGATACAATACACAAGTGTGCACACATACACAAAACAGATAAAAAACAAGGATTTTTGGAAGGGGAGATCCACAGGTAGAAGGCAACATTAAAGATGTTTAATAAAGCCTCTATTAGATCTAGCCTGTTAGAAATTAAAATTGAGCCCATCAGACTTTAACATTATTACCTCAATAAAGATCAGGCCTGAAGTTGAAATGGTAAGTGTAAAATCTAACAGCAATGACAGACACTGAAAGCAAATATTTTAGGCGGCCACTAGTCCTGATGACTATCAGATTTATCCCTAACACCACCATATCTTCTACATTTGGGATATTTCTGCTTTTTCTCCCAGTGTTGTAGCATTTAGCCTTTTAATAAAACAGAACAAAAGAAAATAGTCAGCCAAACCAGAAGCAGCTCAGATTTAAACGTGACACTATTGACACTATTGTCCTTTTGACTTAACCAATTCTCTGAAAACCTTATAAATCTTGTAGGCTTTTTAGGTCTTCTCAATTTACATTTTAACTGCAAGCCTAGGAGAGATAGAGACCTAACAGAAACTAAAAAGCAAATTGGGTTATTGTTTTTTAACTATTTTTTCTTTGGCAAAATTATTATTTTTTAATCCAAGCAACTTGGGAGGCTGAAGTAGGAAGATTACGAGTTCAAAGCCAGCCTCAGCAAAAGCGAAGCATTAAGCAAATCAGTGAGACCATGGGTCTAAATAAAAAAGCACAAGAGGGCTGGGGATGTGGCTCAGGGGTTGAGTGGCCCAGAGTTAAATCCCCAGTACCAAAAATAAATAAATAAATAAATAATAAAATAAAATAATTTTCTTAAGATGTTGTGTTATGAGCTGGGTGCAATGGCGCACACCTGTAATCCCAGCACTTTGGGAGGCTGAGACAGGAGAATCGAGAGTTTAAAGCCAGCCTCAGCACTGGTGAAGTGCTAAACAACTCAGTGAGACCCTATCTCTAAATTCTAAATAAGAAAAAAAAAACACTAAATAAGGCTGGGGAAGTGGCTTAACGGTCGAGTATCTCTGAGTTCAATCCCTGGTACCAAAAAAAAAGAAAAAAGAAAGAAAAGAAAAAAGCTGTGGTGCTATAGTTTATGTTTTTTTTCTGGAGACCCTCTTGTAGCAGGGATAACATTGTTGACCTGGGTACTTGTAATTCTAATTTTGCCCCAGTTAGCCCTCTCTACCTCCAATTCCTGTTTAGTCTCAGGAGGCAAGGGCTCTGGTGGGGGAGGAAGAGCTGCTGTCAGCAGAGGACTTCTTGTTAACTATTTACAATTTTAAAAATGTTTTTAAGGCCAGAAATCATGTCAGAATCCAACCATTTTGCATCTTCATGAAATGGGTTTGAAACAATCTCCTAATAATGACCACAAAGTGAAAGCGATGCCACTGGTTACCAGTGACAAGTTCTACTCCTCCACATGTTGAAGTTTGAACATTAGAGGGGCACACTGAGGCAAGCATTTAAGCAGGGTTTATTTAAGAAAGGCAACATAAACTTCCCCTGGGAGGAAGAAGGGGCCCATAGCTGGTATCCTTGTATCCCCAGAAGTACAGGTGTTTTCCTTTTTATATGTCCTAGTCTTCCTTTGTTCTCCTGCTCTCTTTTCCTTATCTCTCTCCTTCTTCTGTATGTGACTAGGCTCAGGATGTTTGGTGGGATGGCCAAAAGGCACATGGATAGAGGAAAGGGCCTAGGTGTAATTAACAACTCCTTGGGACAGGTTACCTTAGCAACCAGTTGTAGCAGGGGTGATAAGGGTGGAGGAAGGGCTTTGTAGGCATTGGCATTTCAATACTTCTCCAAATGGTCTTCCTGATCCATCCTGACTCAATTTACCTATCTACACTGACTGCCTCTCTAATTCTGGATTCAAAAGTAGCCCCAGGGATTTTGTCAGGACCCTTAGATGCATACTTAGTGTGTAGCTGTTTACTAGTCTCTCTCAAATCTCCATATTTACCAATTCCTCTCCAAGGAATCAGGGACAAGTTTTGGTGACAAATTCTAAAAACTGCAACAACTGTGCCAAGTCTTAAGCAAAGCAACATAGAGATCCCTTTCTTTGGATCCTAGCTGTCCCATGTTTTACACCAAGCTATAAACTCACTTCTCACCTTCTTTTATCAGATGCATAAACTCAGGAGCACCCCACTCATCTGACAACTTGAAGAAGTTTAATCTCTGTTTGGGTGCCAACTCCCACAACCTGTATGGCCATTAATTCAGATAACCTGATGAGGAGCAATGAGAAAATGAAGAAAAGACAAACAGACGCACAAAGAGAGAAAAAGCTGAGGCCTGGTAGATCACTAAAACCTGGCAGGAGATAGTGACCAAGAGCCAACTCAGTGCATTTATTATATAGGTTTTATCATTAAAAGGATTTATTATGGGAAAGTTTCTTCAAAGCACTCAGAGTGAAGGACAAATTTCTGTGCTGTCCAATTATAATTATAAACTTCCTCATAATTTTCTACCCCTGGGCAGCTGGTGTAAGAACTTGAGGTCAAGACCTTATAATTCCATAGAAGGCATGGAACCTCATTTTGAGCAGGGCATCACCATAGCAACTGGGCAGTCTTATTGGCACCTTGACACTGAATGTTCCCAGAAGAAGCACCACTTCTGTAGCCAGACAGTTCAAGGATCATAATTTAGTTACCAGTCTCAACAAGCAACCTCTGTGAAATCAACTTTTTGAAGTTCTTTTTATGAGTGATAGCATACAGTGTTTATTTTTGGTGCCTCACTTCTTTTACTTAATATAATTTCCCAGGACTGACCATATTGCAACAAATGATAGGAGTCCAAGCTTTGTTATGGCTGAATAGTATTTCCTCATGTAACTACATTTTCTCTATCATTTCAATTGCTTATGGGCATTTCAGTAGATTCCGTATCCTGGTTATTGTGACTAGTGATCCAATAAATTGTTGAGTACAGGTATCTTTTCAACATGTTGGTTTCCTTTCCCCTGTGTATACAAAAGGTAGTCAGATTTTTGGACTCGATGACAGTTTCTTTTTGATTTTGAGAGGGGTCTCCACACTGTTCTCCACAAAGGCTGGACTAACTTTCATTACCATCAACAGTGAATTCAACTGGCTTTCTCCACAGACCCACCAGTAGTTGATAATTATGCTTGTCCCTTTGATAATAACCATTCTCATTAAGATGAGGCATTATCTCATTATGATTTTGATTTTGATTTTCATAATAATTAATGGCATTGAGCATCTTTTCATGTATCTATTAGCCATTTGCATGTCTTCTAAGAAATGTCTATGCAGGTCTTTGGCAAACTTTTTTCATTTGGGTTATTCATGTTTCTGCTCATTATTGGTTGAGTTTCCTATATATTCAGGATATTAACCCTTGCAGAGGAATACCTTGAAAATATTTCTCCTGTCCTATAGGTTGTTTTCTTGTTGTGTTTATTGCTTTCCTTGCTCCACACAGCTTTTTAGTTTAATGTAGTCCCATGTGTCAGGTTTAGTTTTATTGTCTGTGCATTTGGGTTCATATCCGAAACAACTTTACCCATTACAATGTTCTGAAGTATCTCCCTTACGCATATTTTCAGGAATGGTGTGGCTTACCACGTTGTAGACTACATGAGGGAAGGCCTGAGGATTTCTAGGGATGTACTATCAGTTTATCAAATCAAACCTAAAACGCAAGAAAATCTTCAGTGGAGACATTAAAATTTCTCAACTTTTTTGAATTGTAAAAATTCTGATATATGTCAATTAAAATTATATTTTGGGGGTTACTAATGTAATGAAAAATCCATTAAACCCAGAAAGTCTTGGACTTTAAGCAACATATTAATATATATGTTCATAGTCCTTCAAAACAAAATGGATTCTTTAAAAAATAGCATGGTCCTTTAGTCAATATTTGCATTTAAATTTGCAAATGGAATTTACTGTTCTTCTGAATTTGGAGACATTTGATGGATTGTTTTCTACTTAAGTTCCTGAGGGTGTTTGATGTTTGCCCTACCTGAGATTGATACACTCATGATGATTTCTGTACAGAGCGTCCCTATATAATGGTTTTGGTTTAGAGCTACTGCTCTGCTACAGATACAGAGTGAAAGACCTCTATGGATTCTTTTTCCAGTCTTCCCTAACTTTCATGAGTATGCTCAGGCAATGCCTTACTAAATGACTCTATCTTACATCTCCTATCTTCCCTAGTTCCCCAAAACACTTTTTACTGTAAGGGCTCACACAGGATATGCCATAGAACCTCCTGGGCACAAGGCACAATCTAAAAGATCAGGAGAGTTAATGGTATAAACTCCCCTTGATCAATAGGAGATCAGAGGTGACCAACTACTTTCTTATCTTGCTTCATTAAATATTTGTGATTGGCAAGTGTATCTGCTTGGGTTAATGACATGGGATTCATCACATCTGAATGAAAGTACAACAAATATGCGAGCATGTGAATAAGTTTGTGCATGTAGAATCTTTGAATTAAATGATTTCTTTTTGTTTATCTTTTATTTAAGCAAGGCTCTGTATATTTATTTTTGGTAAAAATTTATAAATAAACAATTTAGAAAGTATAACTAGTAAGTAAACATTTGTGAACTACAATATTGAACATTAGATGATGAGATAGCTACTGAATTTTAGGATGTCTAGATTCATAAAACATGCCAAAAGAGATGTTGTGGGGAGAATAATACTCCCATCAAAAATTCCATGTCCTGATTCCCAGAACCTGTGAACATGTTACCTTGAATGGAAAAATAAATTTGATGATGTTAGTACACTGAGAACGTTGAGATTAGTGTGGTCTCAAGGATTGCCTGCCTGGGTCAATATAATCACAAGAGCAAGATCGTGAGCATCGGAGGACATGTGGTCATAGAAATAGTGATGGAATTTCTGGCTGGAAGTAGATCACAGGCCAAAGAGAAACCTCAAGAAGATGAAAAACCATGGAAACAATCCCCTTGAGCTTTCTGAAGTGACTTCTGTCACTCAGAAACACATTTGCAAACATAAATAAATAAAAATGTTCACAGTTAAAATCATCAAGATATTTCTAATGGTGTCTCTTGAGACCAGAAATAGTCATTAGTGTATGAATATTTTTTCTTTCATCTCTTTTGCTTAAGAATAGATTTAGATAACGATTCATTTATCAGATTCCCAGAGTTCCTAGATTTGTTTTATTTCTGATTTCCCTGAGAATATCATAAACACAGGTTCTTTCCAGATACTGCATTTACCTCATATTTCTTAATCTTTCTCCTTCCCTGCATTGTATATTGGTAGCATTTTACATATACAGAGATTTGACATCTGGCAAGTATCAACATTTTTTTTTTCATCAGAAGTCCTCTTGCAGAAAAATATGACAATGTGACACTTGCAGAAAAATATGACAATGTCTTTCATGAAGGAGGGTATAATTTTATCTCACTCCCAATTAGATGAAATGAAAATACTAAAAGAAATGATATTGAATGTTAGGGCTTCATAACAAAGAAAATTAAGTTTATACAATAGTGTTGTCATAAGGTAGAAAAAGTAGTCATAGATTTTTTTGGGTGAATGACAGAATTTTGCTTTTTGTACATGCACCAAGTGAGAGGGATGAAAGAAGAAAATGTTTACGTCAACTTGTTTTAGTTTATTTTTCTACATGTTCTCTTCCATGTGTACTAAATACTTTTTGTTTAGTCTAAATATTTTCCTAAAAATGTAGTTTTTGTATGATATGCATTTATTTTTAAATACCAGATAAAATGGTTCCTGGAAAATAGAGAGCTTTGTGAAGAAAATGATGCAAAAATAAAATATTATCTTTAGTAGTTGAATAAAAGTATCTATAGCAAAGTGGGTAATCTCAGACTCATCTCTTTTCCAAGAAATTATTGTCACAGACCTCCACCTCCTCCTTGTAGTCAGGCTATCTCTTACTTATTTAGAAATTATAAGACCTCTTTAGCATCTCACATTTTAATTTAAAATGCCTTTCTTTTGTACTTATTATCTATTACCGGCCTAAGTTATTTTTTTTCTTGTTTGGTTTATTAAAGCTGGGATGAGGATCATTTAAAATTTTCCTACTGAAATAAATAGACTTTCTAATAATTTACAGCAATTTATTTAAAAAGCAGTGTTTCTTAGGAGGAAATAAATGTAAGTAAGATAGTTCTAGTTTCAAATTTACATTGGTTTGAACTATTTGCATGAACTATGTAGGAATCCCTTCAAAACATCTTTTACATCTTTGTTCCTTAGACTATAAATTACAGGGTTTAGCATTGGTATCACCAACGTGTAGAAAACTGAAGCCATTTTGTCAGTGTTTAGTGAGTGGTTGGTCCTGGGTTGCAAATACATAAAAAGGAGTGTGCCATAGAACACAGTGACAGCCACCATGTGGGAAGCACAGGTAGAAAAGGCTTTTTGTCGTCCTTCAGAGGAACGTATTCTCAAAATGGCAAGGACAATGTTGAAGTAGGATACAAGAACGATAATCATGGAGAAAAACAAATTTGTCCCTGAAAAGGTAAACACCACTGTTTCTGGAATGTAGGTATCGGAGCAGGACAGTGCTAACAAAGGGACGTTATCACAGTAAAAATGATTGATGACATTGGAAGAACAATAAGACACAGAGAACACACAAGGCGTAACAACAATAGCTGTACAAAAGCCATAGAAGTAGGTGAGGGACACCAGCAGAAGGCAGATCCTCCGAGATACCACCACCATGTAGAGCAGCGGGTTGCAAATGGCCACGTAGCGGTCATAGGCCATCACCGCCAGCATGAATATCTCAGCTACAATGAAAACCAGGAATCCTCCCAGTTGGGTGGCACATTCATAGTAGGAGGTGGTTTTCTTACTTACTAAGAAGTTGACCAGCATTTTAGGGGCAATGACGGTAGAGTTTCCCAGGTTGATGACAGCCAGATGTCTGAGGAAAAAGTACATGGGGGTTTGAAGTCGAGAGTCAATACTGGTGAGGGTGATGATGCCCAGGTTCCCCATCACGGTCAGCCCATAGATGATCAAGAAGAGCAGAAATAGGGGGATCTGTAGCTCTGGCCGGTCTGAGACTCCTATGAGAATGAACTCCGACACTTGGGTGAGATTCCCAGAAGCCATTTATTATGTTGCGTTTGTCTTTTAATGGGGAATATGGACAGACATAAAAGTCTCTTTCTCTGTTACATACTAGGTTTTAAGGTGTATCATTAAAAGCAGTTTATTTTGACTGACAACCCTTTAAATGTTTGCATACATAATTGCTTTTCTCCTCATCTTTCTTCACAAATCTAGGAAACACAAATGACCAGAAATTGAGTTTCTTAGATTTGTTTGGATAAGCAATTATCCACATCCCCATATATATATATGTGTGTGTGTGTATATATATATATTTTTTTGGAGGCAGGGTCCCTCTAAATTGCTTAGGTTTTTGCTAAGTAGCCCAGGCTGGTTTTGCAATTGCAAACATTCTGCATCAGCCTCCTGAGTCACTTAGATTATTATAATGCAAATATTAGTTATATAAGAATTAAGCTTGATGAATATATACATGTATGTGTATATGTATATCCACATCTATGGAAATACATTCTCCAAAGTTCCCTTTGAGAAGTCAATGAATCCGGGTGATCTCCAGTTACCTTCCCTTGGCTTCCACAGGTCATTCCCTTGGCTTTTCAGGCCATGCTTCTCATCAGTCAAACTAGAGAATTTCAACATTCTCCTTTCTCCTTGTTAATTGCTACAATACCATTTTTTCCAACTGACTGCAAGCCGACTTGAACCTTAATACATTTTTAAAGTTTTATTCTATTACTTCTACTTTTAAATATATCAAGCATTTCAAATATATAGAAGGATTATGTGTTGCACATTAGAACACTGTGCACATGGCACTAGTACATACAATTGCACATGTACCAATGGTTATAATCTGAGGAATCTTCTAATATGACCATTTTATCCTTGAACCTTTTCCTCTTTACTTCCTTTTCTCTCCTTTCAGTCCAGTGGTAAATTACAGGAATATGTGACACTTAGAGATGGATGAACAAATTCATATTCCAGAGCTCATTTACAGAGGACAAACTTTCCAGTGAATGTGAACACAAAATGTACAAATGTGCTAATTTTACATACACCGACCACTTCTTTAACATCTAGAGACTAAATGTTGCAAAATCGGGACTCATTTGTCCATTATACACACTACATACACAGCAAAACAAAATACACAAAACATACAGAAAACTGACGTCTGAAGATGCTCAAGTATGAACACACTTACATATGACTGTTTGCAATTGGTTCCTTTCCACCTCCTCCACATCACTGAGCACGTACAGATAGTACTATACTACTCACTGAGGTAGTTTAACAGTTACCCCTCCCAAACCCAATATTTCATATGAATTTTAGCATAAATTTATTTACAAACTGATATTTTACTACCTTTATATTTAACATACATTGGGCACTTCTAAACATCTAGACAGACTGGATGTTTCAAGTATGGTCTCAATTTGTCTACTATGTACATGGCAGTCATAAATAAACTGCACACATGTAATAACTGCTGAACCTCAATATTTCTTAAATTCTGAATTCTCTACATTTAATGAAGTTTCATTTCCCATGCCATGGAAGCCAGTCCTGTCATATCATTCCAAATTCTAGTTATTCAAACTCCTTTCTGTTCTTCAAATGGCCCTTCCTGCCCATTTCTTTCCAGTTTATTTACTTTGCTTAAATTATTCAAAGCCTATTTTACTTTTTTAAACTGTTATTTACAGTTTTATTTGCTACAGCTTAATTCCTTTGATTTACTTGTATTAAATAATGAATTGGGAAGAGGATTAACATTTATACAGCACATCATCTGTGGCAAGAATTATGCTACATTTTTGAAGGAATTACCTCATTATTCTGCAATAGTGTCACAAACGTGAATGTAATTGTTTTCATGTCTGATAATAAAACTGAATTTCAATGAAATAAGGTCACTCAATGAATCTTTATAAAATATTAGATGATACTGTTTAAATGTCATGGTTTTATATCTTTTTTAGTATGTTTAGTGTGGCTTTGTTTATATGTTTGTTCAGTTAGCTGGTTTTTGTACAATTTCTAGCTTTGGGAATTTCTTTTTGTAACTAATTATTTGTATTCTTATAATTTGAAAATTAAATGAGGCAGTGAACATATACTGACATGAACAAAAAAACAATGTTAACTACAGTTGTTATTATTAGCATGCTTTGAATAATTTTAATGTGATTTTTTATTTCAATAATAGTAATATATTCTCTCTCATTGAGATCTTTTATGGTTTCAGTAAGTAGAACAAATGAATTATAATTTTGCATATGTAGAAATAAAACTAGGATGGATTTCAGAATAAGTAGAAAAATCTGTGGTTTCCAAACACACAGAAATGTTAAATGTTAGGAAAAGTAAGGTGGGGTGGATCCCATGAAAATCAAAAAAAGATCAGTAGAAGAAAGGGAGCAATGACTAGGAGGTGAGGAGGGAGGAGGGAAGTTCTAGGGAGTGATATTGGCAAAATTATATTATTATATTGTGTGAATATATATATATATGAATATGTACAACTGTAATACACCAACAAAAATGTGGAAAAAATAAAAATATTAAGTTCTTGAAGAGATGGAAACAATAATTATTATTCAATCATTACATATTGTATATGTGTTTGTAATTTTCATATTTTACCCCTTAAATATATGTAATTATTATATGTCAGTTAAATTGAAATTGAAGACTGGGACTCAGAGCCATATCTAGCTACACATTTAACAAAATAAAACATGTTCTTCTGCAATGACATTCTCTCTTAAATCTGCAACATGTTTGTTTAGATATAGAGACACTTTATTCAACACATGAATCGGAGGAGCAACTCCCCGTGCATTGTACCAGCTCTCCCTTATCTCTAATCTCTTACTGCTGTGCCTCAAAAGAACTGCATGTTCCAGAAGGTGAGCTTAAGGTGGAAGGAACTGGGACAGCAGAATGTGGACCAATCCACTTCCCTCACTGCATATAAGTGACTCTGCATTGTTTGCCCTTTCATTTGATGTATTCCATAAATATATCCTTAATTTAGCATTCAAAAGCATCATAAACACCTATCTCTGACTCTCTACTGTAAATTCGTGCAGTTAGCTTTGTGAACAGAGAGAGTCTGCACATATTACCTTACCTATTGCTTACCGATTGCTAATTCCTTCTTCTACTGAAATATGAGTGATGGCAAATCCAAGGTGGCTTTACAGTAACAGGGAATGCACACTACTGAAATAGTTTCTATAGGACAATACTGGTTTTCTCCTGCCTGCCCCACCACAATCTTGTTTGACTTAGTATTTTTGTTTGAGCTAGTTTAATTTTCTACATTTTTTTCCAAATTAGTAACTATTAGAAATATTTTATTGGTCTAGTAATACAATAAATTTCACAGTAACTAAAAGTTTAAAAATATATAACTAATGTACATCATTTTGTTGTCCCATTTCATTTCCAAACATGATGAAATTTGAATAGGAAATGGTAATATAAATTAATTATTAATTAATTTAAAAATTATATTCCATTGTTTTCTACTGTGGAATTATTTTTTTAATTTTTCACTAAGGATCAAATTCAGGGCCTCAGACATGCCACATAAGTGCTGTACCACTGAGCTATATCCCAAGCCCATGAAATTTGTCATAAACTTATTTAGACATGTGTTGCGTTTAGGATAAATATTGAATGACCAAATGTTTCCTGGTGCCCACTGTGGACACAGAGACTGATTATTGACACCAAGGAATATTACCATGATACAGTTTTCTCCTACAAGCAATGCACAAACCCAAAAGAGGAACATTTATTTGTTCCTCTGCATGCACAGGCAGTCTAGTCTATCAATAGAGATGAGACGTAATTATTTAAGTTCTGTCTCCACATAGGCCACTGAACAATCTGTAGGCAGATTGAGTTGAGTCACTTGGAAAGAAAAGTACACCATTTCAGTGTTG
Organism: Xerus rutilus; assembly: GCA_028644305.1. Taxonomy (NCBI): domain Eukaryota; kingdom Metazoa; phylum Chordata; class Mammalia; order Rodentia; family Sciuridae; genus Xerus; species Xerus rutilus. The sequence continues at coordinate 14,238,538 of CM053399.1, forward strand.
AGTCTAATTTGAATGTCAACATTTCAAGGTACTTTGACTTTATATTAGGCTAAGTGATACATAAACTATTTCACGTAACCTACCTGTGCGGAGAGATCTGCTGATGCCCCCCACCAAGGTTGCTTTGGAGCATGCTAAAGATTTTGTAAGTGTCTGATGTCCCTGAAGATCTTCACTCTGAATTATGTTTTCTCTTGGGCTCATGTCCCTGAACATGAAAACAAGTTTCTCAAACAAAGGCTGATTCCAGAGAGACAGAAAGACAAACAGAATGCTCATTATTTGGGTAGGAATGAAAGATAAAGACCATGGCTTCCCTTAAGCAACCACACTGAGTAATAAAAGGGCACAGAAATTACGTCAGTTTCTTTCTCCTTCTCTTGAATTGTAACACCGTACCATGTGTTCTCTGGAAAATGCTGTTGCTGGTCCTGTGATGGAGGAAATGCAACAGTTAGAAAGCACAGGACTCTGGTGACAATGGTCATAGTGAATATAGGAAGTAGAACTGAATATAAGCCGCCATTTTAATTTCAAGAGTAATTCCCTTGGGAAGGTAAACTTAAGAACTAGATGATATACAACATAAATTCAAAATGTTAATTATTTGAATAAACCCAATACCTATTGTATTGGAATTTTTAAAATACCCCTCACATGCATGATCTTATTTCTAGTTTTTAATTGAATAATTAGGATGGAAAATTTTTTTTTTTACCCATGTCAGCAATCTCCCCTCAAAGCATGGTAAATGTTGTAATTTAAATCTTACAACATTCTTAGGCTACTTATTGTATAAAGTGTGTTTTCATTCTTTAAGGGAAATAAGTGAAAAAGGCATGCCAGTTCAACTTTCTGTTATCAGCCTTTAAAATAATACCCAGGAAAGAGATATTCAAAATATTTTGTGGACTAACTGATGCAATACATAATGAAGGAGCAAAGGAATGAATAAAATTCTGCTCAAGTATACATGTTTTATTACCCATAGTATAATCAAACTGTAATGTGTTTTTAACTTCAATAAACAGTATTCTTTTTCATGGCATTGTCTAGATTATTTACTCCTTTATGGGAGAACAAAAGTGGTCTTTATTCTTTGTATTTCTTGCAAATAATATAAATATGTATATATATGCATATATAGATATATAAAAATAAAATATATGTATTCATCAATGATGTATAATTTATATATACTTATATATTTATAAACTAAATCTTATTTGATGTATATAATAAATATGTATATATGAACTACCATAGAATTCAGCAATCTCACTTCTAAATTTTAATATAAATGAATCAAACTCAGTATCTCAAAGAGAAATTGTACACTCTTATGTGCACTGCTTCACTGCTCATAGCATCCAAGATGTAGATAAAACCTAACGTCCATAGATGGATAATTGGATGCAGAAAATGTGACTTATTCAGAAGTGGAATATTACTTAGCCTTAACAGGTGAAGATATCTTGCAATATTTAACAATGTGGATGAACCATGAGCACATCAGCTTAGTGAAACAAGCTAATCAGAGAAGGACAAAATCACAACATTCTGCTTTTATGAGTATCTAAAGTAGTCAGTCTCATAGAATTAGACACTAAAGTGGTGCTGTCTAGAGACTGGGGAAAAGAGATACATATCAAAAGGCACACAGTTTTTTTGGGGGGGGGTGGCGGAGGGTACAGGTGATTGAACTCAGGGGCACTCAGCCACTGAGCCACATTCCCAGCCTATTTTGTATTTTATTTAGAGACAGGGTCTCACTGAGTTGCTTAGCACCTTGCTTTTGCTGAAGCTGGCTTTGAACTCATGATCCTCCTGACTCAGCATCCTGAGCCCCTGAGATTACAGGAGTGTACCACCACACCCAGCTAGGAACAAAGTTTTAATTGTGGAAGATTAATAAATTGTGGAGACCTCTTGTACAGCATTGTGAATACAATTAATATTCTATTGTACACTAAAATTTTAAAAGGGTATATTGCATGATAATTTTGTCACTACAATTAAATATAAATTTTAGAAAATTAATGAAGTAGTTATACATACTATTGAAATTTAATATGAATATTTCAACCATGATGCAAAGTGAAAGATACCATATAAAATAAACTCAAATTTATAATGATTTCATTTTTTATGAAATACCTAAGGGTTATAAATCCACACTGATGAAACAAATTCTGTAATACCCAGGAGATGAAAGGGAGGAAAACGGGGGAAACCTTAGTTAGTGGATCTCTAGGAGTGATGATAATATTTTAAAACTGTAGCAAAGTGTTGAATGAGCAAACTATGGATATGATAATTGCTGCTGAATTGTTTTCTTTAAGATAGCTAACAACATGTTATGTGAATATTATCTCAATAATTTTTTTATAAATGAAGTTAGAAAAGTCCAGTAATTTCAGATTACTGAACAATTTGCTTTTAAAATGAAGTTCATGATTGAAATGTAATAATTGCATATATGTCTAAAATAAATTTTGTTATTCTGTATAATAAAATAGATTTTCAATTAGTTTATGTCTTTTGGTTTGTAGAAGTTTTGCATTTATCTAGCAAATGTTAACATGATAGCTAAAAGTTTTCCTAATTAAACCATTCATGTTTTTCATAATGAATTTTATGTGGAAATAAAATTGAAATGAAAAATTGAATATGAAAATTACATATTCACATTAGTAAATGTTTGATTTACTTTAATCATTAAAATTATATTTTATGAAGTTTAAACTTAACACACTATGTTCTCTTCCTCTTAATACTGGTCCTGATACTTACAAGTTATTAGTATTACCAAAGGTAAACTCAGATATGTATTTTTGAACTTATCTATGTTATTCTGTTTGGATATTAATTGTTCCTGATTTTGCTGGATCTATAAACTGTTAAATATCTGGAAATTGTATTCCAAAATGTCTAACAATTTACACTTCCACTAGGAAGGTGGAAATGCTTCCCCTTAATTTATCTCCTCATCATTCCTTGATATACCTATACTTTATACTTCTGTCAATTTTATAAGTTTGTAAAAAACATTTTATGTGCATTTACATTTTCACATTATTATTAAACTATAGGCATAAGCCATAAGGTATTTCTCGTTTTGTGATTTTTCTGTACATATTCATTGTTATCTATGGATCTTAGGTTTATGTTTATTAATTCAACAAATGAGCAATTATACCTATTTTCTCTAGTCTATAGCTTCCTCTTTTATTATATTTATACTTATTTTTGTGTAGACTTTAGGAACTTTAAATTGCAGAACGTATGAAACTTTGCGATTTTCATTTGTGTTTAAGGATCATTTACAAGCTCTGAATCATACAAACACACACACACACACACACACGCACACACACACACACATACACAGGGGTAGAGAGAGAGAGGGAGGGAGAAGGAGAGAAAGCACTGTGTCTTTATTTGCATGTGTTGTGTAAGCATGGATAAGATGTATCAGTGACCATGATTTAATTTTGACATTTGAAGGGAAAACCATGTGAGTAGTTGTGAATAGAACCTGCCAAACAAAAGCAGAAATGGTGTGGTAGGAATCTATGATATGGAGAAATGTTCTGCCTAAGTATTTTTCTTATATTATTTGAACATAATAACAATTTATATATATATATATATATATATATATATATATATATATCTTTAATAAAATTCAGTTTCCTAAGGAGATTATCCTGCTGAAATTAAAGAATAATGTTACCCCTTGAGGGAGAAAATAGATCTTGCAAAAAAATAAAAATTATAAATAAAAATGAATGAAAGAAGGTAGGATACTACCAGTCTCAGAAAGTTTAATTTCAATATTAGTTTACTCAAAGTTTATGCATACTGAATCTTATAAAAAACACTTTTACATCTATTGAAATGTGATAGACATGCTTTCTTCTTTAGTCTCTAATATGATAAATGACATTTTGATATGTGAATGTTAAAGCAATATAAATCATTTGCTTAGATATTTATTACTGCTTTTACACATCACTAGATTTGTCAGCTAACATTTTATTTAAAAATTTCACACATATTATATCTTTATCTACCTTTAATAGCCAAGGAATGTGCCTCCAAAAGTTTGAAAATACAACATCTGGAAGAATTTGTAGAAATAATTATTTCTTTCTCCCTTAGCCCTTAGTAGAATTCAGTATTCAGGCTAATTAGACCTGAACTTAAGGTGGTGGTAGTGATTTTTAATATAAATTTCCACCTTGGGGGGGATACCAGAGATTGAACTAAGGGGCACTTGATCACTGAACCACATCCCCAGCCCCATTTGGTATTTTATCTATTGATAGAGTCTTACTGATTTGCTTAGTGCCTCATTTTTGCTGAGGCTGGCTTTGTACTTGCTGTCCTCCTGCTTTAGCCTCCCAAGATTCTGGGATTACAGGCGTGCACCACCGTGCCCAGCTAAAGTTCCATTTTGAGAGTCTCTTCATCAATTAAATTTGTCTCATTTATCTCTTGGTATCCATATAAATGAAAAATACAATGTACTGCTTTTTGTTTTTCTGATTTCAAGTACAGATTGCTTTTACAGAAACATCCTGAGTATCCCAACAATTTTTGTGTATTTCTTATTCTAAACTACATTGAACTCCCTGAATCATTATTGTACAAACTATCGAACATTGTCGACACAAACTATCTTAGTAAAAGGTTTTACCAGATTCCAATTCCTGATTTTTAAAACTATGTTTTATGGAAAATTATGTAACTGTCTGATATATCTTATAAATCTACTTAACAATGAAAAACACTAACTTTCAGAATGAATAAAATATTTTATCAAAATTTACACCTCAGCACATTTTGTTCTGCTTTTTATTTACCATTTGAGGGTTTATGAAAGGTTACATCACATTCTGAGGTTTTAACTCAATGGCAGAACGCTTGCCTAACATCCATGAGGACCTGGGTTTAAGCCCTAGTACTCAAAAAAAAAAAAAAAAAAAGTCACACAAAGTCACACAAAAGTTTATTATAAAAGTTGAATATTGTTTTAAACTAATTACAGTATTTATTCAGTACATATATTAGAAATATTTATGTTGCTCATACATTTTTTATTCACTGAAGTTGTTTGGGAAATAAAATAATTTAAAATATAGTAAACATGAATTTGGGAAAACAAAATAATTTAAAAATACACTTGAAGAGTTTTCTTAATCTTCTGACCACCAAAATTAACATTTTACTTTGTCCCTGTAAAACATAAATTTTTTCGAAAAATCACATTTTCATATATATTTACACATATAAAGATAGCTAAAATCATAAAATATGATTATAATACAATCAATTGTATATTTTTAGTAATAATTATTCCCACATGACAATATGCATAAACTTTTATTAATGTAATGCACAATTTTTGTTCATATTTGGTTAAAAGATAATTTTATTACACGATGTGCTACCAAAGAAACAGAGCAGTCCTGACGCAGCAAAAGTGCCATGAAAACAAATCAATGAAAATAATGAAAAGTGTGATACATTTTAGAGAGGTTTACAATGTAGTATGTCCTGAAAATGACTAGTACTACTGTCAATATGGGGCATAGTACAATCTCATTAAAAATAATGGGAGGGACTAGGAAAAAATAGAGGTACTTTGGATTAGGCAGAGGAGAGTGAAGGGAGGGAAGGGGGTATGGGAGAAAGAAAGATAATAGAATGAATCATACATTATTACTTTATGTTCATATATGGTTACATGACTGATGTGATTCTACATCATGTACAACCAGAAGAATGATAATTTATACTCCATTTATATATGATGTGTTGAAATGCATTCTACTATCATGTATAACTATAAGATTTTTTAAAAAAGAAATAAAGCATAGAGCAAATTGTAAGATTACTTGGTTGATTTTTCCCAGGCAGAAAATCAAATCAATTCAAGAATGGATCCTAAATGACACATAGACCAAATGTGGGGAAAGTCAGCCACAAAAAAGAGCAGCAGATCTACTTTTTCATAATGGTGTACTATAATGTAAAAAGAAATACAAATAAAGTGTGACTTTTCAACAAGAATTAATCTTTTCCTTTAAAGAAGGTAAGAATAGTAACTAATCATTAAAAATTATATGCAATCACAAATCAATATCAACTCAGTAACAAAAATAAAAGGGCAAAAGTATGGAAACTTCTCTGTCAGAACTCAAGAAATCTCTCTTAACATGTATTCACTCACATATACGCATGCACTGAAACAGACAAAATTAGATGATGCACTGAAGTTATGAGTTGTTGATATCCAAATATGTAGCATTAAAAAGGCTGTCTTGTATTTAGATGAAAGTAAAGAAACTTATGAGAAAAGAGGAAAACTCTAATATGCCCCTGTGAATTACAGATATTTGAGCACATTCATATGGCAGATTCCACCAAATAATCATGGGCCTCCCATTTCTGCAATTCAGCCTGATTTTAACATAATCCATAGAGATGTATGAAGCATGAAACACACTGAATGTGCTTACCTAAAAAATAAAGAAATGCAAATACACATGGAGACGATCCAAAGTTTGCTGTAATAGTTGAGAATGATGCAGAAACCACTGAATTCCCCCATCAGTGCCTACTCTTCTTCCTCTCTCCCATTCAGTATGCAGCTCTGTAAATGCACTTTTTTGTCTTTAAACCGAAAGACCAGTTATGGTACTATAACATTTATTCAAGCATCATATTCAAAATTCAGATTTTTCTCCTCAAAGCTAAAAACTTTTTTAAAAAATATTTTGTTTCACTGATTTTTACAGCATATTGGTGTTTGACTCTTACTAAGACATCCAGTCTTTTAATACATGTTGAGCCCATTTGTACTCACTACAGATTCTGGAGGAAACAAAACACGTTAATGTTCAAATTTTATTTGTATGGGTCATATTGTACATGAACTTTTGTAAAAAATATTACGTATTTTTTTCCATGTCCTCTGTAAGGCATATTTTACATCTTTGTTTCTCAGGCTGTAGATCAAGGGATTCAACATTGGGATAACCACAGTGTAAAATATGGAAGCCACTTTATCAGTGTCTAAGGAGTGACTGGACTTGGGCTGCACATACATAAAGAGCAAAGTCCCATAGAACACTATGACCACCGTCAGGTGGGATCCACAGGTGGAGAAAGCCTTACGCCTGCCCTCAGCAGAGTTCATCCTGAGGATGGCTATGAGGATGAGCAGGTAGGACACAAGGACAATCAGAAGAGAGGAAATCAAATTGAAAGCTGCTAAGATCAAATTCATCACTTCAATTTCATGTGTGTTTGTGCAGAGCAAAGATAACAACGGAATACTGTCACAGTAGAAATGACTGACGACATTGTAGCCACAGAAGGGTAAAGTGAAAATCTTTATGGTAATTAGAAATGACACAAATGTGCAGTAGAGATAGGGGATTGCCACTAGTATGTGACATACCCTCTGGGACATGATGACAGTGTAGAGAAGAGGGTTACAGATGGCCACATAGCGATCATAGGACATTGCAGACAGGATAAATAGCTCACAAGCAATGAACGCAAGAAAGCAAGCTAGCTGTGTAGCACACAAATAATAGGAGATTGTATTTTGATCCACAACAAAATTTGCCAACATTTTGGGGCACACAGCTGTAGAATAACCAAGATCTGTAATAGCCAAGTGTCTGAGAAAAAAGTACATGGGTGTTTGTAGACTGTGGTCCACTTTGGTGAGGATGATCATGCCCAAGTTGCCCAGCACTGTGACTATGTAGATGATGAGGAACAGCCCAAATAATGGAGCCTGCAGCTCAGGGTGCGACGTGATGCCCTTCAGAATGAACTCATGCACCACTGTGAGGTTGTGTTTCTCCATCCAAGTTTATCATAAAACCTGTACTGGATAGAGACATGAGCAGCATTAATAGATTTCAAATATTATCACTTGGGGACTTTTATTAAGCAAGGTTGGTGTAAAGAAGCTACATGGAAATTTTTTTCATTTAAAACCTTTGAAAATAAACTCAACTTTCTTAAAAAAGAAATACATGTAAAAATAGTTTTAGGGATAGAGATGGATCAGTGGTGCTATTTAGGGTTGTTTACACATAAAACAATAGTATTAGTTGCTGGAGATAATTTACCCCAGCTGAGAGGTGACCTGTTATTTGCATCTAATCAGAGGCCAGTTAAGTTGCTAAACATCCTGCTATATTCAATATCCAGCTCTAAATATCAACAACTCCAAGCATAAAAGTTCCAGACAGAGAGGGAGAGGAGTGGAGGAGAGAGAAAGAGAGAGAGATACAATAACTAGAGATGATTGCACAAATATTATAAAAGTAAAAACATGGTAGTAACTTTGGGTGATAGATATACAAGAAATTATTGCACTTCTTTAAGTTTTGCATTTTCCATTAACATAATTTTAATCAAATAGTAACATTTAGTAATCATGTTCAGTAACATAGTATAATGCATATCCCAACTGTACAATAAGAATTTTTAATGATAAATATGCACATAACCCTCTAATTCAATGTTTTAAATCCTTATACTTACAGGTATTAGAGCAGAATATGATAAAACATTTAATAGATATTACATAGATGTATGAATAAGAAAATTATAATGGATCACACTCCAACTAGTCTTTGTTCAAGAAATGTAACATAATTCTTTGTTCAAGAATGTGTATGTACATACAATCTCAGTTATACTTGAACTTAGTGTATACCAAAGTAGTTTTTGGCAAATAATTTATCTAAAACTCTTCATTCACATACACAAACCCACATTTCCTTGCAGGGTTTGGGGAAAAATAAAGGAAGATTAAATATTTCAGTGGAAAATTTAAAAATAAATTACATCAATTTATAATTGTGGAAAGATGTTTCCTCTGAATAGTTTAGGAATTTTAAAAAAGTAACAAATTGTTTCATCCTAGTTTACTCTTTGATGTGTACTTGAATTTTCATTGTTGACACTATAGTTTTGAGAAAAATTTAGTCAGATCCCACTGTAAAATAAATAACATTTTGTCATCATTTTAACAGCAGAGACACAAAGTATCCTGGTACTTAAATAATGCTTTGCACACCTCAGCATGAGGTGGAAACTTCATTTCCTCATCAGGACATCTGGAATGGTTCACATTTATACATTTAACTGCATGATCACTAAATATTAAACTACTTTCTATGATGTCACCAAATGAGTCTAGAGTTACTATTTGCAAAGACACCATTGAGTTTTAACTTTTGCAAAGGAAAATGTTTTGTCCCTTTATATAACTGTTATCTCCTCTCAGTTTTGATCTCCATTAGATATAAAGTTATATATATAATTACTTTTTTGAGAAAACACATGTGTTTCAAAAATGGTTATGACAGCATAGGTAGAATGTTCAGAAACTATTATGAAGGGGAAAAAAACAGGTCCTGTTTCTGCAGCTGTTAAGTAGTTGTAGAAAGCACAGAATAAGAAATGGCCACTTATATTACATGGCAAATGCATAGCAAAATATAACAATTCCTGTCTGTTCTGGTAACACATGATACCACCTAAACCTTCTGTCTTTATTACCTGTAATAAAAATTCTCTCTTGATTTTCCAATGTGTTCTGAACATGGGGTTTTTAGAGCAATTTATGCTTTTTTATTTTTTTTTTTAATTTCTAAGGCTCTCCCTGAGGAGATGCCAAGTAATTTGCTGATTATGTTTAAAGTGTTTGAGAGCTTAATGAAATGGCTGGAGGTTATCCACTAATTGTCAGAAACAATTGATAAACATCTATGACTTTATGAATGTATTCATTTAATTATTAATTTATATATTTATTTTACACTTCAGCAATCCCACTTATAGATTTTATCAAAAAGTGTTGGTAATAAGATCTCAAAGAGATTTTAAATTCTCATTTTCATTACAGCATCTTTCCAAATAGCCAATATGGGCGAGCAATGTACTCATCCATTCATTGTTAAGTGGATAAATTGAATAGGGTATACAGAAAAGAGGTAATATTATTCTACCTTAAGAATTACACCCTGTAATCCAGGACAACATGGGTGAACTTGTAGAACATTACGTAAATGAAGTAAGCCAGTCGCAGAAACAGTGCGTGATCCTGCTTACATTAGATACCTAAAATATTCAACCTTATAGAATCAGAAAAGGGAATGTTGGTTGCAAAGGGCTGAGGATTGGGAAAAACCAACAGTTGCTAATAAGTAGACATCAATATCTTGCTTATATAAAATGGAAGAGTTCTAGAGATTTGATGTAAAACATTGTTGCTATAATTAACAGTAGTGCATTGCACAGTTGGAAATATCAAGAGGGTGTCACTCATGTTAAGCACACCAAAATATTTTTTACCAAAGTTATGAAGTGCTGATACATCTGACTAAAAATAGGAATCTTGATGAACATATACTAATTCGAAGTAGGTGTGCAACAAAGTTCTCTTTACTATGAAACTTTTACATGAAATGTACAGTACAGAGAGATGGAAAAAAATATTACTGAGGTGGAAGCAAGTAAAGATGGGAGAAATTGCTTAGTGGGAATGTTATAATGATGGAAATCTTGGTGCACTAGATGGAGGTGGTGGTTGCACAGCACTGTTAACGTTAGGATGGCCACTAATGTAGTCCTTTAAAATAGCTAGGTTTATGACCTGTGAAATTTATCATGATTAGAGTTTTTTTTTTAATTGCATGTATGCTTACACTTTTGTTATTTGTATCTTTTTTAGTAAAGTGCCTAAATTTTACTTTGCCCATATAATTTCTATGGATTTTTACTAATAAATTATGTCTATTCAATGCAATAAAATGAATGTCTTTTCAGTTTGCCATAGATTTTACTTTACTGAAGATTTTAATTTAGAGTACTGGAAATAGCTTGTATTTGTAAATTACATGACTTAAAAATATATGTAATTAACTACCAAGATAATAGTAACCTTAAATTTCTGGCAAATATTAACAATATTACTATGCATTTTCTTAAATTAAAACATGCTTACTTTTCTTAATGAATATTATATCAGAGTAAAACTTACTTTATATATTCAACTTAATCACTCTTTCTTTACTTCTTCCTTTCTATTTCTATCTTCTTTTACCTTATTGTATATATGATTGAACCCAGGTGTGCTGTACCACTATGCTGCATCCATGGCTCAGGCTGACCTTAAGCTTGATCCTGACTCAGCCTCCTACATTGCTGGGATAATAGGAATGGACTAACATCCCTGGCTTACCTTAGTCAGTCTTTGTTTTTACCATAAAAGTGATATTCTCTCAAAACTGAAACTTTGTACACATTTCCTCTTCCTATTATGATGATTTTTAACCTGTCAGTTTTTTTCTGTGGCCTGAGGTAAGCAATATCTACCATTTGTCACTCTCATGCATTTATCATTGATGAGGCATAAATCTGTGTATTTATCTATAAAACATACTTTAACTTTACAGATATTTTAAGTGAAGTTGTATGTTTGCTACCGAAAGTCTTATGCAAATTTATTTTTTTAAACCTGGTTGTTTGATTTTGGATTCATCCATCTTAATTCTTCTACCTAGATCATATTCTCTGCCATTCCTGAATATATAAATATTACAAATTTATAAATTGTTTTCAAAATTAATGTTACTCTTACACTCCCATAATCAGAGTGGAAATATTTCTTTAGTCTACCTTTTCATAATTACTTCAAAGTTTCCACCTTTCTGATTACCATCAGTTTTAAGCACATATGAGTATCTAATTTCATTTTGCATTAACAGTTTTTGAATCATTATTAAAATACATACACTGTCCACAAAAGGTTTCTCTTTTTATGAATTGTCTATATGATTACTTATTCATTGTTTCACTAGTCAATTATGTATTAAATCAACAGATGTATCTATTTTCTCAAATTATGGTTTATTCTTTTAGTACATATGTGATTACTGTAATTCAGATGAAATTTTTAAAGCATAAAATTTATTCTTTGAATTTTGACTTGTGTCTGATGAACACTTCCATACTTAATTTTAAAACATACATATGCAGGTTCAATACAAATTTACATGATTTAGATATGTTAGAGAATAGATATCAATGTCCATGATTTGCATTTCACATTTGATGGATGGGTGGTATAACATGGAAGAAACCTCCAAGGGAAGAAAACAAATTCAAATGCATTATGTAGGAATACATTGTGTATGAGATGCTCTGTAGTTTTACCATTCTGTTATCATTTAAATTTATGAGTTCCATATTTAGAAAATATCCTTTGTATTGTATCTAATAAAGATTTTGTTCTGCTATGATTAATGAATAAATGTAGTCTTGAGGGAGAAATGAATTCACAAAATATTTAAAAGTAATGAAGATAAAGGAAGAAAACAACATCACATAAACTGAAAGTTGAAGCATATATTTTCAATGAAAATGAGGTATATTGGAAGCAGGGTTATATGAGTGTACCAGAGATACTTTTCTGTTCTTTTCTTCCAGAAAAATGACAATAAGGAAGAGTTGCATTTGCAACACCCTCACAAAGCATTAGCGGTCAAAAGAGAAAAAGTCAAAACTGAGCAGTGTAGCCCAGTGTAGTGGCCCATGCCTGTAATCCCAGCACTTTCTGAGGCTGCAACAGGAGAATCTCAAATTCAAAGCCAGTCTCAGCAATGGCAAGGCACTAAGCAACTCAGTGAGACCCTGTCTCTACATAAAACACAAAATAGGGCTGGGGATGTGGCTCAGTGGTCGAGTGCCCCTGAGTTCAATCCCTGGTACAAAAAAACAAAAAACAAAAAACAAACAAAAAACAACTAAATAGTGGCTGGACGTGTGGGGAGTCTCATAAGGGTGGATGTGGGCTTAGTCCTAAATAAAGCAAAAACAGTCAGCCAATAGCACACAACTCTCTGAATTGTGTTTTCCTTCAGTTATTTTTGTATATAAATTTGCAAAATGCAGATGTGTAGTTACTGGACTCTCTGAGGAGTAAGAGGATACTCTTAAATGAGTGTTGTGGAAGATACCATAAAACAGAAAGAATTTCACCTTCAAAACTCAGCCCAGTGATGACACACTGGAATTTGATCAAGTTACAAGTGGAATCTGACCCACAGGCTAAGTAGTTTTACTGCATAGACATAAGGATGTAGCAGATTGCTTTGAACTAGAGTCAGTTGGCTCTAGAATCAAATGGCTCTATGGAAAACGCCCTAGGATTATGCACACAGTATTATTTTTCTTGGATTAAATGATGTTTGATTAAGCCGGTAAGATATTACTATATAATAATTTGTAATGCCAACTATGGGACCTATAAAATATGATCTAGACAGAGGTTAAAAAACATACACAGCATTTTAAAGTAAATATATACCAGCATGTGTGGACTTTTCAGTATTTCACTTAGTATCAGCATTGATGCTCATTTGTATGTATGCATATTCATATATTAGCATGCACATTATAAAAAAGCTTATGGATGTTAGTTTTTCTGCATATAAAACAACATAGTAGAGATTATCCATGAACTTTATTTTAAAATGCCTGCAAAGAAGAAAATACACTAATACATTAAAATAAACACTTTCATTATATTTTCTTGACACTGCATACCTAGCACACAAATTTATCAATGTAATTTTAGTATGAAAAATATACTTTAATGATAAACTAATTTTGCCCAAACACTCTGCATTGCTTCTTTTACATCCTTGTTCCTTAAACTGTAGATGAGAGGATTCACCATGGGAATAACAATGGTGTAAAATATCGACACCACCATGTCGTGTTCCAAAGCATAGTTGGATGTTGGTCTCACATACATGAACACAGCAGTGCCATGAGAAATTGACACTGCGGTTAGGTGAGAGCCACAGGTGGAAAAGACTTTCCGCTTCCCCTCAGCAGAGCGTATCCTCAGAATAGCCAACAGAATAAAACCATAGGAGATGAGGACGATTAGTATAGTACATATCTCAATAGAGTCAGCAAAGTAGAAGAGCAGAAGCTGGTTGGGGCGGGTGTCAGAACAGGATATTGCAAGGAGGGGAGGGATGTCACAGAAGATGTGTTTGATTACACTGGACCCACAGAAGGACAGGCGGAAAGTGGCTGTGGTGTGTGTTATAGCATGCAGAATCCCACCAACACAGGAAGCCACGATGAGTGGCACATAGACCCTGGGCGACATGCTCACTGAATACAGAAGTGGGTTGTAGATGGCCACATAGCGAT
>CM053399.1:14253305-14300937 GCA_028644305.1 Xerus rutilus
ATTGCAAGGAGGGGAGGGATGTCACAGAAGATGTGTTTGATTACACTGGACCCACAGAAGGACAGGCGGAAAGTGGCTGTGGTGTGTGTTATAGCATGCAGAATCCCACCAACACAGGAAGCCACGATGAGTGGCACATAGACCCTGGGCGACATGCTCACTGAATACAGAAGTGGGTTGTAGATGGCCACATAGCGATCATAAGCCATTGCCGCCAAGAGAAAGCACTCTGTGGTTCCACAGGTTACAGCAAGAAACATCTGGGCTGCACAGGCACCAAATGAAATGCCTTTCTCCCTTGACAAAAGGTCTACCAACATATTTGGAGTGATAACAGAGGAATAGCAGGCATCTATTGAAGACAACACACTCAGAAAATAGTACATTGGGTTGTGCAGTCGGGGATCCCTGATGACCAATACAATCAGTCCTAAATTTCCCATGAGAGTAAAACCGTAAAATGCTAGAAACAGGAGGAAGAAGAAGATCTGCATTTCAGGGTTGTCTGTGAAGCCCTCCAACACAAATACAGCTACTTCAGTGACATTGTTCATTGTGAAATCTCATGGAGCACACTCGATGATGATTGTGAAATGACAACCGGTGGTACTATGAAAGAATGAACAACACAGTGAATTTAAGGAACACAATCCATGCCTATAGATTGTGCCTGTGTGCGTGTGTGTGTGCGTGCTTGTTTGTCTGCATAATCTCCAAGCAGTAGATCACAAGACTGTCATGACGGTGAATGGAGTGCTCACAGCATTCCCTGGAGAATCATGTGGAAGATGAGGGTGTTTACACAGTGACTTTATCAGGCCATTTCTTAAATCATCAGGACAACTGATTAATGTACCATTAAATTCTGTTCACTCTTTTCATAATTATTCACGTTAAAATACAAGGTAAGTGGGTGAAAAAAATTCCTTCTCACATCTAAAAATATGAACCATTGGCTGGGATTGTGGCTCAGTTGTAGAGTGCTCGCCTAGCAGGTGTGAGGCAATGGGTTCAATCCTCAGCACCATATAAAAACATAAATAAATAAAATAAAGTTATTGTATCCATCTACAACTAGAAATACTTAAGAAAACATGAGGTATTATGTCAAGGACATAGCATTGGAATAGAATCAGAATTTTATGTCAGTCAACTGTATAGAATGATTTGCTCTAATCTACTCACCTGTACAATGTTAAATTTAATATTTATGTACAAGGCTGCAGTTAACATTCAGTGACAAATTATGTTAAATTTAAATCTTTTGAATATCTTTAATTATAGTGTGCTAAATTGAGTTTATTTACAGAGTAATCTATCAGGATTAAATTCAATTAACCACATTTCAAAATATGAAGTTTTCCCATGAATACGCTTGATATTTCTGAATTATTCTTTAGATAATAATAAATTGTATGAAACTGAGTTATTTAATGAAAACACACATGCAAATTATCATAGTTCCATTTTCTACATTATAGGGGCTTACTTTTGCTTTGAATAAATAAGATATTTCAGATAAATTCTTCTTGGGACAGGCATTCCTATTAGATGCTAAATGGAAGTTATACTGAAGGAGTAAGTCAATAATGGCACATATTCAAAGACTTCAGAGAGATAAAGAGAAAATAACTATGATCAAGTTATAAAGTTAGTGTACATAAATACAATTTAAGTAGAAGTTAGAGAACACTGCATGTCTTGGGCTTCATGAGTAACACTATATCTGCAACAGAGGAGAGAAATCATAACATTCGCTAGCTGCATGAACTTTCATGAACATTACGTTATTTCACTTACTAGCAAATTTAGTAGGTAATGATTCTGAGAGCTCCTTCAAGAGTGCATGCTCTTTTCTGGCATATTCGACTGGATCCTCTTGCACTGTGGCTCTCGTGTGCACCTCACCCCATCCACTTCTTAAGGAATTAAAGTAGAACCTGAGTCATGAAGGGTTTGGCCATTCTTAGACCATTAAAAACAGAGATATGTTAGGAGAAAATCATAATATGAAGAGATCACCAGATCCCATAGCTAAGATTTAAGTTTTACAAAATATTTGCTTCTTAAGTATTATATCAAAATATAAGACCTCCGGTGGTTCAATGCATCATTCATTATTTTAACAATCTAGTGACCAATTCATGACTGTCCTTACATGGAAATACATAAATCAGAAAAAATAAAATGCTTATCTGATAAGAATCACACTTATTTACCTATACAAACACAAATTCAGTATTTTCCTTTTTTTTTCTTACCAGCAAGTTGGTTTAAAGTAATAAAACAGATTTTGATGAATATGTGATTTATACTTGTAAGAACTAATGTTGAGCAGCTAAAATGTTAATACAAAGTAACATAGTTGTACTTGAAAATTTATGTTCTAGCTCCAAAGCATCTGTCAAATTATCTGTAATTTCCTCTTACCCAAGAAACAACAACACAGGTTCAGGTACACTGTGAATATGGCTAACTTAGATTGCTTATATTCACTTACCAAACTATTAATGAAGCCCACAGGAGGTAACCCACAGGGAATAGGTCCCAGTAGTCTTCTTCTTAAATATGGCAACATAATGATCACTTCATAACAAAACAGTAAGGTTTTCTGGAATGGGTCTTTCTTGCTGCTGTTTATTGAGTCAATGGCATTCCCCGTTGTCCATTGGTCAAAAATTTCAGATTTGCATTTCATTGATGATTAGTGGCACAGAATATGGAAGGTCTTTCTATATACCTGTAGGCCATTGTATTCAATGAGGAAAAATATTATCAAGACCTTTGTGTACTTATAAATCATATATATTTTTTTCTTCCTTAGAATTTTCTTGTATATTTTCAATATTAAGTTTCATATTAGAAATACGGCTTGTAAAGATTTTACCCTATTTTATAGTTTGCTTTTGCACTGTGGTCATTGTTTGCTTTGCAGAGATTTTTAGATGAATGCAAACCTTCACCTACTTGTCTAAGTTTTGTGTCACTATTGTTTTATTTTTTGTTCCTGTTTTTGTGTTTGGTGTAATTTCAAGAAATCATAGCCAACCCCACAGGTCCTTTTTTTTTTTTTATGATTCAATTGGACTTTATTCTGGAAATCAATTCTTATGCATTACCAAATATTCACATTAATATATCATAATAGCTGTAATTTTGTTTTTTTAATTTTATTTATTTATTTATTCTACTTCTGTATACATGATAGCAGTGTGCATTTTGACTCATTGTGCATTTGAAATTCATTTTCATTTCTCTGGTTGTATGTGATGTAGAATCACAACATACATGCACTGATACATAAAGCTAGGGCTATGATGTCCATCATATTCCACCATCTTTATTCTCCCCATGCCCTCTTCCCCCTACCACCCCCGTAACCAAACTTCCTCCATTCTTCCCATGTCCTCTCCCACATTATGGATCAGCATGCACTTATCAGAGAGAATATTTGGCATTTGGTTTTTTGAGATTGGCTTACTTTACTTAGCATGATATTCTCCAACTGCATCCATTTACCTGAAAATGCAATAATTTTATTCTCTTTTACTGCTGAGTAATAATCCATTGTGTATATATACCACAGTTTCTTTATCCAGTGATCTAACGAAGGGCATCTAGGTTGAGTCCACAGTTTAGCTATTGTGAATTGAGCTGCTATAAACATTGAAGTGGCTGCGTCACTGTAGTTTGCTGTTTTTAAGTCTTCTGGGTATAGACGGAGGAGTGGGATGGCTGAGTCAAATGGTGGTTCCCTTCCAAGTTTTCTAAGGAATCTCCATACTGCTTCCCAGATTGTTTGTACCAATTCACAGTCCCACGAGCAATGTATGAGTGTGCCTTTTCCCCCACAACCTTGCCAACACTTGTTGTTTGTATTCTTGATAATTGCCATTCTGACTGGCATGAGATGAAATCTTAGAGTAGTTTTGATTTGCATTTTTCTGATTGCTAGAGATGTTGAACATTTTTTCCTGTCTGTTGATCAATTGTATACCTTCTTCTGTGAAGTTTCTGTTCAGTTCCTTGGCCCATTTATTGATTGGGTTGTTTGGGGTTTTTTTGGTGTTAAATTTTTTGAGTTCTTTATATATCCTGGAGATTAGTGATCTATCTGAGGTGCGTGTGGCAAAAATTTGCTTCCAGAATGTAGGCTGTCTGTTCACTTCATTGATTGTTTCTTTTGCTGAGAAGAAGCTTTTTAGCTTTAATCCATCCCATTTATTGATTCTTGATTTTACTTCTTGTGCTATAGGAGTCTTGTTAAGGAAGTATGGTCCTAATCTGACATGATGAAGATTTGGGCCTATTTTTTCTTCTTTAGGCATTGGTTCTCTGGTCTAATTCTCAGGTCCTTGATCCACTTTGAGTTGAATTTTGTGCATGGTGAGAGATAGAGTTTTATTTTCATTTTGCTGCAAATGGATATCCAGTTTTCCCAGCTCCATTTGTTGAACAGGCTACCTTTTCTCCAGTGTACACGTTTGGCTCCTTCGTCTAGTATAACTGTATTTAAGTGGGTTTGTCTCTGTGTCTTCTATTTTATACCATTGGTCTACATGTCTATTTTGGTGCCAGTACCATGCTGTTTTTGTTACTATAGCTTTGTAGTATAATTTAAGGTCTGATATTGTGATGCCTCTTGCTTCAGTCTTCTTGCTAAGGATTGTTTTGTCTATTCTGGGTCTCTTATTCTTCCAAATGAATCTCATGATTGTCTTTTCTATTTCTATAAGGAATGATGTGGGGATTTTAATTGGAATTGCATTGAATCTATATAGCACTTTGGGTAGTATGGCCATTTTGACAATAGTGAATCTGCCTACCAGGAGCATGGGAGATTTTTCCATCTTCTAGGATCTTCTTCAATTTCTTTCTTTAGTGTCTTGTAGTTTGTATTGTGGAGGTCTTTCACCTCTTTTTTAAATTGGTTCCCAGTATTTTATTATTTTTGAGGCTATTGTGAATGGGATAGTTTTCCTTATTTCTCTTTCAGAGTGTTTATCACTGATGTATAGAAATGCAATTGATTTATGGGTGTTGATTTTATATCCTTTTACTTTACTGAATTCATTTATTAATTCTAGAAGCTTTCTGGTAGAATTTTTTGGATTGTCTGAGTATAGAATCATGTCATCTGCAAATAATGATAGTTTGAGTTCTTCTTTTCCTATTTATATCCCTTTAATTTTTTTCATCTGTCTAATTGCTCTGGCTAGCGTTTCAAGGACTATGTTGAATAGCAGTGGTGAAAGAGCGCATCTCTCTCTTTTTCCCATTTTTAGAGGGAATGCTTCCAATTTTTGTCCATTTAGGATGATGTTGGCCTTGGGTTTATCATAGATAGCTATTACAAAGTTGAGATATGTTCCTACTATTAATAGTTTTTCTAGTGTTTTGAACATAAAAAGGTGCTGTATTTTGTCAAATGTTTTCTCTGCATCAATTGATAAAATTATATGACTCTTATCTTTAAGTCTATTGATGTGATGGATTATGTTAATCGATTTCCATATGTTGAACCGAACTTGCATCCCTTAAATGAACCCTGCTTGATTATGGAGCACTACTTTTTTGATATGTTTTTGTATGCGACTTGCCAAAATTTTGAGAATTTTTGCATGTATATTCATTGGGGATATTGGTCTGAAATTTTCTTTCTTTGATGTGTCTCTGTCTGGTTTTGTAATCAGGATGATACTGGCCTCATAGAAGGAGTTTGAGAGGGTTCCTGCCTTTTCTATTTCATAAGTATAAAACTTGAATGCATTTTTTTTCTTTTAAGTTTTTTTTTTTTTTATATTTCCCCCTGTTGTTGTGGGGATTCAATCCCACAGTGCTCTACCACTGAGATACCATTCCAGCTCTAATTATTTGTTTCTATGTTTATTTATTTACTTTTCCAGTATGGGGGATTGAACTCTGGGGTGTTTTACCACTTGGATACATTACCAGCCTTTTTCAATTTTTAATTTTGTCCTAAGTCTCCCTAAATTGAGAAGGCTGACCTGAAACTCGGATTTCTCTTGCCCCATCTTTCAAGGATCTGAGTTTGCAGGAGTGTGCCACCATGCCAAACAACTTTGACTCATTTTAAGCTGGTATTTCTATGTTATGTGAAGAGGAGGAGTGTTTCATTTACTTTTATGTATATGAATATTCCATTTTTCAACACTTGTTGAAGATACTGTTCTTTCTTTATGATTTATTTTCTTGTTGAAAACCAGTTGACCATACCTGTGTGGGAATGTATTGGAGCTCTCAATTGTGCTTCCTTTCTTTGTATGTCTTCCTTATGCCCCTAATGTTTTTATTCTCTACATTACAACTTCACATTAACTGATATGTAAGTCCCCAAATTATCCATATCAATGATATTAGTATGGGTACCATGCGGTGTTTTATGTATATAAGCATTGTGTAGTGTTATACCATGTAGAATGTGTTTTCCTCAAATACCTGTCATTTCCTTATTATAAGTCATTCAAAATTCTTCTAGTTTTAGAAATATGCAATAATTACTGCTATCTATAATCAACCTCCTGTGCAATAGCAGACAAGTAATTTTTATTCCTATCTAAATATGATTTAGTACTCATCAATCAATGTTTCTTTTGCTTCCTCCCCCCTACTATTGTTGCTGGTCCCTGACATCCACCATTCTACTATCATCAAAGTTTATGAGCACAACTATTTTATATACCAACTATAAGTGAGAAAATGAGATAATTGATATCATGTACCTGATGTGTTTTTTTAAAAAAATACATAATGAAATTGTCAACAGTGGTAGGATTTCATTCCTTTTTATAATTAAATAGTGTTCCATTATGTGTGAATACATCATTTTCTCTATTTGTCCCTCAGTTGGTGGAATGGTTTGCTTCCAGTTGACAGCTTTTGTGAGCAGTGCTACAGTGAACATAGAAAGTCAGAAGTCTCTTCTGCACACTGACTTCATTTCTTTGGATATGGAACCAGTGGTGGGTTGGCTGGATCATATGGTAGAGCTACCTTTAATTTTTGAAAACCTTCTATACAATTCTTCATAATGATTGCACTAATTTAAATTCCCACCAATAATATGCAAAGTTCCTTTTTTCCATATGCTTATGTGTACTGGTTACATTTTGATGATAATAATACTTACTGTGGTGAGGTGATATCTCATTGTGGCTTCATTTTGAAATTCTCTGATTATTATCATATTTAAGCATTTTTACATACCCCTTCTTCATTTGTATATCTTCTTTTGAGAGTCTCTATTCAGATCGATTGCCCATTTTAAAATGGGTTATTTGCTGTTTAGAGATTTTAAAGGTCCTTATATATTCTGGAAATTAGTCCCTTATTGGATGAAAATATTTTCTCTCATTTTACGCATTGGATCTTCACTCTGATGATTGTTTCCTTTATGGAACAGAAACATTTTAGTTCTCATAATTCTGTTTTTCTATTGATGCTTTTGTTTTGTGTTGTTTGATGTCTTTTTCTAAAATTCTTGTCAATTTGCATGCTGTGAAGCATTTCTCCTATGCTTTTTTCTGGTGATTTCATGGTTTCAGGTCTTCTATTTAAGTTTCTTATCTATTTTGAGTTGATTTTTGTTGCTAATGAGAGTTGAGTTTCATTTTTCTTCATGTTGATATCCAAACTTTCCTCACTACTACTCATTCTTTTATTTCCTCCAATTATGTATTCTCGAATGTCAATCTCTTATTGTTGATGCTTTCTATTGCACTTTCAGTTTTTCTTAGTTAGGTTTTCAGATCAAGGGTTTTTGCTAAAATTTTTATTTGCTTCAATTTATCTGCTAAAAATCTGTGTTAAAATATAGTCATTGAAGATCTTTCCATCTTCTAAGGTCTTCTTCAATTTTTTTCTTTAGTTTTCTATAGTATTCAGTGTAGTGGTATTTTATACTATTGTTAGATTAATTCTCAAGTATGTATGTATGTATGTATGTAGGTATTTATTTATTTAAGACTATTGTGAATGGAGATAGTGTTCCTAATTGCTCTTGCAGTGGATTCCTCTCTTATGTATAAAAATGCATTTGATTTATGGGTTTTGATTTTATATTCTACTACTTTGCTGAATTCATTTATTAGTTCTAGAAGTTTTCTGGTAAAATTCTTTGGATCTTATAAATAAAGGATTGTGTCATTGGCAAATAGTAATAGTTCTTCTATTACTATTGAGTTCTTCTTTATCTATTTGTATCCCTTAAATTTCTTTCATCTATCTGATTGTTCTGGCTAGAGTTTCAAGGACTATGTTAAATAGAAGTGGTGAAAGAGGGAATCACTGTCTTGTTCCAGTTTTTACAGGCAATGCTTTCAAATTTTCTCCATTTAGAAGGCTGTTGGCCTTGGGCTTAGCATAAAGAGCCTTTTGCAATGTTGAGGTATGTTTCTATTATCCCTAGTTTTCTAGTGTTTTGAACATGAAGAGGTGCTGTATTTTGTCAAATGATTTCTCTGGATTTATTGAGATAATCATGATTCTTTTCTTTAAGTCTATTGATATGATGTATTGTGTTTATTGATATCTGTATATTGAACCAACTTTGCATCCCTGGGATGAACTCAACTTGATCATGGTGCACTATCTTTTTAATATGTTTTTGTGTGCAATTTGACAGAATTTTATATAGAATTTTTACATTTATGATCATCAGGGATATTGCTCTGAACTTTTCTTTCCTTTATATGTCTTTGTCTGGTTTTGGTATCAGGATGATACTAGCCTCATAGAATGAGTTTGGAAGGGTTCCCTCTTTTCTATGTCATAGAATAATTTGAGGAGTATTTGTATTAGTTCTTCTTTGAAGGTCTTATAGAGCTCAGCTAAGAATTTGTCTGGTCCTAGGCTTTGCTTTATTGGTAGGCTTTTGATGGCATCTTCTACTTCATTGCTTAAATTTGATCTGTTTAAATTGTGTATGCAAGAAGACCTCAGAAGATGGAAAGAGCTCCCATATTCTTGGATAGGCAGAATTAATATTGTCGAAATGTCCATACTACCAAAACTGTTATACAGATTTAATGCAATTTCTATTAAAACCCCAATGATATTATTCATAGAACTGGAAACAACAATCATGAAATTTACTTGTAAAAATAAGAAACCCAGAATAGCTAAAGCAATACTTAGCAAAAAGAGAGAAACAGGAAGCAGCACAGTACCAGATCTTAAACTATACTACAGAGCAATAGTAAAAAAAAATAATGGCATGGTATTGGCACCAAAATAGACATGTTGACCAATGGTACAAAATAGAAAATACAAAGATAAACCCACATAAATACAGTTATCTCATACCACAAAGGTACCAAAAACACACATTGGAAAAAAAACATAACCTATTTCACAAATGGTGCTGGGAAAACTAGAAATCCATATACAGCAAAATAAAATTAAAACTCTCTCACCCTGCACAAAAAATTAACTCAAAGTGGATCAAAGAATTAGGCACTAGAACAGAGACTTTACACCTAATGGAAGAAAATGCAGGCCCAAATCTTCATCATGTCAGGTTAGGACATGACTCCCTTAATAAGGCCTCCAACGTGCATGAATTAAAATGAAGAATCAATAAATGGGATGGACTCAAACTAAAAAGTTTCAACAAAGGAAATAATCATTAATGTGAAGAGAGAGCCTAAAAAATGGGGAAAAAATATTTACAACATGCATCTCAGATAGAGCATTAATCTCCAGGACATACGAAGAACTCAAAAAACTTAACACCAAAACAAAACAAAATAACCCAATAAATAAATGGGCTAAGGAACTGAACAGACACTTTACAGAAGAAGAAATACAATCTATCAACAAACATATGGAAATGTTCATCATCTTTAGCAATTAGAGAAATGCAAGTTAAAACTACTCTAAGATTTCATCTCATTCCAGTCAGAGTGGCAGTTATCAAAAATACAAGCAACAATAAGTGTTGGCGAGGATATGGGAGGAAAGGCACACTCATACATTGCAGATAGGACTGCAAATTGGTCTAATCACTTTGGAAAGCAATATGGAAATTCCTCAGAAAACTAGAAATGGAACTACCATTTGATCCCTTTATCCCACTCCTCAGTTTATATCCAAAGACTTAAAATCAGTGTACTACAGTGATGCTGCCACATTTATGTTTATAGCAGCTCAATTAACAATAGCTAAACTATGGAAACAATTTAGATGCTCTACAGTAGATTAATGGATAAAGAAAATATGGTACATATACACAATGGAATATTACTCAGCCTTAAAGAAAAATGAAATTATGGCATTTGCAGGTAAATGGTTGTTACTAGAGAACATCATGCCAAAATAATTTCCAAAAAAACCAAAGGCTAAATGTTTTCTCTAATAAGTGGATGCTGATCCACAGTGGGAGAGGGTAAGAAAGAATGAAAGAACTTTGGATTGTGCAGAGGGAAGTGAGAGGAGAGGAGGGGTGGGGCTGTGGGGATGAGACGAATATAGAATGAGACAGACATCATTACTCTATATACATGTATGATTACACTACTGGTGTGACTCTGCACCCTGTACAGCCAGAGGAATGAGAAGTTGTGCTCCATTTGTGTACAATGTGTCAAAATGCATTCTACTCTCATGTATAACTGATTATAACAAATAAAAAAAATAGAAAAGAAATCAATAAATTGAAGAAAGGGATCGAGGGAGGGTGGGGAAGAAAAGAGGAGGTACTCGGGAGTGTAATTGATCAAACTATATGGTTTTATTGTGTGCACGTGTGAATATATTATAACAAAACTTGCTGTTAGGTATAATTAAAATATGTCAATAAAAATAAAATAAAATGGAATGGAAAAAAAAAGAAAAATCCCAAATGACCATCAAGTGAAGAGTGGATGAATATGTGTAGTATATTTACATAAAAAATAATCTTTGATCTGTGTTACCTTGAAGATCATTGTGTTAACTTTAGTGGCTGTTTGTAGGATTTCTGTCATAGGGATAACTATCTGTTAATTTTCTGACACTTTATTTTGACCATTAAGTGAAGATATTATTTCTTGAATGCTCTTGGTCCTGTTAACAGATGATAATATCAGAGCACATTAAGTAACATAGTTTTGTAATCTAGATTTGTTTGTTCTTATCTTTCTAGAAATTCTAAGCAGCGTGTCAATTGTCATTGATGCTACGTTTTCTTCCAGTGCCTCACAACTAGGTAGCAACTCATTCCAGGTTTCCACAAATCAACTATTGCTGTTTTGTAATTGTTTCTGCACTAGAAATTGATTAAAGCTTAGCTATGATCCAACCCACTGTTGGAGTGTCATTCAAAAAGAACTAAGGGAGCTGCTATTCAGGTAATCCATCCACCCAAATCTCTCCTTGTTACTGGGGTTAGCCCATATCCCTCACTCACCATCACTGCATCATGGTTGAATATTGCAAAATTTTACTACTTGACTCTAGGCTGAAAGAATAAGCCAAACTCAAGGTCCATGCCTGTGCCCAGCAACAACACAAAACTATTTTGCACACTTGGCCCAGAACCCACCAAAATCATCATAGCACTGAGGGAAAAGCAAGTCCTACAATGCTCTGCATTGCCTATTGATGAAGTGTCCTCATGGCTTGAGTTTAAGGTAACCAGCTACATTAGAGCTACTGTAAATTCAACAAAATTTGGGGCTGTTTCCCTCATCGGCAATATGTTTGTCTCAGAGTGTTCATCCTCAGACAGGTCTGAGTTTGAAAGCTGTTAAGTCCTGATCAGCATTCAGTTTCACCAGCCTAGTAAGAAGTTCCAAGGATAAATCCTTTGTTAAGTGTACTGTCCTACCTTCAGCGAATGGAGTCTTGCTCCAAGTTGTGCTGCCCAAGTTTGGGGTAGTGTTGGTGAAGTCAGTTCCTTGACGACCAGGACTGATGTTATGTTGGGTCTTGCCTGAGTCCCACAGCTACAAAGACTTGTGTGATCTCAGGAGTACACCAAGGCCCAGGACTCAGTTGGCATTGAAACACTTATGCATCCCACTGAGGCACTGGCCTGTACATGGTACTGGGCAGATCTATGGGCTCCATGTATGAACAATAGTCTTGAGATAGCTGTTTTACCTGAATTTACTGGCACTCTTTCTTTTTCTCCTTCAGTTGTTATGGTCTGGTTTAATCGATACAGATTATAGGTAATAGGTTATGAACTAATATGTAGGATAATAGGATTGTGTCATAGGTGCTATAGAATGAATAATGTTAAGCTGCCCTAGTTATAAGCTAAAAGTAGTAAACATAAGTAATAGTGGGACAGCATAGTCATAACTGTAAGACATATAAATAAGATATAGAACAATGTAAGGTGATAAGTATAAGCCAATAGGTTAATATATTTATAAATAAATATAGGTTAATAAGACAATAGGTAAACACAAGTCATAGCCATAGACAAGTATAAGTAAGTATAGCCACAGGACTCCATTTTTACGACCCCATGTGAACTAGTTATGTAAGCTGTTTGTAAGATATTAAAAAATTGTTTTTCTACACTTTACATGCCCACAAATGTGCTCGAACCCAGGATGTGGTTGTCTTTTCTTTGCTCTGCTAACTGCTTTCTTCAGCCCTTTTATCCTGCTTGCCTGCAACCTACTGACTTCATAGGATGTGATTTGTTCCCCCTTTATATATTCCAGTCTATTTGAAAACTGTCACTGTTCTCATTAAGGGTCAGTGGGACCTTGTGAGGAAGTCTCTGGACAGATAATAAAGACTTTCTAATTTGGTTCATATGTGGACTTAGAGTGTTTTCTGTGTGGTTGCCCCTAACACAATTTTCTGTATATTATAGCAAAATCAGACTTGGTGGTCACTCCCTTGGCTTCCTTAGCTGCTATGTAGGTAACTTGGTGCTTGAACAGCTACTACAATTGATGTAACTTTGTAAAGAGGATGACTGGAAGATCTTTCTTATCTGCCATGTTTTGCAACCTCCTCAATATTTAAAATATAATTAACTGATTGATATTCTTAAATTCCTCTGTAAATCATTAACAATATAGCCACATATTTTCTTGTATCAAATCATACAGTTTATAATGAATATTATATAAGAAAAATATTGACTTTACTTATTCAAATTAGTTAATCTTTATTTATTTGAAACTTAAAAATGTTCATGCTAAGGGAAATAAGCCAAACACAGAAAGTCCAGGGTCTAATGTTT
The DNA here is from genome assembly GCA_028644305.1 of Xerus rutilus. Classification (NCBI taxonomy): domain Eukaryota; kingdom Metazoa; phylum Chordata; class Mammalia; order Rodentia; family Sciuridae; genus Xerus; species Xerus rutilus. The sequence continues at coordinate 14,266,513 of CM053399.1, forward strand.
TCTCTTATATGCAAAAGCTAGAGAGAAATAAGAAATTAAAAGGAGGAGGGGAATCTCATGAAAACAGAAGGGAGAACAGTGAATTAGAAGAAGGGAAATAAGAATGAGGGAGGGGAGTGAGGAAGTGGAGGAACTGCAGAATAAAAGTGACCAAGTTCTGTTACATGTATGCATTAATATATCACAATCAATTCCACTTTTATGTTTATCTGTGGAGCACCAATTAAAAGCAATAAATAAATATAAGGAAGTTCAGTAGCCTAGAGGAAGGGAATTGAGAGAGAGGAATAAATGAACAAACTACAGAATGAAATTCACCAAATGATGCTGTATGCCTGTGTAAATATATTGCAATGAGTCCCACTTTTATGTACAATTGTGATCTTCCAATTTAAACATAAATAAATGGAAGAAAGACCAGCAGAGTAGAAAAAGGGGACTAGAGGACAGGAAGAGAAGGGGAGAAGTGGAATAACAAGAGCTTGAAATGAAGCTAATTGTTATATGCATTTATAAATAAGTGAAAATGAACCCCACACTGTTATGTATAAATATAACTCACTAATAAAAATGTAAAAAGTATATTTTTATAATTGAATCTTTGTGTACTCTTTCTCCTTTCTTTTTAATCCTTGTCCTGATACTAACAACTTACATCTTTTACCAGAGCTTAGTCCTGTTTACAGTTTTTCATTCACAAGGATGTAGCCATTGGTAACATACATGTATGTTGTCATTAAATACGCAGTGTGATTTTGCGGATATAGTAAATTAATATTTAAAATGGTGAAAGATTTATTCTGCAATTATTTTTTTAAATGTTTATTTTTTAGTTGTAGGTGACAGAATATCTTTATTTTATTTTTATGTGGTGCTGAGGATCGAACGCAGTGCCTTACGCATACTAGGCGAGCACGCTACCACTGCGCCATAATCCCAGCCCCTCTGCAATTATTTTTAATTGAGGTATGTTTTGGACAAATAAATGTTAAGTCCTCCATTAACAAAATTTGTTTTTTGATTTTGCAAGATACATAAACTTATTAGACTTTAGTAAGTTGTTTCCCAAAAAGACTATGACTTCCTAGACTCACTGATAGAGTGAGAATATTTCCTTAACTCCATCTCATTGCCATTATTTAGTAGTCATGTAGTTTTAAACTTTTGTCAATAATGAGCTTGTAATTGCATTTTATATTGATTTTCATTTATCTTTTTTCATATTATTAAAGTATTATAATTTTCTGTATATATAATTTTTCTATAGATTTTAGACCTGCCACCTAATTAAACGTGTGTGCACACAATTGCATATATTTTCTGTAGTCTGCAGCTTGTTTTTTTTTAATTTGTCATTATTCTCATTGTGTGAGCATTAGAAACATTAATAACCAAATATATCAACCTTTGTGATTTTCAGAATTTTTTTTTGCACCAGGGATTAAACTCAGGGCCATTCGACCACTGAGCCACATCCCCAGCCCCTTTTGTATTTTATTTAGAAATACGGTCTCAATGAATTGCTTAGTGTCTTGCTTTTGTGGAAGCTGGCTTTGAACTTGTGATCCTCCTTCCTCAGCCTCCTGAGCTTCTTGGGATTACAGGTACAGGCATGTGCCACTGCCCCAAGCAAGGATCATTTCCATGCTGAATCTCTCTCTCTCTCTCACACACACACACACACACGTGCACCCACCCACACACACATAAACACAAGCATACACAAATGCACAGGAACAGTCATTGTTTGCAAACCTAAGAAATGCACAGATAATGTGTAACTATCACCCTGATTTAACTTTAATATTTGAATAAGAAAGCATGTGAATAGCAATGAAGAGAGTCTGTGAAATAAAAACAGAAATTATGGTAGGATATGTGATGGGGAAACATGCTCTTCTTATATAAATTTGAGGTATTATATAACCTTTTAAAAAATCTAAACTTAGGGAAATATCATTTGATGGAATTCTGTTTACTGAAGAGATTTTTCTGTGGAATTAAAGAATAAAGGCTGTGCTTGAGGACAAAAGTCTAGCAATATAATGAAAATTATAAATAAAAATGGAGAAGAGTTGAAGTAAATGGAAATACTACTAGTGTTAAGATATTTCATTTTAAACATTAATTTGGTCAACATTATTATCATTAATGAATATTGGAGCCTAATATATCTATTGAGATGTCATTACATACTTTATTGTTTTAGTTGCTGGATATGGTGAATGACATTGTGGTTTTGAATTTTGAGACAATTAAAATCCTACATTGTAGGAGTTTTATGTGATATTTTATATCATATTATACATAATATTTTATATCATATTATACATAATATGATATAAAACTGATCAGGTATAGTGCTATATTTAGCAGTTAACATTCAATTTAGAGTTTTACACGTGATACTTTTACTATCGGGAGTACTCACAAAAATATTAGAAAATAAAGCTTCTCTTTACATTTCTGGAAGAATTTCCAGAGAATGTTTACCCTTTTTTCTCTAATTATGTATTAGAATTATCTTGGTAAGCAGTGATTTGGAGCGGAAAAGATGAGTTATTTTTAATACAGCTTTCATGTGTGAGGTCCTCCTCACATGACTTTTTTCTCATGCTATGTAAGTAAAAAAATCACAATACTTATATCACTGGCAAACACAGGAAGCTTCCTGTAGACGTTCTGAGCATCACCAAGATTTTTTTGAATTTTTTCTTTTTCTAAATTCCTTTTTGAATTTTCTCCATAAAATATGAATCTATATTGACACAAATCATTTTACCAAATAATAAAATCATAAGCCAGATTATATTTTCAAACTTTTAAATTCTATGAAATAACTTTTAATTCCATGTAATGATGAAAAAGAGACCAACACTGAAAATGAAAACATGTGATCAGATATTAAATATTAGCTCATTATTTTTCTGGTTTTTGTTTATCATCTGAGAACTATAAAAGCCCCATGAAGAATTATTTTAGAAAGGCTATATTGAGTAATGTTTATTGACTTTTTTAAAATTTAGATATTAGAAGTGCTTAACTTTATCTATTATAAAAGTTGAAATTTTTCCATGCAACTAATTTTGTGTAACATAAAATAACTAATAAAATAATAACATTAATTTTAAAGTTTTTATAATCCTATGTCCATTAACAAACCATATTAGTATTTTATCTTAATTCTGTCCAATTTACAATTTCTAGCCAATCTCAACACTTCACATATGCATATATGAGTAAATAAATAGCTAACAACTAGATATATTATGTTGTCACAAGAAACAAAAAATAAAATACGTAAACACTGTAGTAATGTTTATTTCCACATGACATTATTTGTATGCTTTTACTTTTCAATTTAATTATTTTATACATGTTTAGATATGTAGATTTTTTTTACTCAAGAGTTTAAAGAGGAAACACATCAATCTTCATGATGCAAATAAAATTACATGAATGCTAAGTTAAAAAAAAATAAAGAAAACATGAAGGAGTTTAGGGAGGGTTATACATGAAATGTGACAGAGCAACAAGAAAAGTATTTGTGTCCACACAAACTACACTACACTCTCCCTACAAATACAGCACAATTCAAGTCATAAGGTTTTCTCTATTTGATTCTTCCAAGTCATATTATGAAATCAATGCAAAGAATGGATACTAATAAAAAGACAAGACACTATCTTTGAGACCAAATATTAAGAAAAATCTGCCACTGAAAGACAAGCAAAAACCTGCTTCATCACACAGCATGAAACTTGGCAAGAATAAAATAAAATATAGGCTGAGTTTTAAACAAGAATTATTGTGTTCATTTGGAGAGGTGAGGAAAAATAACCATTTGTTAGACAAATATAGGGAGTGAAAACTTAAAAGAGAAAGGAAAATCCTCGAAGTTTCTATAGTAAATCTTAATGTTGTCTCTTATTTGGTGTATTCGCCAGTGTCTATAAAGGACTAAATTAGATGAAATTACATTAACAGCGCTAAACTTATGTTTTTCTGAAGAGCAAAATAGGTTAAGTAACCAAACTCTTTTGAGCTCATGTACAAAAGGGCACTGATGAGGAAAAACCAGGAACTCAGGAGCCCCAGGTGGAGGAGGGCATCTGAGTACAGGCATCTGATTCATTCGTTTAAATCACTGTGCTACACTGAGCTCCTGATGATACATGCAGTTGGATTTTAACACAATCCATAGATATATATGGAACCTAAAACAGAAAGATTATGCTTGCAGAAAAAGAGAAACGCAAACATGGACAATCATTGGAAGTTTATTGTAATAGTTGTGATTAAAAAAAATCAGATCATTTTCCATTACTTACTATTCCTTCTCATTCCAACAAAATATCAAACTCTGACACCTCCTTCTGGAACCTATAAGCCTTAAATCCAATCTATTTTATTATACAATTTGTTCAATTATTTTTTTTCAGTTCATTTTTCCCTATTCAGAAAAGCAGACTTTACTGTTTTGCTCCCTAATGTATTTTAAGCATTTAGAAGTTTTACTGTTACTATGATAAAGGTAATTCTTTAAATATATATTGAGCTCATTCGTATTTGCTAAACATGCTGGTGGAAAACAGACCAGCTTCGCAGCCAAACCACATTTATAGAACTCATACTCTGTGTAACCTTTAAGAAAAGATATTACATATCTTTTTCCGGGTGCTTTGCAGAGCACACTTTACATCTTTGTTCCTCAAGCTATAGATCAAAGGATTCAACATAGGGATAATCAGAGTATAAAATATGGAAGCCACTTTGTCAGTGTCCAAGGAATGACTGGACTTGGGTTGAACATACATAAATATCAAAGTCCCATAGAACACTATGACCACCGTCAGGTGGGATCCACAGGTGGAGAAAGCCTTGCGCCGGCCCTCAGCAGACTTCATCCTGAGAATGGCTATGAGGATAAGCATGTAAGACATTAACACGATCAGAAGAGAGGAAATCAAATCAAAAGCTGCAAAAATCATAATTGTCAATTCAACATCATGAGTATCTGAACATATCAAAGATATCAAAGGCATACAGTCACAGTAGAAATGATTAATGATATTGTAGCCACAGAAGGATAAAGTAAAAATTTTTATAGTGACTGTAAGTGACATAAATGTACAATAGATATATGTGATTGTCACCAGGGCTCGACAAACCCTTTGTGACATGATGACAGTGTAGAGGAGAGGATTACAGATGGCCACATAGCGATTATAGGCCATTGCAGACAGAATAAAAAGTTCACTTCCAATGAAGAAGAGAAAGAAAGCTAGCTGTGTAGCACAAACATTATAGGAAATTGTATTTTTATCTACCACAAAATTTACCAACATTTTGGGGCCCACAGCTGTAGAATATCCAAAATCAGTGAAAGCAAGATTTCTAAGAAAGAAGTACATTGGTGTTTGAAGCCTGGAGTCCACTTTGGTGAGGATGATCATACCCAAGTTACCCAGGACTGAGATCACGTAGATGATGAGAAACAGCCCAAATAATGGAGCCTGCAGCTCAGGGTGATCTGTGATGCCCATCAGAATGAACTCATGTACTATTGTGAGATTGTGTTTCTCCATCCAAGTTCATTAAAAAACCTGTTTTGAATACAGAATTAAGCAATCAGTGGATTTCAAATATTATTACTTGAGAAACGTTTACTATGGAAGGCTGGAGTAAATAGGATATATTCAAACATTCCCAAGTAGTGAATTGGAATTTATGTGCATGTTTACATGTACAAATACATAGAAATTAATGATCAATAGTTCTACTCTAGGGTAATTTTACTCACAAAAGAATCATATTGATTGTCTAGTTATATTTGGGGTGTCCCAACCTGGAAGTGAACTGCCACTGACATCCGATGATTAGAGGCCAGTTAAGCTGTTAAACATTCAACTCTGACCAATGTCCCTCCAGAAAATATTCACATCAATTACTTTCTTCTAAGGATGAGAAACCCTGATGCATAGAGAGATGTACAGATATATAGATAGATATGTCAAGCAAAATAGAAAAATAATTTATATTTTGTTAAATTTTGGTGTTAGACAAATGCACAATTATTGTTTTTTTAAGGTTTTAAGTTTTCTATTTTCCTATACTTAATTACAGGCACAGTCACATTTAATAATTGCATCCAATAATATCATATAATGCATATTACAGTTCCAAAATAAAAATTTCTGCAGACAAAATTTTAAGGTTGTACACAAATTCCTACATCAAAAGATACTGAGTAAGTTTTTTTGAAAGAAAATGTGGTAGAAGTCAACCTATTAACACTGGTTGATAATAGGTGTATAAATAGACAATGTATAATTGTTTTAGATTAATTATATTTCTTTTATTCAAAACAACCATTATAAAATAATTTAATATATATTCTATTACAATGGAAATTAACATATTATTCTTCTCTTGTGCTATTTTCATTATAAATGAAATATACTTACTTGTATATAACAAATTAGATTCACTTTATTGTGCCATAACATGGGAAGATATGAGGAAAAGAAGAACAAATTTGGGGAGAGGTTATTCCGTTGATGCTGTGCAATGAAGACTTATATAATCTCCTTTGAATAAGATGATGCTATAAGTTAAAAAAAAATTTCAAATATTTTATAGTAAATTTAAAATATTCTATATTACACATTTTGTGGTATATCACACCATTTAGACAAAATAAACTATAATAAAGATGAGTTAAACATAGATACTTGGGTATGTTTTATATTACTCTGTACATTAAAACAGCAAGAATTTCTTCCAAGTATAATGTAACACATTTTGCAGATGCATGTGTGCATAACAAAATAGAATATATCTGAATATCCCTAATAAGCCCCAAATTAGAAGGTGTGGTATGTAGCAGGTGTATGGCAGGTACATCCTTAGTTTAATGCAAAAACTATGAAGGGACTTTTTTCTTTCAAAAAAGAAAAAGCAAAGAGAAATGACTAACTTTGCAGTGAAAAGTTTAGTGATAGGCATTTGTACATGAGATATAAGCTAACCATTTTCCAATGGTCAAATAAAACTGTCTACATGTAAATTGCACTTAGCTCAAATAAAATATTTCTTATACAGTCGTGGCTGCTGATATCCTACCCTTGATTAATATAATAAACTGTATCAGTTTATATTAGAGAAATACCTTCAATAAAAGAATAGGAAACAGATTGAACCATACAATTTGTTTTTTGTTTTTGTTTTTGTTTGTTTGTTTTGGTTTTGTTAACAATCATGAAATACTACAATGTAATATGCATATGATTGGTATTAATTAATATTCCTGTAAGATAAAGAAAATTATGGTAATTAGCTTGGTTGGATCATTCCATTAGTAATATATTAAAAGGGCATAAGGCCATTTTATATCCATACATGTATGTAGCTATAATTGTCAATAAAAAGTGAAAAAAGAAGACTGCTTTGTGTTCACCAGTTCTGAGTTTCTATGGACAGAACCAAAGTGCTTTTTTATAGTTTACTCAACTTTACTGAGTAAACTTTTAAGCTTATACTCTAAGAAAAATTTAGTAAGTTCTTACTGCAAAATATGGAAAATTTTACTATTTATATAAAACCAAGTCTCCTGATATTAAGAATATGCTTTTTATATCTCAGTGTGAAGTAGTAATACCTATCTCTTAGTAAGAGATTTGGAATGAATCACATTCATGTATTTAAGTACATAATGGTAACTGTTAATTTTTCATAGAGAGGGTCACAAAGGTAGCATAGAGCTACTAAATACCTAAATATTTGAGAGGAAATAAAAATGAGGGTTTTAATCTCTCTCTGTTGTTCCAATTTATGCCATTATAGTCTTTTAATTTATATTCTACCTTCTGTCACTTTCGCTTTTCATATTAAATTAAATGTATGCACAATTAAATTACTTTATAAGCATGCACCTTGTGTTTCTACAGTGCTTATGAGCTTTTAACCTCTCAGATGAAAATATTATAAAGTTAAGATGAAGGAAAACAGAAATTGTGTTGCTGTTGAGATATTATGGAGCTATAGAAAGCACATAAACTGAATAAAAAATGATCACTTACAGAAGATGGCAAGGGCACAGCAAAATGTATCTACTTCAATAGGTATTACTCTCATGTGAAACTTTCCATCTTTGTTACTTGCATTGAAGACTCCCTCTTGATTATCTCATGTGTTTTCTAACATTGCATCACTGAAGACAATTTATGGATTTTTTTTCACTATTTGAGATTCTCTCTCAGGAGATGCCATGCAACTAGTAGAGTATCCCTAAAGCATTTGAGAACTTAATGAAAGGCCCGGAGTTTGCCCATTAATTATCAGGGGCAACTTGTATTCAATATTTATTTATTTATGATAGGTTGCAGCAAACTCACTTCTGAGTTTTGTGCAGAAGATTTGAAATTAGGATCTCAAAGAAATGCCTGTGCTCTCTTGTTCTTTACAGCATAATTTGAAATAGAAAAGATGTGAAAACAATCTAACACCTATTCATGGATTAATGCATTTGTAAAATGTGGTATAAACACAATGTCGAATATTAGTTAGCCTTAAGAATGATATCCTGTGCTATGCACAGAGATGAACCTGGTGAACATTATGCTGCATGAAAAAGTCAACACACAGAAAGACAAGTACCTATGCTCTCCCTCACATGAAGTATGGAAAATAATCAAACTTATGGAATCAGGAATTGGAATGGTGATTACCAAGGGCTGAGAGTTTGGAGGAATGAGGAGAAGCTCATAATAGACGTGAAATCGTGATTATACTAGATAAAAAAATAAACAAGAGATCTGCTTTAAACACAGTACTGTTCTCTGCTTTAAAATCATTAAGAGTCTAGATCTTATGTTAAGCACAAAAAATAAAATAAAAAGAAAATGTAGTTTCAATACATGCCATACCAGGTATGAATCCAGAAAATATACTAAAGTTATAAAGAGTAAATAAATATGAATGTTAGAGATCAAATATTATAGGACCAACTTCTAAAACTAGTGTAAATCTACTTCTATTAATTCAATTTCAATAGCACTTATTAAATGTCTTGGGTTTTTGTTTTTTGCTGAAATACTAAGTTTACAAAAGATGAGAGAAATTGTAGTAATCCTTTGTTGCGCATGTGCTGCAAGAATGAGCTTTTGCTTTTTTCTTCTTTTAATAATAAAGTCATCAGTCTATTTTATAAATAATTATATAAAGTAAAATTATACAAAATTTAAAAATTATATAAAATAAATTGCTTTTTACTATTGAGGTTATGTACTTACTTATATATCTTCAATATTAATTCCATTTTAGATATATGTTTGTAAATGATTTAACTTTCAGGTAATGTATAATATTTAATCCATCTGAGTTGGTTTTGTATATGGTGCAAGGCTGGGGTCTAATTTCATCCATTTGACATTTGCATTCAGTTTTCTTAGCACCATATATTTAACTGCCCATCTTTCTCCATTCTGAAAATCAGTTGACCATACAAAATGGGATTGCTTCTGGAATCTGTTTTGTTTTATCGTTCTACATGTCTGTCCTTAAGCCATTTCCATAGTTTGCAGTTACTGAGCTTTGTAACTTATTTGGAATCAGAAAGTTTGATTTCTGTAGCTTTGCTCTTTTTCAAGATCACTTTGGAAATCAATTAACCCTGTGAGACTGTGGTACTTATATTGGGTTCTAGTATTCAAAATGTCTCCTGTATTCCAGTCCCAAAAATATTTAAACAATTTTATTATTTAAGTGAAATTTATCTTAACTTCTACATAAAATAATACAAAATAATGAGGTATGACATGATGTTTCTTTTTTATTTAATAACATTTTTATTGTGGTAAAGTATATATAGCATTATTTTGTGATATTAAAAATAGAACACATATACGTAAGACATTTGCCATTTAACAATTTTAAGTGTAAAATTCAGGGACTTAGATTGCATTCACAATTTTGTACAACCATCACCAATACCTATTTCCAGAGGTTTTTTTGACACTCTAAATAGAAACTCCATACCCCTTAAGTAGTAAATCCCTATGCTCCCCCTCCTCAGTCCCTGGTGGCCTGTACTATACTTTCGGTCTCTATCAATTAATATATTCTGGATGTTCCATATAAGTGGAATCAGATAATCTTTGTCCTTTTGAGTCAGATTTATTTATTTATTTTTTGTATAACTTCTTCAAGGTTCATTCATTTTGCAGCATGTATCAGAACATCAGTCCTTTTTGTGGTTGAATGATATTCTACTGTATGAGCAAACTTCTTTTGTTTATCTATGTCTCAGTTGATGGACATTTGTGTTGTTTCCACCTTTTGGTTATTGTAAATGGTGCTTCTATAAACATTCATGTACAAGTATGTATTTGAGTCTCTGTTCCTAAGAATAGAATTGATAGGTGAAAACATATGACAATTCTATGTCTAATTTTTTGAGGACCTGCCAAATTGTTTGAAATTCTTAGTTTTTAAACAAGAGGATCCACATTTTCTTTTCTTTATTTTTTAATTTTTATCTCTTTTTTTAACACAACAGAATGCATTTCAATTCACAGTACACATATGGAGCACAATTTTTCATTTCTCTGGTTGTACATAAGGTAGAGTTGCACAGTTTGTGTCTTCACACATGTACCTAGGGTAGTGATGTCCATCTCATTCCACCATCTCTAGTAACCCCATCCTGCCTCCTATCCCCTCCCTTCCCTTTCTATATATAATGTTTAAATCAATTGGAACAAGTTCATCCTCTTCAACAGATAATTTCTATAATGGTAAAATGTTCAAAATTCTTTCTTCCAGTTCTTGAAGCATACAGTAAACTACTGCTACTATACCATTCTACTGTGAAATAACACAACAGAAAATCCTAGGCTCAGCAAACTGTAATTTAGGACACATCGATGAACATTTCCTAAGTACCCCCACCCACCCTTCACCCTGTCCTCTGGCAACCACTAGTCTACTCTAAACTTTTATAAGATCAACTTTTTTACATGACACACATGTATGTGAAAATGTGGCACTTGGCTTTATGTGCCTGGTTTATTTCAAATAACCTATGTATATTCAGTTTCATCCATATTGTCCAGATGCCAGGATTTCGTTCCTTTTGAGGTTAAACACCATCCATTGTGTATATGCATGTTTTCTTTGCACATTCACCACAGATGGATACTTAGGCTGCCTCTCTTTGGTGGCTGTTGTGAATAATGGTGCAGTGAAATAGAGGTGCAGATGTGTTGTTGCCAACATACTAATTTCATCTCTTTGGATATAAATCTAGCCATGTGATTGCTGGCTCATGTGGTAGAGCTCTCATTAATTTTTTGAGGAACCTCCATAGTTTTCCATAACGCTTGTACAAATTGACATTCCCGCTAACAGAGTGCAAGGTTCCCTTCCCCCACATGCTTGCCTACACTTGCTGCCTTTTGTCTTTTTGATAAGATGACAGCCACTCTTACTGTGATAACATCACATCTCCTTCTGGTTTGGCCTTCAATTTCCCTGTTAATTGGTGACGTTTACCATTATTTTCTTTCATCTGCTTTTCATCTGTGTACCTTCTTTTGAGAAATGTTGATTTAGATCTATTGTCCATTTTATTATTATTTGGGTTGTAAGTATTTTTGGAGCTTCTTATGTATTCTGGACATTAACCTCTGTTTTTCATATACATGGCAAATATTTAATTCCATTTCTTGTGTCAGGTCTTGGATGATTTTTTCCCCTGAGAGCAGGAGTTTTGAGTTCAGTGTAATCACATTTGACTATTTATGCTTTCAATTTGCACTTTTTTGGGGGGTGGGTACCAGGGATAGAAGTCAGGGGCACTCGAACACTGAGCCACATCCACAGCTCTGTTTTGTATTTTATTTAGAGACAGGGTCTCACCAAGTTGCTTAGTGCCTCACTTTTGCTGAGGCTGGCTTTGAACTCATGATCCTCCTGCCTCAACCTCCTGATCCTCTGTGATTACAGATGTGAACCACCATGCCCCAAGATTCAATTTGCACTTTTGAGGTCTCCAAAAATTTCTTGCACATTTCAATATTCTGAAGAATTTTCTGTTTTCTTCTGGAAGTTTCATGGTTTTGGGTCTTTGATTTATATCTTTAATCCATTTGAGTTGATTTTTGTAGCTGTTGAAAGATGGGGCTAGTTTCATTTTTCTGTTTGCTTGTACAGTATTCTGAGCATTTTTCATTGAAAAGATTTCTCTTCCTCAGTGAATGTTTGTTATGATTTGGATATGTGGAGTCCCCAAAAAATTCATGTGTGAAACAATGCAAGAATATTCAGATGTAAAGTGAGTAGATTATGAGAGTATTTCCTAACCAGTAGATTAATCCACTGATATGGATTAACTGGGTAGTAACTGTATGCAGATAAAATATGGAGGTGGTAGGTCACTGGGGGTGTGACTTTCGGGTTTATATTTTGTCCCTGGTGAACAGAACTGTCTTTGTTTACTGCTTATCATGTCCTGAGCTGCTTTCCTTTACCATACCCTTCCACCATGATGTTCTGCCTCACCTTGGGCCCAGAGATATGGAGTAAGTCATCCATGAACTGAGACCTCTGATACTGTAAGCCCCAAATAAACTTTTCCTTCTTTAAGCTGTTCTTTCCAGGTCCTTTGGTCACAATGATGAAAAGTTGACTAACACAACAAGGTTAGGAGACAGATGGTGAAAAAGGCCATTGGCCAGCAAGACTGCTGCTGAGCTGGGTCACAACTGATTACCACAGCCCAGGCAGCCTTGTTGGGTGTGTGCCTCAGCCATTCTAAGTCTGGCAAGATACAGGCAAAACTTGTGTCTGCCTCTCAAGCACATGGGTCTCCACCTGATGAGAGGGTTGTTCTCAGATTTCATCCTTGGACTCTGGTCAGGATGTAAGGGCTTTTGTTGCTGGCTCATGCAGGCTCTCACTGAACTGTGTCTGCTGCTGAGCTCTACAACAACTTCTGGTGGTATTTATTCTTGCATCCTAAGTGGGTAGAATCTTGTTTCCTGCATTGCTGCCTGAAGTTTTTGGAGAATGATAGAAAGAGTCTCTTTGCAGACTGGATAATGCTGTTCTAGTAAGTACAGGTCAAAGTGTTCTACCTAGGACTATGATTCAATATGGCAGGCTTGATACTGGGTTTCAAGTCTAAGGTCTGGATTTAAATCCCTTTTTCTCTCCCAAGTGGCAGGTAGGTCTCTCCACCACACTGCAGTATTGGGGGAGTTGCCAGAGGCCACCCTTTCTTTGCTGCCTTCTTTAAATTTATTTTCATTATACTAAAATCAGCCTTCATGTTCCCTCATGTGGGTTCCTTAACTCCTGTGATAGTAGTTTGTTTTTTCAATATCCATTGCAATTGGTGTGACTTTGAAGGGAAGCACTGGATAGTATTCTAATTGGCTATCTTGCTTCATCTTCCCAATATTTAAAATATGGTTTAATTTACAAGGGGACTCTGCTAACTTTAAGTCCACTGTCAATCACTACTGGTAGAATTACAGGTTTTTTTTCTATATTAAATCATGTTGGATTTTCATAATAAATATTACATAGGAAATATTTTTATTTTTTCATTTTAGTAAATCTTTGATTTATTTTTAATATAAAATTGTCATAAAAATCCTTTTATACTTTTTGAGCTACTTTTGAATCCTGCTTCTGATCCTAATAGGAAATCTCCTTTACCCTGTCTCCAACTCATTATTTGTAGGGAAGTAGCATTTTGTAAGATATATTTGTATAATCATTAGCAATATCTAGTATAGGTTTTCAGAAAAATTTACATTTAAAATTCTAAATCTCATATTCTACAAATTTTTTCACCAAGATATGTCTTTGTTTCCATATAAATTTATGTGGATATAATTGGTCTTTGATTTTTTAGGACATGTAAACCTATTAAACATGTGTAAATTGTTTCCCAAAGTATCTATAAACTTTATACCTCCACTAGAAAAAAGGGTATGTTTCCTTACTCTACTGCCTCATCATTATATGGAGCGCTATGCTTTTAAACATTTTTCAGTTTTATGAACCTGTAAGAGCAGTTGGTAAATGTGTACTCACTTTTTCAGAATATCATTGAAGTGCAAGGGTAGAACAGAAGATATTTCTAAGTTTATAATTTTTCTTTCTATAAACTTTGTTTTTCTCTAGATTTCAGACTTTTTAATGATTAATTCTATAGATGTAAAATTATATTCTTTTTTCTAGATTGTGGTGTATTTATTTTATCTTATTTGGGATTCTTTTCAGTGTGAATGCTTTAAAATCTTTAATGCATAAATCTATCAATCTTTGTAATTTTCAGTTTTGTGTCTTGTCTATGCTAAGTCATACACATCTACACACACACACACACACACATATGCATACACAGTTACACACATGCAGGCAGTCCTTGTTTGCAAGCCTAGAAATGAAGAGATAATGTGCATCAGTGACTATGACTAAAAATTGACATTTGAGGAAAGGAACCACGTAAATATTAGAGAAAAGATCCTTCCAAAACAAAGCAAACTCATTGCAGTTGAAATATGTGAGGTTGTGTGTACATAACATTGTGGTACTATTTAAATTTAACAATCTCAATTTAGAGTAATAACCTTTGAATTCTGTTTTCTAAGGAGATTTCCCTATGGGAATAAAATTAATAAATTCTCTACTTGATAAGGAAAATGAGTCTCGCGGTGTAATAAAAATTAAAGAGAACTAAAGGAGAGAGAAAAAAGGGAAAACACTATATTAGGACATTTAATAATAGTGTTTTTGTTATTAATGCATATTCCAACATTTACCTTTTTTGACATTTATTGTGATATCATATACATGTTTTTCTTTCTGTTTCATTATATAGTGAATATTGCGATTTTGAATGTTAAACAAAACATAAATACCTTGCTTATACATATAACTTGGTGCATTATTGATTGTACTTATTGCTAGATTATTCAGCTAATATTTTATTTAGAATTCTCATGCAAATGATATCTTTATCTTCCTTTGATATCAGGGAAATGGTTCTCAAAAGTTCAGAAAACATAAATTATTTTTTAGATTTTGGAAAGAATTTCTGGAGAATGATGACTCCTTTAACCTTTGACACATAATTCACCATTCAAGCCAATGAGGCCTGAATTTTGGGTGGAAGTAGAAATATATTTTTAACATAAACTTTCATATTGAGCCCATCTTCAAAATGAAGTTTTCCCTATGGTGTATCTCTGTGACTCTGTAAATGGAAAGCTACAATACACGACTGCTTATCACACTAACACAAAACACAACATATTATATATTATATCCAAACCCTTCAAAATTAACTCATAAATTCATGCATTATGAAAAAAGATTAACTTTAAAAATGAATGAGATAGGTTATTAATTGTTAATGTTCGCATATTGTTCTATGGTTTTTGTTTATAATTTCAGGTACTATGAAAGTCCCACCTAGGTTTATTTTATATACAGGTTATTGGGTTATGTTTATTCAGATATTATGTGCGTGTTTTAAAATAGTTTACCTTTCTCTATCATAAAACTTATAATTTTTAAAGGAATTAATTTGGTGAAACACATAAATGATTTTTAAATACATTGTTTAAATATTTATATAATCTTGCACCCACATTCACTTTACATCTGTTCAATATACACTTCCTATAAAATTACATATTTCTTGGGTGCATGTGTATATATGAATAAAAATACAGTTACCTGTAAGGTATATAATATCATCATTATAAACAAAAAAATCAGCTGTGTAATAAATAATTTTATTACATATTGATGTAAGAAGAAAATAAATTTTCTTTCTATGATATAAAATGCAATGTGTGTCAAACAATAAAAATCATGAAAAAAATATAAAGGGCCTTGGAGAGTGTTGTGGCTGAAGAATATACAGAGACAAATAAAGTACATTGATTAATGCACACCATGATTAATGCATACTCTTAGTAGAATTACAGTATAGATCAAATCATGGCACCATCTGTGATTATTTCCCACAATTTTGATCATTAAATGCATACAACCAAAAAATGTATCCTAACAAAAAATGTTATAATGGCATATGGAGCAAATATGAGGAAAGTTAGCTATAAGAAAACAGAGGAACAAGCCAAATTTCACCATTAAGTGTGCAACTTATACAGGGATTAAACAATAGAATATACCTTTATACCAGAATAAGGCAGAGTGACCATCTATTAGCAAAAACAAGCAATAAAGAATCAAAATAAAGTCACCGTTAAGGGGGACTATCTCTCCAACTCCTAGAAACTTCTATGGCAAAACTTAAATAATTCTTAATTGGTGTCTTACTTCAAATGCACACATACTCTGAATGAGATAGAATTAGATGTGGAAATTAATGAATCGGCTGCTGAGTAACCAAATATGTACATTTAATAGACTCTCCTAAGTTCATGTATGAGAGAAAAGGAACTAAGGAGAACAAAGAGGAGTCTAAGATCCCTCACGTGGAATAGGAGCATCTGAACACATCCATGTGACTAAATGCTTCATATTAGCCCAGTACAGTGAGCTACATGATACCTGTGGAAGTGCATGAGCTAAAATGGGAAGATTGTGCTCACACAAAAGAGAAATTCACACAAAACACACATGGACACTGGAAAGTTTATTGTAGTCATTTAGAATAAATTAGAACTCTTTCAAATTCTCTTCTGTAAATACAAGTCATTCTTACTCTCCTACAACATCTTGCTCTGCTATCAGATCTATGCTTGATAGACTTGAAACCTATTCTAATTCACTCTCGAATTTACCCCATTATTATGACTACAATGCAAAGACTTGACTTTTTTTGTTCACTAAAGTATTTTCAGCATTTGCAGGTTTTACTTTTTTTCCATGCTGAACCCATTGGTACTTCCTCTACATTCTGCAGGAAAACAGAGCAGTTAACACCCAGTCTTCATTTTTAGGACTCCTTTTACATTTAACTTTTAAGAAATAACATAGCTTATCTTTTTCCATGTGCTTTGTATGGCATGTTTTACATCTTTGTTCCTCAAGCTGTAGATCAAGGGATTCAGCATGGGGATAATCAAAGTGTAAAATATGGAAGACACTTTATCAGTGTCAAAGGAGTGACTGGACTTGGGCTGCACATACATAAATATCAAAGTCCCATAGAACACTATGACCACTGTCAGGTGGGATCCACAGGTGGAGAAAGCCTTGCGCCTGCCCTCAGCAGAGTTCATCCTGAGGATGGCTAGGAGGATGAGCAGGTAGGACACAAGGACAAACAAAAGAGAGGAAATCAAATCAAAAGCTGCAAAGATCAGAATTATTAGTTCAACATCATGAGTATCTGAGCATAGCAAAGATATCAAGGGGACACAGTCACAGTAGAAATGATTGATGACATTGTAGCCACAGAAAGACAAGGTAAAAATCTTTAAGATGACTAGAAGAGACACAAATGTGCAGTAGAGATAGGGGATTGCCACTAGTATGTGACATACCTTCTGGGACATGATGACAGTATAGAGAAGAGGGTTACAGATGGCCACATAGCGATCATAGGACATTGCAGACAGGATAAAAAGCTCACTTCCAATGAAGAAGAGAAAGAAAGCTAGCTGTGTAGCACAAAAATAATAGGAGATTGTATTTTGATCTACAACAAAATTCACCAACATTTTGGGGCCCACAGCTGTAGAATATCCAAGATCGGTGAGAGCTAGGTTTCTGAGAAAAAAGTACATGGGTGTTTGTAGACTGTGGTCCACTTTGGTGAGAATGATCATGCCCAAGTTGCCCAGCACTGTGACCATGTAGATGATGAGGAACAGCCCAAATAATGGAGCCTGCAGCTGAGGGTATGATGTAATGCCCATCAGAATGAACTCATGCACCGTCGAGAGATTGTGTTTCTCCATGCAGGTTTTTTATAAACCTATTCTGGGCAGAGATACCAGCACAGTTAAAAAAAAATTCAAATATCATCATTTGGGATTTTATTATGCAAAACTGGTATAAATAAAATCAAAAGATTTTTCAATCTAGAATATTTAAAAATACACATATATTTGCACTTATAAATATGCATAGATATAGTGGTAGACATGAGGTGCTCATTTTTTTTAACTCACAGAATATTAATCAATGTCTAGGGACATTTTGGTTGTTCCATCTGGGGAATGAACTACTACTGGCATTTAATATTTAGATAGTACACTTAAGCTGCTAAACATTTTACTGAATTCAGTACCCAACACAAACCAATATTCATATACAAAACATGTAAATATACAAAATAAGACACTCTGATAGATTTGGATCTGATATATAGATATAAGTGTATAAAACAAAAATAAAAAAATAGTTTGATAAATGGATGATTACTGTACTCTAAATTTTCTACTTGTTACTTTTAAATTACATTCACACAGTGAAATTTAATAGGCACATTCAAAAATGTTACCTGACACATATGTAAATAGCATAAGAACCTTTTTTATATTCTTCCAAAATGTACACAACTACGTACTTCAAAGTATAGTTTTATAAAATTCTTAGACTTAAAGGTGGTGCAGCCTAAACTTTTAATGCATTTGATAGATTTTGGATGAATGGCTGCATAAATAAAATAGTAATGGATCACATTGGAATTTTCTTTATAAGAAACAAACCAGGAGAGATGTATGTAGATATAGGCTATATTATACATTAATTTCTGTATTATAAATGTAATTTTGGTTAAATAATTTTACCTATAACTCTGTCATCATAAACAATCCAAGTCTCTCCTCACAGTGTTGTTTGGAAGGTTGAAAGTTAGTCAAGTGATTCTATGTGTACCTGGCACCTAAAATAGACTCAAAGATCATGAACATATATATTTTTGGTTTTATCCTCATTTTAAAAATGCTTCTACTAGCCTACCTGAAAGAGATTTTCTTTACATATATATATGCACATTCTTCAGCACAGGGTCAGCACTTATTTGTTGGGGATAAAATAAGAAACAGGTCAAGTAGTACATAATACATGCAAATTCTTCCACTCTCTCCTTAATACTGTGCCTCCACCTTCCATGACAATTAGACAATCAATGTGCTATTATCTTGGAACAATTATACTCTATTTTTCAAATCAATGTAATGGCATTTCAATACATGTTACCTTTATGAATTTACTTAATATATTATTTTCCTCAGTGAGAATAGTCATTATAATTAAAATATGCTTGTATGTAATAAATCAGATCCACTTTTTCATACAAGAAATGGGGAGACTACAAGAAATTTTGAACAACAACAAAAAGAGAAATGTCATTGCATTGGTTTTATACAATGAAGTCTCCTAAAATTCATTTTGAGTAAACACACACACACACACACACAAACACACACACACACACACACACACATTTCTTTTTTAAGTATTTGGATTGAACTAATGCACTTTACTAACTGAGCTACATCTCAATCATTTTTAAAATATTTTGAGTTGTTTTAATTAGTTTTACATGACAGTAGAATGCATTTATGCACTTTGATATATCATACATAAATGGGGTATAATTTCTTATTTTTCTGATTGTACATGTTGTAGAATCACAAAGGTCAAGCAGTCATATATGTACATAAGGTAATAATGTCTGTTTCATTATGCTATCATTCCTATCCCCATATGATCCCAGTCATTTTAAAATTTGTTTTGAGACAAAGTCTTGCTAAATTGCAGATTGTCCTTGAAATTATCCTCTTACCTCAGGCTACTGAATCACAGGGATTACAGGCTGCACTACCATACCCAGTAGAAAGAATGCATTTTAAAGAAAAGAAGTTTAAGTACCTACTCTTCACTAAATTATGTTATGTGTATGTACAAATATATGACAATATTGGTTAACTATACTGTACCAATAATTTTAAAGGTTGAAATGTTTATAATAATTTTTATAAAATTACATATTATATAACATTTTTATGGTGCACAAGACCATAGAGACTCAATAAATAAACTAGAGTTGATATATGTATTTATTGTTAGATGCATTTTGAAATCCTCTGCAACAAAGCCACAATGTATGACAAATATGACAGAGCACATCATGCTGATAAACAGGTATATGACCTAATAGAATACATTTGATATCTCTAATAGCCCAGGTATTCAAAACTTTGGCATAGTAGCATATAAATGACACTTGAAGATAAGATAATATTATTTATTACTTATTATATTTTTTCATTTTTATTTATGAAAAAATAAGTGTCCATATTTCCTAGATGAAAAAACAAGAATTAGAATTGGCACAATTTGCATGAAAATAGTGACAGTAATCTATACATGAGCCTCAAGAGTTACAAGCACATAAAATCATGCAATTTTTCAACATGTATATAAAGCTGGTTACATGCCATTTGCACTTACACATAAAATTTGCTTATATAATTGTGAGCAACTGATATCCTATCTTGCTTTTTCTCGATATCTTCCTCATATTGAATATTACAGAATTGTCAGATATAGCATTCAATAGGTGTGATAATAAACAAGTGCATGTTTTTATTGGTTTGGTTTGATTCATAACCATGAAAAACCTCTAAATAACATGCACATGATGAATAAGTACCCATATTCCTTTAAAGTAAAGAAAGATAAACATGTTTCTTTTAACCAGTTTTGGATTTTAATAGTAAGATACAAAAAGCTTTTTCATTGTTTACTAATCCTTATTGAATTTTCAAGTTTATTTTTTAAAGTTAGACTCAAAAACATACGGTTTCATCTGGATGCATCTTACTATTACCATTCTTATAAAACTGGGTAATTAGTATCTCCTGATATTAAAAAATGTTTTTAATATCTATATATGAGGTCAGAATTTTCTTTTCCTTATCCAGAGATCACAAGTAAATCTCATTCATACATTTATTTACAAAATTAAAATCTAACTGATTTTTGAAATGGTTCCAGAAAATGCCAAGAGCCACAAAGTTTGGAAAGACATAAAAATGAGAGAAATAATCTTTGTTGTTACAATTTCTCCCTCTACAAAAATTTTTTTTTAATTTATGTTTCATCTACTCTGACTTTTTTCCAGCCATTTGATATAAAATTGAATGTTTTCAAAATTAAGTATTTTCTCAATACATACAACGTAAGCATTTAAAAGATGCTTATGAGTGCTTACCAATTCAACTTGAGTGAAAATAATAGAATTTAATATGCAGAGAAAAGAAAAAGTCTCTACTCCTAATGCTGTTCAGGCATTATGGAGTAATAGAAGCATAGAACCTAATCAGATATGGATTAGATGTAATAGCTATAGCAAATGTGATCATTTCTGTAGAGACTGTTACCATAGTGTGAACTCATAAAACCTACCTCAGTTACCTGTAATGAAGTCTGTGATTCTCCCACGTATTTCTTAACTTGGCATTTTCAAGGATAATTTATGCTAACTTCAGAGGCAATCCCTGAGGAAATGCCAAGTAATTTATTTATTACCATTATAACATTTGAATGCTTAATGAAATGCCTAGAGGTTGTCCACCAATTGTCAGGGGCAATGTTATTCACTTTTGACTTCCTTCCCTTCCTCTTTTCCTCCCTCTCTCTCTCCCTTTCTCCCTCCATTCCTTTCTTCCTTCCTTCTTTATTTCTTTCTCCCCCCTCTCTTTCTCCTTGTTATAGAATCCTGCAAACTCAATTCTCAATTTTATCCAGAAGCATCTGAGCATTAGAGTCCCAGAGACATTAGTACTCTCATGTTCATTGCGGCATAATTTGAAATAACAAAGATGTGTAAACAACATAAATATTCATTGCTGGATTAATGGGTTAATATAATGTGATATATACAAACAATCCTATAGCCTTAAAATTTCTCTACTGCTTTGTGTGATGCCATGGATGAACCTGGAGAACATTATTCTAAATAAACCAATCATAGAATGATGAATACTGCATGATGCCATTTACATGAAATACCCAAACTTGCAGATTCAGGGAGTGGAATGATGTTTCAAAGGAACGAGAGTTGGGGGATAAGAGGAGTTGATAATAAATAGGCATGAAGGCTCAATTTTGCAAGATAAGCAAATTCCAGAAATGTGTTGTAAAACATTGTACCTATAGTTAAAATTATTAAGAATGCAGAATTCATTTTAAGTCCAATGGCCAAGCATGGTGGCATACGCCTCTAATCCCAGTGGCTCAGGAGGTTGAAACAGGAAGATTGCGAATTCAAAGATAGCCTCAGCAACTTAGCAAGGCCCTAACAAACTCAGTGAGACCCCATCTCTTAATAAAATACAAAAAGGGCTGGGGGTGTTGCTTAGTGGTTAAGCACTCCTGGGTTCAATCCCTGGTACAAAAAATATAAAATAAAATAAAATAATAAATAGCAAGGAGAGGAGGGATATCATAGAAAATGTGTCTGATCTCATTGATCCACAGAAGGATGGTCTGACAGTGGCCACTGTGTGCATACTACTATGCAGAATTCCTCCAACAGAGAAAGCAGTGATGAGTGGCACATAGCCTCTGTCTGACAAGTTCACTGAATACAGAGGTAGGTAGCAGATGACTACATAGCTTAGTAAACCTTTGCAGCCAAGAGCAAGCCTTCTGCGGCCCTGAGTGTTACAGCAAGAAACATCTGTGCTGCAAATCCAAGGAAGGCTCCATTTTATAATTTGGTCAAAGATTTTGTCATTAATGCACATTGGGACACTTACGTTGTATTCATTAACAAGTCACATATATTCTATTTCTTATTTTCTCAATATAGGTAATGACATTTTGAGTTTCAAATAATAAATGAAACATTAATTTCTGGCTTAAACCTAGCATGGTGTATTATTGTTTTCATGTTCCGCTAGATTCATTTTGCTCAAAATTTTGAAGGATTCTATGCCTTCATTTGTCTTTGATATCTGGTGATCACTTCTTCATAAGTTGAAAAATACACCTCCTTCTTAGTTTTCTTTAGGTGTTTCTAAGAATTACTCTTTTTTTTTCCCTATAGATTTTGTATAATTTTAGGTTGAAAATCTGATTTGCAAATGGGGTGGTAAAGTTGCTTTTAATATATTTCCAGTTTGAGATCCTCTCATCCACAATTTTTTTTTTTTTCTAGTGTGTTGGTTAGTGACTCTGACATTATTCAATCTACTAGCCCACAGCTTATGATTCTAATCTTAACTACAGAATTGTTTGTTTAGAAACTCAGAGGGTTCTTAATTTTCAAAATATCTTATTTTAAATTGTATAGACCTTTGGAATCATTATTGTATACAATATTAAATTCTATTGACTCAAATTCTTCTATCAAGTATTTTAATCATATGCCAGCCTTGATTTTTAGAACATTACATTCAATGAAAAAAAAAACCAAGTTTTCTGAAAGAACTTATAATTCCACATAATAATGAAAATAGACAATGACTCTTTAAATGAGTGAAATGTTATGTTCAACTTCAGCATACCATGCACTTGATAATTTGAGATATCACCAAAAGTCTTACCAACATTTTAGAAGAAACATATTAGGTAATATTTTCTTATAGCTTCAATAATTAAATAATTAAATTTAATTATTAGAATTACTCTTGTAATTCTAATTATTATTGTATTCAATAATTAAGTAATGAAATTTAATTATTAGAATTACTTTTGTTCTTTTTCTTTCTTTTCATTTTTTTTGGGGGTAGGAGGTAACAGGGATTGAACCCAGGAGCACTTAAACACTGAGCTACATACCCAGCCGTATTTTATTTTATTTAGAAACAGGATCTTCCCTAGTTGCTTAGGGCTTTACTAAATTGATGAGGCTGGCTTTGAACTCACTATCTTCTTGCCTCAGTCCCCCAAGCCTCTAGGATTATAGGTGTGTGTTAGCACACCAGGCAGAATTACTTTTTTTTCTTGAAATGTTATATTATTCACTGAAATTAATTTGGGAAAACATAAAATAATTTAAAATTATATTAATTTTTGTACTTACAAACTACTATATTAAAAAATCTCACTTTATTTCTGTTCACCATATGGTTTCTTGGGAATTAAAAAATGTTTTTAGCCAGCCATGGTAGTGCATATATCAACCAATTGCTGAAATTTTATTATATAATATAATGAACTGTATAAACTCTTTTAGTAATGCATACACACGAAAATCAACATCTGCCGAAAATATTCCAATGAAATATATTTATTAATATTTGATAGGCTAAAATATAGCTTGATTACATTATTATGTTCTAAGAAAACAGACAAATGCTACAAATTTGAAATAATAAAAATAATAAGAATCTTGGATAATTTTAGAGAGGGTTACAAAGTGTGTCCAGAAGATATGACAAGTATATATAGAGAGAGAAATATATAACATGCTACTCTGTATTATGGTTCCTAATAATATGGTTCTCTATATTATGATGCAAATTGGGGAACTATCTTTGTTTACTTCCACCAAGTGGGATTATGAAAGAATGGAGGTTAAACGGAAGATAGTACACTGTCATATGTACCAAACCTAAGGAAAGTCATCTGAGAGAGAGAGAGAGAGAGCGAGAGCGCCATAATCTTATTCTTTAATAGATAGGTCCATTAAGTAAGAACAAAATAATAAATATGTAATGACGTTCAAACAGGAATTATTCTTTGCATTTAAGCCAGGTAGAGTAAATAACCATTAGACAAACACAAGCACTAATGAATCAAGATGGAGCCTCAGAAGGGGAAGTGTGAGCAAAACCCACAAGATCTGAGGACAGAACTTAAGAGATCTGCTTCAATTGGTGCATTCACTTGCATACACAAATAAGATTATATACAGCACTGAACCTTTAAGACTAAATAGCCAAATATGTTAATAGGATGACTCAGGCTCATATAAAACTAAGACTATTAATAAGAAAAGAGAAACATCCTATGATGCCCAAGTGGAAGGGGGATACTAGACCATATTCTTATGACTGATTCCTTCAAGTCATTGTGCTACACAACCCAAATAAATGTGCCTAAAACAGAACAATTACATTTAAATCAAAGAACAAAACATATGTAAACAAACATATGAATGGAAAATATGTTGCATCGTTGAGATTACAGAAAACCACAACAACTCCTTTTCTGTACTTATTATTTATTCTCACTTTCCTACTGTATACACCCTAAAGTCTATAGACCCTCAGCCCATTTATTCAGAATTTCCTTAATATTTATACCACAATTCATCTCTCCTCCTCAAGGAAGGCAAAATCTTTCAGCATTTTATTCAATTAAATATTTATAGTACTCTAAAATGTGTAGGCCAGTCTTTGAAGATATGTCAAGCCCAGTTATGCTTACTGTTTTAGAGGGAAGCAGAGCAGGTCTACAACCAAACCTGATTTATGGCTCCTAGAATACATAATCTTCAAGAAAATACATTGCAGATCTTATTCCAGGTCCTCTGTAGGGCGTACTTTACATCTTTGTTTCTCAGGCTGTATATCAAGGGATTCAACATAGGAATAACCAGAGTGTAAAATATGGAAGCCACTTTATCAGTGTCAAAGGAGTGACTGGACTTGGGCTGCACATACATAAATATCAAAGTCCCATAGAACACTATGACTACTGTCAGATGGGATCCACAGGTGGAGAAAGCCTTGCGCCTGCCCTCAGCAGAGTTCATCCTGAGGATGGCTAGGAGGATGAGCAGATAGGATACAATTATGACCAGAAGAGAGGAAATCAAATTAAAAGCTGCTAAGATCAGAATTATCACTTCAATTTCATGTGTGTTTGAGCAGAGCAAAGATATTAAAGGGAGACTGTCACAGTAGAAATGACTGATGACATTGTAGCCACAAAAGGATAAAGTAAAAATCTTGATAGTGACTAGAAGGGACACAAATGTACAGTAGAGATAGGGGATTGCCACTAGTATGTGACATACCCTCTGTGACATGATGACAGTGTAGAGGAGAGGGTTACAGATGGCCACATAGCGATCATAGGACATTGCAGACAGAATAAAAAGTTCACTAATAATAAACACAAGAAAGAAAGCTAACTGTGTAGCACAAAAGTGATATGAGATTGTATTTTGATCTACAACAAAATTTACTAACATTTTGGGTCCCACAACTGTAGAATAACCAAGATCTGTAATAGCCAGGTGCCTTAGGAAAAAGTACATGGGTGTTTGCAGGCTGTGGTCCACCTTGGTGAGGATGATCATGCCCAAGTTGCCTACCAGTGTGCTCATGTAGATAATGAGGAACAGCCCAAACAGTGGAGCCTGCAGCTCAGAGCGTGATGTGATCCCCTTCAGAATGAACTCATGCACAGCTGTAAGGTTCGATTTTTCCATTCAGTTTTATTAAAAAATCTATATTGGAAATAGATAGTAGCAATATCAGTAAATTACAAATATTATCTCATGAAATTTCATTCTTAAAAACTACTACAAATAAGATAAACCCTTAGTTTCAATGTCATAATATTAAAAAATAAACATCTTTTCAAATAAAAACATAAAGAAATAGAGACAGATAAATTTGTTCTGATCTAGGGTGATTTGGCTCACCAATGAACTTTGTGTAGTGTCTGGAGATATTTTGATTTTTGCAAACAGGAAATGAATAGCTTCTGGCGTCTAATGGTTAATGATCATATATGATCCAGAGTATCTTGCCCAAAACAATCACCAGCAACTTGTACCAAGGTTGAGAAACCTAGATAGATAGATAGATAATGATGGATATATAAATAGATAGATAAACAGAGGTACTAATGAAGTTATACAGAATTATAAAGCAAAAATGACCAAAGTTTAAACATTCCAAACACTATTTTTGTTAGATAAATGGACAATTGTACAATTTGTTAATATTCTATGTAATTGCAATGACATATTGACATTTGTTAATCACATTTAATAAACTGACATTGTATTTATGTAAATTACATAGATATCTAATAACCAATTTTCAAATGCATACATCTCTCTCCTTCAGTACTTTGAAATCCAAATTTACACAGGTATAGCTGAAAATGTTAACACACTTGGCGGTTATGAATAGAAAACTGTAAGAGATCACATTCATTGTTTTTATCTGAAGAAACAAACCAGAAGATGTACAGATGTTGACATTGTCTTATTTGTATGTTAACTTCTCATATTTAACTCCGCACCAGTATTTTAGCCAACACCCTTTATTCTCAGATAAAAAAACTAGTATATTCTTCCAGATTTGTTAGAAAAATAATTAAACAATTCAGTGTGCATATACTACACATTAATAGCTCTCAGGATTATGTTCATGATGTGGCTGTTTTGTTTTTTATGTGGTAACAGCAACCTACCTGAAAAGATTTTTTTTTCTTACAGATGATCATGAACACTCCTTGGCACTACCTTGGCAGGACTCAGATGACAAATAGGTGGGGAACAGGTTAAAGTAAGATGTAGCCTTGCAACTTGTCTTGAAATCTGCATCCACCCCACACTTGATGATGTAAATTGGACCAACGAGGCTATGGATTTGGATGACCTATCATCTATATTTTTTAAATTTTAATAACATTTTAATGTAAGATATCATGATTCAAATTCACTTAAAATATTAATCTTCCCCTGGGTACACTATCAGTATAATTGAATATACTTGCTTGTATGTAACAAATTTGATATATGGTACCTGCAAGAACATGGGGTGAGTGTGAGGAAGTCTGATCAAATTAGGACAAATAGTTGCATTCTGTTTATATAATCAGGATTTGAGAAACTTGGTTTAGATGAAGGGATACTGTACTTCAAGAAGAAAGTTTCGTATGCTTTTGATTTTATATATTTCTATCCTGTATAGAACTATTAATATGACACAAAATATCATAAAATGTAATGAAGTATAGTCCAAATGGCATATGCAGGGAGTCTTACCTGCTATTTGAAATCCCTCTGTCCAAAAAGTCCACAGAACCTTTTTCAAATATGATATAGCACTTTAGGTAAATAAACATGTGCATAAAACAAGGTATACCTTCATGGCTCTAATAGACTAGAGATTGAAAAGTCTAACATACAACCAGGCATTTTGCAATGAAGGCAAGATAATTATTACTACTGGTGTAAAATAATGTGAGCACCAATCTCTCCTCAATTAAAAAAAACATAATAATGGCATACTTTATAGTGAAAGTTGTGACAGAAGTCTATAAAACATACATAGGAAAACAGATAAATCATGAAATTTGACAATGTTAAATATACAGCTGATTACATTTATGACTTACAATTACTGTGTGTAAAACTTTGGTTATATTGTTATGACTATCTGAAATTCAACCTTTCTCTGTACATCCATGCTTCTTTAGTTATAAATATGAAAGTGTATCAGACTAAAGCATTTGAGAAATAATTTTGCTAACTCCAACAAGAAAGAGTGTATATCTTGTTTTTTTGTTGTTTGTATGTGCTATAATTTGTAATAGTGAGAAGTTAAAAGATAGTGACATAGTAAGTACCAATCTCCTATGAGGTAAGCAGAGACAGAAACTGCGTTCTCTCACTAGTCTTGGAGTTCAATGGAAAAAACAATCTGCTTGTCTTTATTTATTTTTGGTTTTTCCTATCAGGAATTGAACTCAAGGGTGATTTATCACTGAGCCACATCCCCAGCCCTTTTTTTTTTTTTTTGTATATTTCGTTTTGAGACATGGTCTCACTAGGTTGCTTACAGCCTCACTAGGTTGCTGCCATACTCCTGCCTCAGCTGCCTGAGCTGTTGGGATTACAAGTCTGCAAAACAATCTGCTTTTTCATAGTTTGCTATCTTTACTGAATACTAGAATTTCATTTTTGACCCTATACACCAAGCAAAATGGAATCAGATATAACTCCAAAATAAAGGATATTTTACCATCCATATAGAACTGGGGATTTAAAATCTCCTAATCTTCAAAAAAGGCTTTTCATCTCTCAGTGTAAAGTGGAAACTCCCATTTGCTTATTAAGAGATCAGGAATGAATCACATCCATATATAATTTATATTACCATTAAATTTTAAATTACTTTTAAATTTTGAAAGTTTGGCAGAAAGAGCCTAGAGTGACAAAATAAGTTTTTGGAAGAATTTCAAAATGAAGAACTGAATGGTGGTAGTTTCAAATTCAGCCTTTTGTGTTGGAGTGTCACTCAGTGGTACAGTACTTGTCCAGTATGAGTAGGGCCCCAGATTCAATTATGAGCACCAAGAAATTCAAATTTTTCCTTTTACCATTAAAGAAAAAGAAAAACAAAACAGTTCCTTTGTAGTTCATCTCCTCATCTCCTCTTTCTTTGAACTTCTCTCATACATACACACATAAATCTGTATATGTGTGTATATGTAATACTATGTGTATATGCATGTACATTTAACTCTTTTTCAACCTCCGACAATCTGTTTCAAAGATACTTACTCCAACTATTTAAAAATATTCAATATTAAAAACTCAATGTGAAGAAAAAAGGAAAGAGATCTTATTGCATTTAAGACATTGCAAAGGAGAAATAACGACTTTCATTAGATGGTTTAAGCCAGGGGAAATTGTGGTCATTGCTGTAGATATTATTTATATGTGAAACCACATGAACCTTCAGTCTTTGTTACCTGTAATGAAACGTCTCCGTAATGAAAAGTTTCTCCCATGTTTTCTTAACATGGCATTTGTGAAGACATTTTATAGATTTTTTTTCACATTGTGAGACTCTCCCTGAGGAGAAGTCAAGCAACTAGTAGATTATCCCTAAAGTATTTGAGAGTTTAAACAAATATCTAGAAGATATCCACTAATTATCAGGGACAATTTGTATTCAACTGTGGATTTATTTATTTATAAATAGTATAGTATGAACCAGTCATTCAACTTATAGATTTTGTTCAAAAGAATTGAAATTAGGACTCAAGAAGATATTAGTATCCTCATGTTCTTTGAAGCATAATTTGAAATAGCCAAAAGTAGAAGCAACATAAATATCCATTCATGGTTTAATGGATGAATAAAATGTATATACACAATATAGAATATTATTAAGACTTAAAAATGATATACTCTGCTGAGTGTGTTGGTGCATGTCTATAATCTCAGTGACATGGAGGCTTAGGCAGGAGGATTGAAAGTTCAAGCAATTTAGCAAAACTCTATTTTAAATCTAAAAAAACAATGTTTTGGGGATGTAGCTGAGAGGTAAAACACCTCTGGGTTCAGTACAAAAAAAAAAAAAGGGTTGGAGGGTTGAAGTTATGGCTCCATATTAGAGTACTTGCCTAGCATGTGTAAGGCCCTGGATTCGATCCTCAGCACCACATTAAAAAAAAAAGATAAGCCAAGCATGGTAGCTCACGCTTGTAATCCCAGCACTTTGGGAGGCTGAGACAGGAGGATCGTGAGTTCAAAGCCAGCCTCAGCAACAGTGAGGTGCTAAGTAACTCAATGAGACATTGTCTCTACATAAAACACAAACAATAGGGCTGGGGATGTGGCTCAGTGGTTGAGTGACCCTGAGTTCAATCCCTGATACCAAAAAAAAAAAAAAAAGATAAATAAATAAAACCTCTTTTAATAAAAGATATCCTCTAATGTGTGGTATCACAGAAAACTAGGAGAACGTTATGCTGAATAAAAGTCACAGACAAATAATTCATGATTTTCACTTATATAAGTTATTAAAAATAATCAAACTTATGAAATAAGATGTAGGATCATAGTTTCCAAGGGTAGGGTTGGGGGGTTGTGGAAAATTAAGCGTTGCTAATAGATGCAAAGAGTCAATTACTGAAGCAAAATATGTTCTAGAGATCTGCTATAAAACATTGAGTTACAGTTAACAGTTCAGCTTTATACACTTGAAATTATTAAAACTGCAGCTTACATGTTTAATACTATGAAATAAATATTTAACAAGTAATGAAATACCAATACAAACTGTAACAGGTAAAAATCTTGAAAATATACTAATTCAAAGCAGCTGGGGAACAAAGGTCACCTTTATTATAAATCCTTTTTGAATTATGTAGAAAACAAAAGGAAAATAACACATTAGGAGGGCTGAGCAAAGCAAGGATGAGGAAAAATTCACTTTCATTGGAGGAAATGACTTAGCTCTAGAGTTCATGGTTATAAAGCATTGTGAATATAATTGGCACTAAATCATTCTCTTTTAATTAAAAGTAATTCACTTCATGACTTGTGAATTTTACTTCAACAAAGTATTTTTAAATGAGTTTAGATATAATTTACATGTTTTTTATCTGTTTCCTCTATGAGTAGTGTCTACTTTTATAATTTTTCTATGTAATATGCATGCATT
The DNA here is from genome assembly GCA_028644305.1 of Xerus rutilus. Lineage (NCBI taxonomy): Eukaryota > Metazoa > Chordata > Mammalia > Rodentia > Sciuridae > Xerus > Xerus rutilus. The sequence goes on from CM053399.1 coordinate 14,297,889, forward strand.
CTGGATAATAAATTATGTATTTTACACGCAATAAATAATTGCCTTTTCATTAGTCATGATAGTCTTTGGTTTATAGAAGTTTCCCATGTGGTGTTCTTACTTTAGTTTGTGTTTGAAAATTGTTAATTTTTTAAATTAATAAACTAAAGGGATCCTACTTAAGATTTCTGATAGATATTAATATATTAATGATAAAAATATACTTTTTTTTGGTACTGAGGATTGAACCCAGAGGTGCTTAACCACTGAGTCACATCCCCAGACCTTTTATATATTTTATTTAGAGACAGCGTCTCACTGAGTTGCTAAGTGCCTTGCTAAGTTACTGAGGCTGGCTCTGAACTCCAGATCTTCCTGCCTCAGCCTCTGGAGCCACTAGGATTAAAAGCATGCACCAGTGTGCCTGGCACAATAAAATTATACTTGTTCCTTTAATTTAATGTACATTCTTTTCCTATTGGATATTAAATGGAAGTGTGATTGCCTTTATATATTGATGTTAATAATTTTTACACATAAATACATATTTTATAAAATTGGAGTTTTCTGTATATTTGTTTCTCTTTGTGTGACTTCTGGTGCAAATCCTTCCCAGTTCTCTCTTTTCCCAGATGTGAGCACTATCTACTGTTTGTCACTGATTAGATAGAAATTTACTTTCTCTTCAGTAAACATGCTATTAATTTACAGACGCTTTAAGTAAATATGTGTGACATATTACTGGATATCTTATTCTGCAAATTTCTTTCTACACATGGTTGTTTTGTACTATTTTATGTTACTTCATTTAGCTAGAGATTCTCCTGTGATTATGCTGAATATATAACTTTTTTTTTTTTTTTTACTTCATCTATCCACCACCTATGTGAAATTACCAACTTTTAAATTTTATCAATTTAGGGCATTTAGAGTGGTTAAAATGACTTTGTACTTAAATTTTTCAACTTCTTACTAAATTTAAGTTCAAATAGTAATCCTAAGAGGTTTCTTTCTTTGTAATTTTCTTTGGTATAAGTATGTTATCCAAATATCCTAAGGATTAATTGTCATTAATTCAGCAGTTGTGTATTGTAGCTATTTTCTAAAGTATGGGGTATATTTCAAAATCGTTGTGATTACTACAGGGTAGATGCAGAGGTGAAAATGTATGTGTATAAAATTCTTGGTAGGTTTGAACTGTGCTTAAAGAACTCTTAATAATACATGAGCTAACATAAACACACACACACACACACACATACACAAGGTAAGTCCTGATTTGCATAGATTAGAAATACAAAGTTATTAAATGTCAATCATCAGAACTTAGTTTTAAAACTAGAAGGGAGAAATCGTGTAATGTCACAAGAGAGCATAATCCAAGGGAAGAAAAAAATCTTTACAGTATTGTGTAGGACTACAATGTGGTAGGAGACACTCTGTATTTGTCTCTTACGATACTATTCAAATTTGTTAATTCCATTTTACGAACACATGTTAAAGTTGCATTCTATGTTATAAATATAATGTCCTGCTACAATTAATGGATAAATGGATCCATTGAAGAAGAAAATGATTTTACAAAATAATTCAAAAAACAATAAAGGAAGAGGAAAGAAAAAGGAAAAAATAACACTTAACTGAAATTTAAGGGAACATATCTGTGCAGTGAAAATTCAGTGTTGGAAGCAGGGTTGAAAGTGAGCACTGCAGAGGTGCTGGGATGTTCATTCTTGTACCTGAATGATAAGGAGGGGTGCCATCTTCAAGGGCTTCACAGGGAGGTGGCATCAAGAACAAAGCCAAAGCTGAGTAGAAACCAGGCCTTAGGCAATCTCATAATGACCCATGTGTGCTCAGTTCTGGCAAAAGCAAAAGCAGTCATCCAGTTGTACATGAAACCTTTCTGAATTGGACTTTTCTTTTGCTGTTTTTGTATTTAAATTTAATCTTGAAAAATACTGATATTATCAATAGTTTAGTGTCAATATCTGTGAGGAATTAAAGGATGGGATTAGGCCTATGATATGGAAGACAGAATAAAAGAGGAGGAAATTCACCTTTATGAATCAGGCCAGTGATCAGACCCTAGAATTCAAGCATGCTAACTGTGGTGTCTGAACAACAAGCTGGATAGATTGCTCATAGATATAAGAATGCAGTAGATTGAACTAGATTCAGGTATTCATGGAATTATGGAAAACTTTCAAACATTCTGGGACTATGGAAACAGTGGCTTTTTTGTGTGGTTTTGGGATTAGATGGTGCTTGATCAAGCTGATGAGACACTATCTATAAAAAATTATGATTGGAACTAAAATATAATTTAGATCAAAATCAATAAAACAATACATAGATATTAAAGCATATATAAAATATGCAAAGGCATGTTGGATTTTTTGAACTTTTTTTATATCAGCATTATGTGCATGCATAGGCATTTACATATAGAAGTATGACCGTTGTACAGTAAATAGATGTTGCAGGATTTCTGCATTAAAAACAATACAAGAGGACTGAGCATTATCTATATTTCAAATATTCACAAGAGGGAGGATTACACTAATAAAAGGAATTCTTTTATCATACTCTCATAATACTGTCAAACATCACTCTCAATTGGTTCAATGAATGTCTACCGTGAAAAATGGATTGCATTGAGAAATGAATTATCCCCCAAAACTCTCTTCATTGCCTCTTTTACATCTTTGTTTCTCAAACTATAGATAATGGGATTCAACATGGGAATAATGATGGAGTAAAATATAGACACTGTCATGTCATGCTCCAAAGCATAGTTAGAAGTTGGTCTCACATACATAAATAGAACAGTACCATGAAAAATACAGACTGCGGTTAGGTGAGAGCCACAGGTGGAAAAGACTTTCCGCTTCCCCTCAGCAGAGCGTATCCTCAGAATAGCCAACAGAATAAAACCATAGGAGATGAGGACGATTAGTATAGTACATATCTCAATAGAGCCAGCAAAGTAGAAGAGCAGAAGCTGGTTGGGGCGGGTGTCAGAACAGGAAATTGCAAGGAGGGGAGGGATGTCACAGAAGATGTGTTT